>JAVGWX010000016.1:36937947-37282947 GCA_036924085.1 Ariolimax columbianus | reverse complement strand
CTGCCAAAGGCTATGCTGGCCTTTGCTATTCTGCTTGCCACCTCATCGTCTAGGCTGACTGATCTCGACAGCGTGCTGCTCAGATATGTGAATTTGTCTACGGCATTCAACGTCTGCCCGCTGACTGTAGTCTTTGGTTTTGTGTACGGCATGCCTGGTACTGGTTGGTACATGACCTCTGTTTTTTTGGCATTTATGGTCAGGCCAAAATTTTCGCATGCGGCAGAGAACTGGTCCATTCCAACCTGCATGTTCAGTTCTGAGTTGCTCATTAGAGCGCAGTCGTCAGCAAATACAAGTTCCCTGATTATGTCGCCAGCCACTTTGGTTTTGGCCTTCATTCTTCTGGGATTGAATAATTTGCCATCTGTGCGGTACTTTATGGGCATTCCAAGGTCCAGTGATCTGAAGGCGCCTGTCATCGTGGCCGCGAACATCATGCTGAACAAAGTCGGGGCGAGTACACATCCTTGTTTTACTCCGTTTGATACTAGAAACGTTTTAGAGATTGCACCGCTGTCCAGTACACGAGCACACATGCCTTCGTGTAGCTGTTTCACCATTGTTATGAACTTGTTGGGGCAGCCAAACTTAGACATTATCATCCACAGCCCTCCTCTGTTAACTGTATCAAATGCCTTTGTCAAATCAATAAATGTGGTGTACAAGGCCTGAATTTGTTCTCCACACTTCTCTTGTACTTAGCGAGCGACAAAAATCATGTCCACTGTTCCTCTTCCGGCTCTGAATCGACTTTGGCTTTCTGGGAGGTGGTGGCTTTGTTCAAGGTGTTTGTTGAGCCTGTTTAGCAGTAAGCGAGCTAGGATCTTGCCTGCTACGGAGAGTAGCGATATTCCACGATGATTGTCGCATTCCTGACGGTTGCCTTTTCTTTTGTACAGGTGAACGATTGAGGCGTCCTTTAGCTCCTGCGGAATTTTTCCTTCAGCCCACATGTGACAGAAGAGTTCAGTGATCCTTCTGGTGAGGGATGGACCAGCTGTCTTATGTACATCTGCTGGTATTGCATCAGCTCCTGGAGCTTTTCCTATAGATAGTGAACTGATTGCCCTGTCGACTTCCTCCTCAGTAATGACTTCATCCAACGCCAGGTTCAGTTCCACGTGCGGCATTCACCGGATGGCCTCTTCATTTATGAACGATGAGTGGTTTAGTATTTTGCAGAAGTGGTCTGCCCATCTGTCTAGAATCTGAACCTTATCTGTTAGCAGTACCCCATCCGCACTGCGAACTGGAGTATTACTAGAGGGCTGCGGGCCGTAGAGAGCTTTCAGTGCCTCGTGAAATTGATTTAGAAATAAAAGAATAGAGAATGTATAAAGAAGAAATAGAGTAGAATGTAATTCTTGCAAAAATGTATAAATTCAGGATACAAAGAACAGAGAAAGAAGATAAAAGAAACGCGAACATAGAAAGAGGTCAGATCTACACACAAAAATATACATGTTTAAACATAATGCTAGACAGAAGAAGCACGGATAGTTATTAACAGTTCTTAACAATGTTTATTAACGTTTTGCTGGCAGTCTGGATAGATTGAATAGTCTCCCATCTGACCTAGTATGCAGAAAGACCCCCCTCTGTGGCAGTTCCAAAGGCGTGTCTAACCACGATGGCAAAGAAACTGCCGAGTAGAGTCGGAGCAAGAATACAACCTTGTTTAACTCCGCTGTTAATGTCGAATGCCTCATATTCCTGACCGTCCTGCAGCACTGTACCTTTCATGCCCACATGAAAAGACCTAATCATGCTCAGTAGTTTAGGTAAGAAGCCAACTTTAGACAATACTTTTGAAATACCCTCTCTGTTTACCAGGTTGAATGCCTTAGTGAGGTCAATGAAGGCAAGAAATAGTGGTCTGTGCTGTTCTCTGCATTTCTCTTGCAGTTTTCTCAGTGAAAAGACCATAACAATGGTGGACCTTTCTGCACGAAAACCATACTGCGACTCGGGATACACCCTGTCGGCCAGCTTTCGCAACCGGCTCAGGATGATGCGAGCATAAAGTTTGCCTACCAACCGGCTCAGGATGATGCGAGCATACACTTTGCCTAAAAACCGGCTCAGGATGATGCGAGCATACACTTTGCCTACCAACCAGCTCAAGATGATGCGAGCATAAAGTTTGCCTACCAACCAGCTCAGGATGATGCGAGCATAAAGTTTGCCTACCAACCAGCTCAGGATGATGCGAGCATAAAGTTTGCCTACCAACCAGCTCAGGATGATGCGAGCATAAAGTTTGCCTACCAACCAGCTCAGGATGATGCGAGCATAAAGTTTGCCTACCAACCAGCTCAGGATGATTCGAGCATACACTTTGCTTACCACATTTTAAAATGAATTAGAGAATGGAAAGGTATAGTTGAAACAAATTTTCGACGACCTGGCGTATATGAAAAAAAAGAGCAAACATAACATACCATCCCCTATTCACCCCTCACATACCCTCCACAACTCACATACCCTGCACCCCTCAAATACCAACCACAACTCACATACCGTCCACCCCTCAATCACCGACCACAACTCACATACCGTCCATCCCTCAATCACCGACCACAACTCACATACCGTCCACCCCTCAAATACCGACCACAACTCACATACCCTCCACCCCTCAAATACCGACCACAACTCACATACCGTCCACCCCTCACGTACCGACCACAACTCACATACCCTCCACCCCTCACATGGCCTCCACAACTCACATACCCTCCACCCCTCAAGTACCGACCACAACTCACATACCCTCCACCCCTACAATACCGACCACAACTCACATACCCTCCACCCCTACAATACCGACCACAACTCACATACCCTCCACCCCTACAATACCGACCACAACTCACATACCCTCCACCCCTACAATACCGACCACAACTCACATACCCTCCACCCCTACAATACCGACCACAACTCACATACCCTCCACCTCTACAATGCCGACCACAACTCACATACCGTCCACCCCTCAAATACCGACCACAACTCACATACCCTCCACCCCTCAAATACCGACCTCAACTCACATACCCTCCACCCCTCACATGGCCTCCACAACTCACATACCCTCCACCCCTCACATGGCCTCCACAACTCACTAACCGTCCACCCCTCAAATACCGACCACAACTCACATACCCTCCACCCCTCAAATACCGACCTCAACTCACATACCCTCCACCCCTCACATGGCCTCCACAACTCACATACCCTCCACCCCTCACATGGCCTCCACAACTCACTAACCGTCCACCCCTCAAATACCGACCACAACTCACATACCCTCCACCCCTCAAATACCGACCACAACTCACATACCCTCCACCCCTCAAATACCGACCACAACTCACATACCCTCCACCCCTCAAATACCGACCTCAACTCACATACCCTCCACCCCTCACATGGCCTCCACAACTCACTAACCGTCCACCCCTCAAATACCGACCACAACTCACATACCCTCCACCCCTCAAATACCGACTTCAACTCACATATCCTCCACCCCTCAAATACCGACCAAAACTCACATACCGTCTAGCACTCAAATACCGACAACAACTCACATACCCTCCACCCCTCAATCACCATCCACCCCTCAAATACCAACTCACATACCGTCCACCTTTCAAATACCGACCTCAACTCACATACCGTCCACCTTTCAAATACCGACCACAACTCACATACCGTCCACCTTTCAAATACCGACCTCAACTCACATACCGTCTAGCCCTCAAATACCGACCACAAATCACATACCCTCCACCCCTCAATCACCATCCACCCCTCAAATACCAACTCACATACCGTCCACCTTTCAAATACCGACCTCAACTCACATACCGTCTAGCCCTCAAATACCGACCACAACTCACATACCCTCCACCCCTCAATCACCATCCACCCCTCAAATACCAACTCACATACCGTCCAGCCCTCAAATACCGACCACAACTCACATACCGTCTTCCACACACTCTAATCACCCCTCCCATACTCGATGACAAGTTTCACTGCCGGATTCCATCAACTATGTGCCGGATTCATACTGAAAATGGAAATAAACATATCAATCACTAATAACAGAATCGACACTTACTAATGTACCTGCAATGCGTTTTGACGGCACACTTTTAGGCGCGGAAGTCGATTTTGTTGGAGAGGTTTTGTTGTGCGAATGGGGATGTGGGAACGGTTATTGATTTTTTATTGTTTGTGAGTTCTCAATTGGTAAGAATGCGATTAGTTCCTGATATCGAGAAGTGCAGAGATCGGAAGTTTAGTGACACTACCTTTTATATTGATATTCGTGGCTGTCATTTATTTACCACGGAAACAGCAGGATAACCAAAGCCCTGCCGGCTGGTATAATGGCTGCGGTATGTTCATTGTGAAATGAGCACCACTTGAGTCATTCATTGTCATTCACTTGAGTCATTCACTTATCATTCAAGCTGCCATAGCCTCTGAAGAGTGTATCTGCTATTTAGTAGGAACAGCACTCTTGCAAATCTTCTGATAAGCAGGAAAATGATCATGAATATTGATCAGCTAATGAGGCTCAAAAACGAGGCCAGCACGTGCTGTCCTGGTCAGCCCGGAAAAATGTCCCAATACCTGTAGTTAATGCGTAGAGCGAGGGTTCTTAGCAAGTTGCATTTTTTGTGAAATCACGAAACGAGGGGCAAGAGTGAATATACAAAGCAAGATGCTATTTTAAACCTGCTCAATACACAACATGGTGTGTGGGAGTTATTTCTGACCTGTTCAATACACAACATGATGTGTGGGAGTTATTTCTGACCTGTTCAATACACAACATGATGTGTGGGAGTTATTTCTGACCTGTTCAATACATAACATGATGTGTGGGAGTTATTTCTGATCTGTTCAATACATAACATGATGTGTGGGCGTTAGGTCTGACCTGTTCAATACATAACATGATGTGTGGGAGTTAGGTCTGACCTGTTCAATACATAACATGATGTGTGGGAGTTATTTCTGACCTGTTCAATACACAACATGATGTGTGGGAGTTATTTCTGACCTGTTCAATACATAACATGATGTGTGGGAGTTATTTCTTATCTGTTCAATACATAACATGATGTGTGGGAGTTAGGTCTGACCTGTTCAATAAACAACATGATGTGTGGGAGTTAGGTCTGACCTGTTCAATACATAAAACAACGCGTTTGAATTACTTCTTATCTGATCTATAAATAATAAAAAAATAATAATGTTCGCGTATTCGTCAAAAACCCGTTGCGTCGATTGACCAGTACCATATCCAACTGCTGATGCTTTATCCATGCGTAGCGAGTTGACCAAAATCCCTACAGACTCCCCAGGTGGAGCCGTGTACTCCGCAGCCTTGAGATGGGGGCCGTGAGGAGTACGTTAGACCAATGTTTGTGTCAAGCTTTCCGTGTCTGTCCGTGGTAAACCCCGTGTTTACACGTGTCCTGCCGCCGAGGCTTCTGACTGTGGCCACCTGTTGGTCAGCGTGACCCTTGTTGTGCTGAGAATGTGAGGTTGGGAGAGGTATCGTGTAACCTCCGGTGGAGGGAGGGGTGGACAGGAGGAAGTCGCCTTCAGTCCAAGCAGAAATGTCCTTGAGTAGTGATAATCTGGACTGAATTCTGGTGTGCAGTTAAGCGGAACGCTGAACTCCGTCATGGACTGGTTTTCAACGGCTTGAGCCAGGCATGAAATGCAGCATAACAAACAGGATAACCTATCGACAGCACATTAAATCCACAGAATAGAGTCCCTGATACCATCTGGTGAAGGAGTTGGGAAATATATCCTGGCAGGAACCACCAAAGATCGGAAAACTAGACACAAACACCGGAGAGTAAAGAGCGCAGCCGCTAAGGCGCGGCCATCTTACTTGTCAATCAATAATACAACGCATGTGAGTTATTTCTGATCTTTTCTAATACATAAAATCACATATTTACGTTATATCTTTTCTGTTCAATACATCAAAAGATGCACGTTAATCATGTCTTATTTGTTACAATATACAAAATAACGAATACGAGATTTCTGATCTTTTCTAATACGTAACATCACGTATGTGCGTTATGTCTTGTCTATCCAATACATCAAACAACGCATGTGAAGTCGTCTTATCAGTAGTAATACATCAAACAACGCATGTGAAGTCGTCTTATCAGTTCCAATACATCAAACAGTGCATGTGAAGTCTGTCTTATTAGTTTCAATACATCAAACAACGCATGTGAAATTTGTCTATCAGTTCCAATACACAAAAATAACGAATGTGAAGTATGTTTATCTGTTCCAGTATATAAAACAATGTGAATTATTTCTTATCTGTCCAATACAAAACATTAAAAAACAACGTATGAGAGCTAGTTCTTATCTGTCCAATCTATAAAATAACATGTGAGTTTTTCATATCCCGAAGTACCAGTATGATAAATCTTGTCTTTGCAGTCTTCATTGACCTTGCCGAGAAATATCGTTTGGTCAGCTAATATAAATGTGTGTATAGTTCACGTGTGTGATAAAATCAGTTCGGTTATACTTGCTTGTGTACCTAAAATAGTGATTTGTACACAATGATATATGAAAATATGAGTCTACCTGCGCCTTTTTATGTGAAAAACATAACTACAAGTCGTTGAAAACAGTACAGCCAGACATAGTCTGTAACACAACCCACGCAGGATAATGAAGAAGGCTTAAGAAGCAACACTAGATAAATATAAGTGGAAGACAAAGTAACCTGAATATCATTAGCGGACCTCAACAAGACGTTTCCAATTAGGAAGCAGTGGAGAGTGCTCGTCAGCCATTTGCTGCTATGAAATTGAAAAGGAACAGTCAATCGAGGTGATATCTGATGAAAGTCACACATTAAACCAATAAATGTTATCAGAGTTTTTCGTTAACAAATGTATAAAAACACTAAAAGTGTGATTGCTGTCATATCAAATTATCTAAACACTAAAAGTGTGAATGTTTTTATATCACATTATCTAAACAGTAAAAGTGTGAATGTTATCCTTCACAAATGTCTAAATACTGAAAATATGATTGTTTTCACATCGTTTAAACACTTGATGTGTGATTCTATTCATATCAAATTGCCGAAACACTGAAAGTATGATTGTTTAATATCAAAACATCTAAATACTAAAAGTGTGATGTTTTCCATATCAAAATGTCTAAACACTAAAAGTGGGATATTTTTCATTTCAAAATGTCTAAACACTAAATGTGGAATTATTCATATCAAAATATCTAAACACTAACAGTGAATTTGTGTTGTTTTTGTTTATTTGATGTAAATATTTTAATTGTACAAATTGATAGGCGGGTTGTGAAGGTTGCTATGTTTTCTGGCTCTATGTGAGCTTGTTTTGACATAATGTAGTTCGTCAACAGGCGATATCGCATTACAGCAATAAACAACACAAAAGTAGTCTTTCAATCAATTAGGGTGATTCAGTCTTGGGCAATCTAGTGGCAAGAATAGGAAGGGGAAAGGGGGGGGGGGGAGAAGGAGAGGGAGAAAGTGGTGATCTGTGATAAAACACTCTAAGAGATGCCTTCTATAAGAACAATTCCAATGAGGTTTCAGGACGCAGCTGTTCCATTAGAAGAACAACATGATTCGAAAAATGAAATCTTCCAACCTGGAGTAAAGGCCATTTTTGGTTTTCATCTGGGAATTAGACCACGTGCTTACAGGTGTCATTTTCACTGTCTCCAGTTCCCTTCTCCTCGTCTTTGTGATCTTCTCTATAATTCTTCTGTCTCTAATTGCCTTCTCCTCCTCTTTATGATCATCTATATAACCCTTCTGTCTCCAATTCTCTTAACTTAACTTAACGTCTTTATACTGGTTTAGAAGACCCTGCAGAGTCTGTATACAACCAGTTACATTTACATCACCTTGCTCTAAAATCTATGCGCATCCAGTTTATTCTTAAACGCATTAACTGTCCCTGCCTCCACCACCTCCCCTGGCAATGCATTCCAAGCAGACACCACTCTCTGACTAAAAAAATATTTCCTAATATCTAACCTGGACCTCTCTTTAATCAGCTTGTAGCTATGCCCTCGTGTTATTGTAGGTGGCTGTATTTTAAAAAACTTGTTATAGTCTAATTTATCGATTCCTCTGATCATCTTATAAACCTGTATTAAGTCACCACGAATTCTTCTCTCTTCGAGACACTGTAGGCCTGTTTTTCTGAGTCGTTCCTCATAACTGTAATTCTGGAATCCAACTATCATCTTTGTCGCTCTTTTTTGTATTCTTTCTAGCATGTTTATGTCCCCTCTATGATAAGGACTCCACACCTGTACACAGTACTCCAATCTAGGTCTAACTAAAGCTTTATACAGTTTGACGATCACTTCCTTGCTCCTATGTTTAATATTTCTTTTTATCATACCTAACATTGCATTTGCCTTTTTCACTGCTACCTTAACTTGCTCACTCACCTTTCCTGTATGATCTATTATAACCCCTAGGTCCCTTTCCTTTTCTATCTTTATAATATTGTTTTCTCCCATTCTGTATTTATGTTCCATATTGGATCTACCCATGTGGATGACTGTACATTTATCTACATTAAACTCCATTTGCCAGCTTACAGACCATTCTCGAATTTTATCTAAATCCGACATCAATATATCCACTTCCGCTTTAGATGAGACACTACTGCATAGTTTTGTGTCATCAGCAAATTTTGCAATCATGGATCTCATATCAATGTCCAAATCATTTATATATATCAAGAACAAAATTGGTCCCAAAACCGAGCCCTGTGGCACACCACTTTTCACTTCACTCCACTCAGAGTACTCCTTATTTATGCCCACCCTCTGCCTTCTTCCTGTTAACACGTGTCTTCTCCACGTGTTAGTGATCTCTCTATAATCGTTCTGTCTCCAGTTCCCTTTCCTTGTGTTTGTGATCTTCTCTATAACCCTTTTGTCTCCAGTTCCTTTCTCCTAGTCTGTATGATCATCTCTATAACCCTTCTGTCTCCAGTTCCCTTCTCTTCGTGTTTGTGATCTTTTCTATAACCATTATATCTCCAGTGGTCTAGATAAGGCTTAAGCTTGCTAGCTCATCAGTGCGTATATGTCCAATCCAACTTCAATTGTTGTTTTAAATATGGTCCTTACCCTCTAAATGATAGTCGAGTCATACTAGTCGTTCTGTGGGGTACAACAATTCCCTGAGCACGATTCAGGGGGCGGTATCTAGTTTTCATTTGTAACCTATATTGATTTGATCATGACATCACTTTCGCATCTGTCACCGTCTTTATTATGTCAAATATCCAAAACGTTTCGCGAGTTTCGGTCCATCTCCTTTTATTGGTTTCTCATTTCTTTATTTTGTTGAGATGTTGATGTTCTTGATGAATGCCCACAATGAGATGAGTCCTAGTTTAAAGGGAGTTAGGTGCCGGCTGCAGTAGCTTTCTTTAAAACCTTAGCGCACTCATGAGGGCGGACCGTGCCCCCCCCCCCCCCCCAGGCAGCTGTGCTTTGCTTGTCTTCATCTGCGTTTGTTCACTACAACGCATATCCCGTGGAGCGCCCACCTTGTTGACCAGGCTGCCCTGACAACAGACGGTTTCAAGGAAGATCTGAGTGTATGTGAGATGGGAGATATTTTACCTGACCCTAACATATCCAATCAGTATGTTTCGCCTAAACAGGCGTCAGTCTCCCCTCAACAGTATTTTCACAGTTATTATTTGTCTCAATATAAATACCCATTCTATATTCATTACTTCTGATATTAACTTCCAACTTCCAACTTCAACTTCACTTCACTTCATTTAACTTAACTTAGCTTAGCTTAACTGCCTTATACTAGTTTAGAAGACTGCAGGGTATGTATACAACCAGTTTCTTCTACCCCACTTTATCTAAACATGATTATGTGCATCCAATCTAAACATGACTATGTACAACCAATCTAAACATGACTATGTGCATCCAATCTAAACATGACTATGTGCATCCAATCTAAACATGACTATGTGCAACCAATCTAAACATGACTATGTGCAACCAATCTAAACATGACTATGTGCATCCAATCTAAACATGACTATGTGCAACCAATCTAAACATGACTATGTGCAACCAATCTAAACATGACTATGTGCATCCAATCTATTCTTGAAGGCATTACTGACCCTGCATCCAGTATTTCCCGTGACAAATGCGTTACAAACATTCACTACTCTGACTTAGACAAATATTTCCTAATATCTAATCTGGAATTGTGTGTACAAGTACTTGCTCAATTTTGGCTAACAAAATGGTGTCATTTACATTTCTAATACTGCTGACTTTTCATGCACCTCGATGAATGGTTAGTCGTGGCATTTCTTCGACAAGCCTAAGTGGTTGTGTATTTTGTTTAAATCTGTGCAAAGGTTAAATAGCCCCAATTACTTCTTTATCCTTTTCTCACGACTCTTTAAATATCATTATTTGTTGATGAACTCTTGCCCAATTCTAGTGTTGCTACTTGTTCCCGGCAGAGAATATTGAGTAGTTGACTGATCTCCTCACATTACCTGTATATTAGATGCAATCCTTTAGCATGTAATGATGGGTTATTTACGATAATTTTGCTTCATTCTTTGTAATGTGTTTAAATATCATATTGAACTAACGTATACTTTTCTACTAATGAATGTATCGAAGCGGCCGAGACAGCAAAGAATGAAAGTCTTAGCGTGTCTACACAACTCCCACTACGCAGTGGCAAACCAAGTTGGGAGCTTCTCTGTTACAGTAAGAGGTCAGGCTGTTGCGGGGGTAACAGGGCATACATGACAATTATGAGAATGGAGATGCAGGCAGTGACCTTAGTTCTGGGATTGGTTTTACAGACCTTTAACGGCGGCTATCATGTTGTCAGATTCTCAGTCATTACTTCGGAAGATAAGAAAGGGATGGATAAGTGGATAACCTCAAACTGTCTCAGTCATGCTGGAGCTCCGAGAAACGAAATAGATGACATCTTGGCTACTCTACCACCTGTTATAGCTACAGTAGAGACGGATAACGATGCCGGTCTGCAGTCTATCAGTGGCCGCCTGTTGGATAATGACACTGCAATAAAATGCACATTGTGAAATCAAACGAGGGTCGAGCCGAGTAGGAGGGGATGCAGCAGGAGTATTTTCAACTAGCAAGCTACATAAACCTTCAGTGTGCAGACATTTTTTCATTTACTGAAATATGCTAAGCACCTGTGGATCTGCCCGAAGTGCAGTAAAGTAGATTCTTGAGAACAGAGCAGAAGGCAATTGTGTCTCGTTGTTATCCATGTATCTATCTACTTGACTTACTTTAGCGTATCCTTCCACTGGTGCCGCCAAGCGTATTGGGGAGCTCTAGGTCTTCTATTTGGGTCAGATGTGTTGATGGGGTTATTTTCGAGCCCGTGCTGGTATAGGATGTCTTTGATGTTTACCCATTTGCTTCGTGCTCTCCCCTTTGCTCTGAACCCCGATCTCCTACTGTTGTATGTTTTTAATGGCAGTCGATCTAGTTTCATTGACGTTGATTGCTTTTCTCAGGAATCTCATCTCTCAGGTCAAAATGCTCTATCCCTATGACTTGGACAGAGACCATGTTTGACACTGTTGGTACAAGAGCTAATAAAAAAATAGTGTTTATCAGTTGCCGTTTTGTTTCTATGCTGATGTTCCGATGTTTGAGAAGTGGTGACAGTCAGTAGGTCACTGCACTTTTGGTTTTTGACGTTTGGTTTCAATTTCCCTGTTCAATCGTTCGTTCTCAGTGAAAATGCCTCCCAGGAATTTGAACTCTTGCACCTGTCTGAGCCTGATATGTTTAGAGGGCATGTGCGATGTTCATCACACCTTCTATGTAGCCAACGCAATACCTTTGAGAGATCCACTTCTCCTCAGTGCCACTATGCGTCAGTGCCACTTTGCGCCAGGACAACTTTGCATCAGGCCCCATTCTCGTCAGGGCCACTTGTCGTCAGGACCACTTCACGTCAGGGCCACAGCAGAGGTCCACGTGCAGGAAAACGTCAGTTATATAACATCAGCTATAGCATTTTACTCCAACAGTAACACATGTAACACATAACAAGCAACACCGCCAATCGTATTTAGCTATATGGCAAGGGGCGGTCACGAGGCCGGTGGATTGATGTTATTAGAGTGTTTTTTGGGTGCTTTTTTGCGTTCGCCTTGTTTCTCTATTCCCCAAGGCGAGGCGCGTGCGTTGCACTACGGTTTTTATTTTGCGCCTGTCCGTCCAGTGCATACGACTTCGGCATGCATTTTATGTAAGGACCTGCTTCCTCCTGCATTTTCTACGGGTTTGCTTCCTCAGGGTAACTGCCGGTGCTGTGTTAGGGATCGAACCCGGTACCTTCGGTTTGTGAGCTGTGTCATTTAACCACTAGCCCACGCCGTCCCCGATATTAGAGTGATTGTGCAACAATACAGACTGACAAAGACCGACACAACGCACTTGGCGCATGATAGACGACTTAAGCTACCTACGACGCTAAACGATATAAATAGAAAGTAAACTAACCAACTAACTAAGTAACTAACTAACTAACCAACAATTGTATGGAATAAACATCTACATAAAACAACCAACAGAAGCGACAAACACAGCCAATTGCGACAGGACATGTTTGTTGAGCGACAACAGAAAGTGATGACACGAGACAGTGTAATGAGTGTAGACATGAAGGACACGAAAGGAACAAAAACGGCCAACGAATGTATTTCAGAGACACACAATAAACTAGTTTGGACACCCTGTGAATGTCAGTTCCATCTGATATATCCCTAGGCAATGCGACCCCAGAAAGGAAGTCACCAGGAATACGAGAGGACACAGAAGAAGTTGGATCGAAGAAGGACTACATGGGGCGGGAAGTGCGCTGGATTAAAATGTCATAATCGACCATGCGATGATTCACGGCAGGCGCTGTAGATACAGGAACAGCTGGTACAAGTTGGCCTTCTAAAAGAGAGCCACCAATACAACGTTATATGTTAGGCTGTAAGGCTTCAACTTTAAACATATTTACAGTAATACTTGTCAACCATCTTTCTTTTGTTAAATAACACTATTTGTGAACAGGCATAGCATTTATAAAGAATAACGTCTTTCAATAATTTAAAGGATGATTCTAATTTTTGTGTCATGTTCGCGTATCCTGTTTTGCCTTTCAGCGTCAATGTGAAGCGATCTCTAAAACGAGCCCGAATGTGTGCCTCGTGCACAATGGCATTTATCGCCTCAGATATGTCTGTAAGCCACCTTTTTTCGTGGTCGGCCTTTTGACATTGAATCCGATGTATCTAAAACAGCATCGGTTGTTGGGGGTGTGGCGAGGAGGGGGGAGGGGGTGTAGGTGGTAGGCTTGTTACATGGCCCTACTATTTTAGTTGCTATCTTTTGATGTAGTCTAATACTGGTACAATATCATTATGTCATCGTGTCTGGTCCTGTCTCTTCTTGTCACACCAAATATTTTTCGCAGGCATTTCATTTATGTTGTTTGGATGTGTCGTTTTCAATTGATAGTATTGTCCTGTTTTAACATTGGTAGCATAGTTTCGGTACGAACATCGTGTTGTATAAAGCTCTTTTGGTATTCTACAAAATATATAAACAATATTACAAAATGTACATTGTAATAACTTGAAACAAGCTAACAGCTAACAGCCTACATATTCATAAACATAGGCAAGACTAAGACATTGAGCACTGGCAAGTCGAAAACCAGACCTGAAGTTATCTCAGAGAAGCGGGCAGTTCAGAACGCCACATGTCTGGAATATCTCGGTTCGAGAATAAGCAATAACGTAGATAGCCAAAAATAGATAAAGAGAAGAGTGGCCATGACACTACAGGAGTTAACTCAAATTTTAAAAGAAAACATAGACTAACAAAATGACCAACAAAAAAAATAAAACAAAAAAAAAAGATGCTGAGGACTTGCATCCTTCTAGAGGCAACGTAGGAATGTGAAACATGGTAAGCCAGGCATACTCGACGGAAGAAGGTTGAATTCTTCCAGCTAAAATGCTACAGGAGGATGCTCAAAATCTCATGGATAATAATAATAATGTTCGCACAGGCGTCAAAGGCCTGTTGCGTCGGTCGACCACTATCATGTCCAACTGCTATTGGTTGTTCATGCATACTCCATAGGTGGTGCCGTGTACTTTGGGATGGGGGCCGCGAGGAGTGTCTTAGGCCAATGTTTGGGATCAAGATGCTGAGCAGCGCATGAGCTGCAGTGGTCAGCGACCCATAGCTGACTGCTAGCGTCAGGGCCAGCGAACCATAGCTGCCAAGACCCATCTACACCTCCACGCGGTGATTTTGGATAACAGGCTGCAGCAGGCAGACTGGCTAAGCAGAAGGGATCGAAGAGGGAATGCTAATCCGGTACTCAAAAAATGCTTGCTGAAGTCAGATGTGTTGGACCGAAAGGTGCAAAATCGCAGCCAAGCTGTAAACTACGACACAACGCATTCCGTTCTCTGTCCTACATTCTGCTACGTAAGCCCTTTCAGGGTTTGGTAGTGGGAGATTGAGAACGAACGAAGAAGAAGAAGACCAATGTTTGTGTCAAGCTTTCCGTGTCTGTCCGTGTCAAACTCCGGATTTGTACGTGTTCCGCCGCCGAGGCTTCTGATTGATCAGTGGATACTTGCTGTGCTAAAAATACGAGGTTGAGAGAGGTATCGTGTAACCTCTAGTGGAGAGTGTGGAAGATGGGGGGGGGGAGAGGGGGCGAGGAGGAGGTCAGCTCCAGTCCGAGCAGAAAGGTCATTGAGTAGTGATACCCTGGACTGAATTCTGGTGTGCAATTAAGTGGAGCGTTGAACTCCGTCATGGACTGGTCTCCCACGGCTTAAGCCATTCTTGAAATGCAGCGAAATGCAGCATAACAAACAGGATAACTGATCGAAAGCACATCAATTCTACAGAATAAAGTTCCTGATACCACCTGGACTTGTGAAATATAATCTGAACAGGAACCACCAAACAACGGAAAACTCGACACAAACACCGGAGCGAGTCGAGAGCGCAGCCACTAAGGCGCGGCCATCTTACATTATCTAAATTTCGAGGATAGTGAACATGAAAAACGCAGAAATACTACAAGAGCTCGAAATGTTGTTCTTCCATTGTAATCGATGAGGACCACTTTGTCAGCATTCTATATTTGCAAGAGTTCGAAGATGGTAAAATAAGTCAATCAGAGCCTTGAATTGCCTGTTGCATTAATTACAGGGAAATAAGACACCCACTTGCACCGAGGTTGAAGAAGGGTTGTTGTGGGTAGACTTGCGAACCGATCGTCTCTGGATGGACTCATCTATTCTTGATGCCTCGTGTATCGGAACACCCTCAGCAATAGTGCTGCGACAGTCTGTGTGATTGGTGACGATTCTTTCCCAGTCATCATGGTTAATACCGCACTGGGTAAGTGATCTCTAAAGTGTGTCCTTGTATCTTTTCCCGCTGCCCACCGCTTTCTCTCTCGCCATTTCGGAGTTCACCATAGAGCACCTCTTTTGGTTGACGATGATCGGACACGCGTACCACATGGTCAGCCCATCTCAGCTGTGCAGCACATATCAAATAAGAAGGTAGGTAGAACAATTGCAAGCGAAGACATTTATTTTTGTTTGAACTCGAAATAGAGCACAATTGGCTAATAAATACCACCAGTACATCTAGGAAAATTATATTCTTGTCCACATCAAACACCTCAATGGTCTAGACAGAACGATACTGGAGGGTATAGTACAAACGATGCAGCGGCATACCGAGGAGAAGATGGACAAGGGACATTACAGAGGCTCTGAGAGGCAGAGGAAAGGCGTGTTGTCATAGAGCGACGTTATGCAAAGGACAATTGCTATCCAACGATTTCACACGGTTAAAGATATCTCAACTTTCACGTGTTGCTGGAAACTGTGCATTATCAAATAAGCAGAAACGAAATCAGGAAACTGGTTGGTTTAACAGAGAAATCAATTAAACAGACACAAAACATAATAATAGAGTCCGCCAACTCTTTAGAATACAGGATCGTCTATTTCCAACAGCAGAAGTCATATCTGTGGCCAAGGCATTATTCAAGAAAAAAATTAACGTCCATCTTTCTTCTCACATGTGTCCTGTGTGTGCCTTTCATCGTCAGAGTATGAAGAGGTTACTTGACCCTAGTATGTGCTTCGTACACGGGGAGCTTTACTGCTTCTCTTTTTTTTCTGCTATCCATCTTTTGCGTGGGCGGACCTTGACTTTGTATCCATTGTATCTGTTTAGCATTGCTTTCTGATGGATACTATCTTGTTATTGACGTGTCACGTGGCCGAACCATTTGGTTTGCCGTTTCTTGATGAGGTCTAGCACTGGTGTTGTACCTACTTGTTACCTAATATCTTCGGTTCTGATTCAATCTATTATTGTTAATCCAAGCATTCGTCGCAGGCATTCCATCTCTGTTGTTACAATGGTTTTTTTATCTTTGCTTGTCAATGTCCTATTTTGGCCTCTGATAGCACAATATGGGCACGGATATCATGTTGTATATCGTTCTTTGTATATCCATTGTCACGTGTTTACAAAGGCTTTTAAAGAATTCCCAGCAGCATGTGGTGGTATGTTGCTACATCTACACCTCGCTTTACTCTTACATCTTGTAGTGTACTTCTGAACGCTTGACTGACACAGATGTGATCAATCTGATTTTCCGTACATGGTCTGGAGATCGCCACGTGACCTTATGTATCTTTTTATGTGGAAACATGATTCCTCCAATTATCATTTTGTGTAGGGCACATAACTCTGCAAACATTTCTCCATTTCCGTTCATCTGTCCCATTCCTTGTCTTCCCGTGATCTGTTTGTAACCTAGGTTGTCTGTTCCCACTTTAGCATTAAAGTATCCCATTAAAATTAAGAGCTCTTTCTTTTTCTGCGTGTCAAGGACCTCTTCCAGCTTGTTGTATAACTCTTGCTTTTTATCATTGTCAGCCTCGTTAGTTGGGGCAAATCACTGCATGATGTTTATATTGATGTGTTTGTTCCTCGTTCTAAAGCTTGCAATCATGATTGGGTTGGTCATAGCCTACCACTTTATGAGCACCCGCTGTTATTCTCTGGAGAGCATTAGTGTCACTTCCTCTGTACGTTGAACATCAGTTCTCTCGTTTCCAGAATACATTATCATTTCCCCAGCAGTCAGTCTCATCTTTCCTGATTGTGTCCATCTTGTTTCGCACAGTCCTAGCACTACCAATGTGTAATTCCTTATCTCTTTAGCTATCTGGACTGTTTTACCTGCCTCGTATATTATTCGAACATTCCATGTCGCTATAGCGTCCTTGCCGTTTTCACTCCACTGCGTCATTCTTATCGCTTCCGAAGGCCCTTCTTTTCCCCAAGGCCGTTTGCTTTTGCATTGTTTTCAATGTTTTCGTGCCTGTTTTTTCAAATAGATTTGGGTGGTCGGCCCTGACCTAACCTATTATACTCTGGGTGAGTTGTCCGTGGTTAGTTTATTGCCTCCTCTATGACCTCTCCCACTTGGGTGACCCTTCTGGAAGATTTCACTCCCCTTGGCTTAGCCCCTGTGATCATTGAGACATGCCAGCTCCCTCACCCGATTTCAAGATAACACTTGAAGGAGACAACCTTACCGTCCACCGGTCCTATTATGCAAATTTTGTCGGAACATCCGGTGTTTCTTCTTACTGTACATTGGCTATTCACATAAGATCTTTTACATAGATGGTCGTGTTTATTTACTCCATAACGTTCTAATGTTGTGGACAGTTGGTATCTATTCACTCGATCAAATGCTTTCTCTTGGTTCACAACAGCAACGTGTAGTGTCTGATCGTGCTTGATAGTTTTCTCCGCTAGTTGTCTGAAAAGATTAGCTGTACGCGTCAAATGGAATCGCCGAGAAATATGGTCGTGTATGATCTATATTCTGGTGCATACACTTCGTATAAGCAAGGACAATGCATTTCCCTTACAACGCTTGACTACAACAAGATGAACGGACATATAGCGCTACATATTTTGCTTACCCCTCATCGTTACCATAGCAACATCTGCAACAGGACATGTATGCGCTGCATTCAGTGCATGCTACTAGTTACGCTAACAGAACTTGCCATTCTGTCTAATGATGTTCTGACAGAAAGCCAACTGAATGTCCAATTGATGGATAGTCTAGGCTCAACACAAACCATGTCAAAATTGTCGGCAGATGTGAACCACGATAAATTTGATTAGTGTTATGTTATAGCGTCTGATGCGTTGAGTTATAGCGTCTGAATAGTGTTAAGTTTTAGCGTCTGATTTAGTGTTAAGTTATAGCGTCTGATTAGTGTTAAGTTATAGCGTCTGATTAGTGTTACGCTATAGCGTCTGATTAGTGTTAAGTTATAGCGTCTGATTAGTGTTAAGTTATAGCGTCTGATTAGTGTTAGATTTTAGCGTCTGATTAGTGTTAAGTTATAGCGTCTGATTAGTGTTAAGTTATAGCGTCTGATTAGTGTTAAGTTATAGCGTCTGTTTAGTGTAATGGCAAAGCAATCGTCTTTCACGGAAAAGCATTAGGTTCAGCTTCCTCTACCTGCACGCTCTAGTCGACCCTAATGTAAATTGATACATAGCTTACTGTTAAAGAATGACAACGCGGAAGGGAAATGGGAACTCTATATTTTAAAGCTGTCTCTACACTTCATCTCCTACTGCAGTGTCTGGTACGGGACAATATTTACAATTTTAAAGTGATATAAATTGTGAGAAGAACACATTATGCAGACGATAGGCAGCTAACAGTAAGGCGAAACTCAATGCATCATTCACTCATTGCTGCTAGATCGTTAGCGGTCTTTCAATTAAGGCGAGTCCTTTGACAGCTGTGGGGAGAACACAAGTGAGTCAAGGCTGTGTGCTATCCTAACACAAGCGAGGAGTCGGGTGAGTCAAGGCTGTATGCTATATCCTCGCTTTTATTCATCATCTATATGGATACAAATTACCAGAATTGCCATCACTTTGAGGACTCGTTTAACGAATTGATTTTAGCAGACGACCAATTTACAAGTTTATTTACAACAAGACCTCCCACCTCTCGACTCAGCCTGCCTAGACTATGACTGGAAGATCAGCTGTGATAAGACAGAGACTATGACAGTTAACTGTCAATCGAGATAACGCAGTTTCCACACTGGCGCAAAACCCCAAAACAGGTATGTACCTTTAAAGTGTCTTCACTGACGATGACAGACTGGACAGAGAGATCGACAAAAACAATTCAAAAGACAAACAAGGAGCATTACCAGCTAGCACCGATACTGAAACATGCAAATGTCTCTATTTCCACTAAACAGACGCTGATAAACACGCTGGACCTCAATCTGAGGAACGTGATAGAAACTACGTTGGTTAACTGCTATAATGACGTACAGAATATCAAGTGGCTTGATAATCTGATCATGGTGCAATATAATCAACCTGCAGCAAAATCGTATCACATGGAGGTTTCAGGGCTGCGCGCAAGACGTCGACCCCGGCGAAGAACCACTCCAACGGCTCAACATGTCGCAAGGCAAGAGCAGTAGGACATAAGATGGAGAATGTGATGAGTACATTACTTCTAAAGATCAATATCCGTTGAGGCGCATAGACCATCAACCAACCATTTCTAAGCAAACTTGTCGTTTGTCCTTGTCACCTTGAGGTGTATAGATCATCAACCAACCTTCTTAAAACAAAATTGTCGCCTTGTCACCTTGAAGTATATAGATCATCAACCAACCTTCTCTAACCAACCTTGTCACCTTGAGGTATATAGATCATTAACCACAACCTTCTCTAAGAAAACGTGTCGCCTTGTCCTTGTCACCTTGATGTATATAGATCATCAACCAACCTTCTCTAAGCAAACTTGTCGCCTTGTCCTTGTCACATTGAGGTATATAGATCATCATCCAACCTTCTCTAAGCAAACTTTTCGCCTTGTCACCTTGAGATATATAAATCATCAACGAACCTTCACTAAGCAAACTTGTCGCATTGTCCTTGTCACTTTGAGGTATATAGACCATCAAACAACCTTTTCTAAGCAAACTTGTCGCCTTGTTTTTGTGACCTTGAGGTATATAGACCATTAACCAACTTTCTCCAAGCAGACCAATCGCCTCGTCCTTATCACCTTGAGGTGCATAGATGTAACAGTTCCCGCCGGAGCAAGGGGAGTTTAGGACAGGGGTGATGCTGATATCTGAACATGTTAAAGCTTAAAGCTACCTGAATGCGTGTCAATGTCTCACCGTCTCAACATAGGAGAACAGAGTTGGGGTAAGGAGTGTGGACAGGTGGAAATTGACCGCTGGCCTGCCGATTTGGGTAGGGGGAGAGTGATTGATAGACGGATTGACAGCGGGGCTTGCTGCGAGAGAATGAGTGACAGGTGTGCAAAGTGTTTCGTTCCAATAAGACTGAATATAGTCATTGCCTGAAATCCATTGGTCGAGCTCGGACTTTGCTTGAGTGTATATAACTCGAGAGAAAGTTTGGCTCAAGAGGCTGGATAGAGAGGAGGCTGGATAGGGAGATGAGAGCGAGAGAGAGAGAGACTGAATGTAGATAGTATGTTTAACTCACCGACTTAGGTAGAGGAACGATTGATAGACTGTTGCACGAATGTTAGTGATAGAACAGGATCGCTCAAATAGGTGTGTGAGTTTTGCATTAATAGATAATCTGAACGTGTGTTTGTAAGCAAGGGCACATTGTGAACGAGTTATGTCCAGATCGCCAGCCTGAGGGGATTTGAGTGAGCGAGAGTATTTGATAAGGTGTGTTGAGGACGAAGTTAAGGCAATGTGTGTGTGATGTAATTGCAAGGCAATAGAACTGGGTTTAGATAGTTGGGAATTCCATCAATAGCTTATGCTTACAATTCCCGCTTTATTTAATATTTATATTAACTTATATATAACATAGGAATAATTAGTTAAGATGTTATGTATTGAATTGTGTTTGTAATTCCACTACTCATTTTTATTATATGAATATTATGTAATAAATATGCCATCTAATGTGTGCTATATTATTTGAAGTGTGTGGTCGTGATGATGTGGATGAGTGTGAGAATGTTCTAAGTTAGAATAACGGCCAGGGCAAACAGTGGGTCTGTTACATAGACCATCAACCAACCCTCTCAAAGCAGACCTGTAGTTCTTTCCAGCTTATCCCTGTTTTTCTTGTATCTGCCTTTAAGTCTCTTCTTCGTTTGTTCTTTGGCTTTCATTTGTCTCTTTTTCCTGGTAGTTCACTGACAGAGATTGCCTGGTGATACTTGCTTGGGACTTCCACAGTGTGTAGTCTATTCGATGCCACCTTCTTCCCAAGATCTCCTGCTTCATCTTTATCATAACTTTAGTTTGTAACCATGTCGAATCACTGCAGACCTAGAATCTTTCTCAAGGATTTGTTTACATAAATATATGTGGTCTCTTAATATTTAAGTTTAGCCATCTGTCATGTTCTTGCTCCGTATAGAAGAACCGACTTTATACTGGAGATAAAAACCCTTCATTTGGTATGCATTCTGATCATTTGAAAGTTTCAAATAGTTTTCAACGCGACAAAGACCACTTTTGCCATTCGTAGCCTGGTCTGTGACATCCTCGTCTGCACCGCCTGTCTTGTTTACATAAGAGATGATGAACGCTCTACAAATGAAGAGAGCTTAAGTGAGCGTTGATTGTGATAACCTGATTGTGTTCTCAAAAGTTATATATCTTCTTCTTTCTCTGCTGTTTGATTCACTTCTGCATTTCTGTTCAATATAGATGACACGGTTTCTAGAGCTTTCTTTCAAACACAGAAGTTTACTAACCACTTGGCGTTAACTGTTGGTAAAAGGCACTGTTTGCACGATCGGTTACACATGTCCACCTGGACGTCCATGTTCCACTTCACGATCGGTTACAGTTGGCCATGAGAACGCTAAGTCCACGATATATTACTGCTATCCACCTGAATGCTAAGCCACACAATATGTTACAGCTGTCCACCTAAACGCTAAGCCACACGATATGTTACAGCCACCCACCTGAACGCTAAGTCATACGATATGTTACAGCTGTCCACCTGAACGTCAATCATCGATTATGTAGAATATGTGTGTCCAGTGCCCTCCTCCACGATCAGTTATATACGAGTAATTCGTGACATACACACAGAAGCAAGGAATGTTTTAGCGTAATGTCCTTAGTTTGTGTCCAAGTGTGTGTGTCCAAGTGTGTGTGTGTCCAAGTATTTGTGTCCAAATGTTTGTGTCCAAGTGTGTGTGTCCAAGTGTGTGTGTCCAAGTGTTTGTGTCCAAGTGTGTGTGTCCAAGTGTGTGTGTCCAATTGTTTGTGTCCAAGTGTGTGTGTCCAAGTGTGTGTCCAAGTGTGTGTGTCCAATTGTTTGTGTCCAAGTGTGTGTGTCCAAGTGTGTGTGTCCAATTGTTTGTGTCCAAGTGTGTGTCCAAGTGTGTGTGTCCAATTGTTTGTGTCCAAGTGTGTGTGTCCAAGTGTGTGTGTCCAATTGTTTGTGTCCAAGTGTTTGTGTCAAAGTGTGTGTGTATGTCCAAGTGTTTGTGTCAAACTGTGTGTGTCCAAGTGTGTGTGTCCAGGTGTTTGTGTCCAATTGTTTGTGTCCAATTGTTTGTGTCCAAGTGTTTGTGTCAAAGTGTGTGTGTTTCCAAGTGTGTGTGTGTGTCCAAGTATTTGTGTCAAACTGTGTGTGTCCCTGTGTTCACACACATTAACTAATGAGAAGAAAGAAACAAAGGAGTTGAAACAATAATCATTCCTTCTTGAGTATTCAAACTGTATCGTGCGGCAGCCACAACCGCTGGCCTCTTTGCAAACGCTTGCATTAAAACTTTTGTTTTCCAACAGTTCCAATTTCTGTAGTATATTTTTTTCATATTAAAGTTAACACTTCCATACAAACTATCTCCACTTACTTTATACAGTATACGAAGTTCGTTCCTCTACGTGGGCCAAGAAATGACGAACGCCCATAACATACATTAAGAGATCCCATCAAGGTTGTCTGTGGGGTGGTTAAGCCACATCAAGACAGTACTTCAATTGAAAGACAACAAAGTGAGCTCACACCTTCAACCGGCTGGTCATTTCAGTCATGGTATATGGTTGCGAGGTGTGGAAACCACGAAAAAGTGATATGGCGCGGTTTCAAGCTACTCAACGAGCGATGGAACGTAGAACATCGTCACTTTCACTACGAAACCACATCCGGAACCCCGCCATCTGGTGTCAAACATACTTCAATGACGTCGCAGAGACGGCGTTGACATGAAAGTACAGGCAGGCAGGTCACAGGGTATGCATGCTAAACAATAAATGGACAAGTAAAGTAACGTCATATAATCGTCACCCCGGACGTTCACCAATGAGATGGAGTGATGACCTTCGACATGACCTTGGTTCGGCATGGCACTTAATGGCAAAGGTCAGAGATGAGTGTGGACGATATTTGGCTACCTGGCATAGGGCACAAAAAGGTTCATCTTTATCAGATCAGTATACTCGAGATGTCAGGAAAGATACCGCAACCCGACACTTAGGGTTCTCTTCAGGACGCACATTGTAGGCATCCAATAACAACACAAACAACATCAGCAACAAACACAACATCATCATCATCTCACTTGTGGACACTCCACGCCTTTGTTTTGGTATATTTGTTGTATTTTTGCATACACCATTGATGTTCGTCCATCACATGTGATGAAGACCATACTTTTGGTTCAGCCGTGTGGACAGTCTTTTCTCTTGCTGTGTCCAG
This sequence comes from Ariolimax columbianus, assembly GCA_036924085.1. Taxonomy (NCBI): domain Eukaryota; kingdom Metazoa; phylum Mollusca; class Gastropoda; order Stylommatophora; family Arionidae; genus Ariolimax; species Ariolimax columbianus. The sequence continues at coordinate 37,258,971 of JAVGWX010000016.1, read as the reverse complement.
CCGTGTGGACAGTCTTTTCTCTTACTGCGTCCAGCCGTGTGGACAGTCTTTTCTCTTGCAGTGTCCGCGAAAGAAGTGACTTGCTCGGTGGTTTGGATTAAAGTGAGGGGTTATAGCGCCTTTTGTCAACCTCACTGTCTGGTCCTAAGCTACCGCCGGCCAGTGGCAAGATATTTATCGAGAGGACTGAAGATAGCACAGGATGCAGATTTATTTTTCTCGGGGTTTACTCCCGAAACCTTTCCTGCATGGCAGCGGAGGGTGTGGTGGGGGTGGGAGAGGGGGGGGGGGGGAATGACATCTAACGATGTGTGTCGTGCCTTTCCCATAACCGCAAAATGTCGTAGGGTCATAATCCAGTGTGTGGGCAACTTGAGCATCTCTTTCGGGCTGTATTCTAGTCCATTATAGTCGTGTCTAAGTTTCACAGACCAAAATCGACACTGTTTTCAGCCAAGACGAAGGACACCAATCTCGTGATGTTCAGATTGTGAACTAGACTGTGAAATACGACACAGGTGTAAGCGTAGTGCTTTTTATTTACCCGATGTCCAGACCAGGATAATATGACCGAAGAATACACACACTCACACACACACACACACACACACACACACAAAACAACGAATTAACCAGTCCAAATGGAAAACAACAACACGTTTTTGTGAACACAAGTGTAAGTCGTCGACTAGAGTGAATTCCAGGCAATTCCGTGGTTTGGCGGCATCTATAATGAAATAAAACAGCAGTGCAATGTAGACTCGCAGTCGGTTACGGTGCCATCTCTGTTGTTATTCAACAATACATGATTATTATAGGACAAATTAGTGAAATACCTATGTATGTTTCTTGTGCGTTTTTTTCTCTTCCAGATTTGTTGTAATCGTTTGTGACTTTCCTTTCTTTCCTTACTTTTGTAAAATTTCTCTCTAGTCAATTCAGTCCGGTCTTTCCACAAGAGTGAATTGTTTCAGCTATTAAGCTGCCCCAACTTGGTGACTTGTTTGAACTTCTGATCTTTGCTGTTCATTCTATTTATTGCATCAATATATCAGTTCACAGATGATCTTTGTTTCTTGGGGAAAATATTAATTGTCCTTGAGTGTTTGTTGAGATGAAAAGTTTTTGTAAGTATTGTTTCCATTACTTTTGTTTTACGTGCTTATTAAATAGTGGGGACTCGTTTTTGTAATTATCGATTGAAGGATGAATGAAACTCTCAATTCTCAACCTCGTTGCTTTGATGATTTAAATAAATCTCTTCGGTGATGTTTGCATGTAGATGTTAGTTGTTCTCCATATTTGTCCATGATTCTTCATTCGGTACTTCCCTTTTACTCATTGGATATATCTTGATCTTAATGACCCGTTCCTCAGCTTAGCTACGGGTTCCAACGTCGTCTCCTGTGAATCCTATCTTGGGTCACGGAAGTCCAATGCGTAGTTAGTACACCTCCAGAGGCATCTCGGATGTTGTGGCGAACAGCAAGGGAGTCTGACAAACGCATTGGAGGTCTTTCCCGCTGTCTCTTATTACCTCGGGAGTACCAGACTGCTGTCGCCGACCAATCGTTTCTTCGCAACATGTGACCTGCCCATCTATGTTTTGCATTGTCTGCACGGATTACCGCATCATTCACCAGGGACAATCGTCTTATGTCAAATTTGTGAAGACCTTGCAAACGTAAATTCTGGAGAGTGATTCCGATCAAGCGTCTCTAGAGGGAGGCCTTGCTCATTCCAAATGTGCCCTCCAGTGATTGTGGTAGTGTCCCCGTCTCAGCACCGTAACAGATCGCAAGTAGTTCAGTGAATTTGAAGATGGAGGTTCGAAGGTCCTGGTCATTTCAACCGTACAACGTGGCGACGTCTTGTCAGTTCAGGATCCAGGTTATTCTTAGAATTGAAATAGATGTAGACATTGACATCCTGTAATCATATCTCGCCAAGGAAGACTGGATCAAAAGTGACAAAGCGTTTGGGTAACACCTTGGTCTTCGAGACATTTATCTCCAGTCCCGATTTTCTGCTCTCTCTATCGAGTACCTGCAACATTCAGTTGGAGTCTGCTGCTGAATCTGCGATGAGCACTACGTCATCAGCAAATCGAAAGTGATTGAGGCGTCTGTCGCCAATAAGGATACAAAAGGTGTCCCAGTCGCATCGGCTGATGACTGACTTCAATATATCATTTGACATATCTTTTCGCTATTTGATAAGTAATACCATCTTCATGCTTCATATATGTTAACCAGGTCTTGTAGAGTTTCTAATCAGTCTGTATCAATTTTTTTTAACTTCAGCACTCCGCCAAGCTGTTTGTTTTCCTGCTTTACCACTTCTAAAGTTTGTTTGTTCCACACTTTTTAAATCGCTGTTTTAAAATTGGTATATTCACTGTTCATACCTTCAGTTTCCCCATTTAGCGTCTGTAAAATCTTTGCCATTTCAAGAAATATTTCAATTCTAAAAGCCTCCTCTTCTAATCGTTTTAGGTTTGTGACGATTATTGGAAATATGTATGTTGTCGTTGTTTAACAAAGCACTACAGAGGCATGGACTGAAAGTAACAACTGCCACACGAAGAGCACGCCAAAGATAATTGTACCTCTCCACGCCGTCGAGCGAGGTCCACAGATAATACATTTGCATACTTGTGTGATGTCTGCTTCCTGAGCTTGATAGCTAGTGTCTTAGATCATAGTGGGTGTCTGGTTTTGTAATACGACATATTTTGTATCCGATGTAATGTCGATGTCTGCTTCCTGAATTCAACAAATTAAGTCTTAGATCAATGTTGATGTCTGATTTTATAATACGACATTTTGTATCTGATATAATGTCGATGTCTGGTAATTGAACTCGATATAGTGTGTGTTAAATATAATATCGATGTGAAGCACTTGAACTCGACAGGCTGTGTCTTAGATATAATGTCGACGTTTGGTTCTAGAACTCGACATGTTGTACGTGATATAAAGTCGATGTCTGGTTCTGAAGCTCGATATGTTGTATCTGCTTTAATGTCGATGTATGTTTGTAGAACTCCACAGGCTGCGCTTTAGATTTAAACATATAATCTCGCTGAGAAAATGTGCCCTACTATTATCAACTTCCCAGCCCCTTTCAATGTTCCCTGTATCAAGTGAACGAATGGAAGAGCAGAGAACTTGCCTTTCCCTGACCGGCATCGTAGCTTAGTCACCACATGCTCTAGTCTACCAACCTGAAAATGAATACCTTCCCGTTAATATTTAAGGTAGCAAAGCATTGAGAAAAAAACACCAGTATCTCACCTCACCTTTCATGTGACCTCGTATATCACGGAACGCCACATCCCGATGCCATGACGCCTAACAATATTGCAATGGCGCCTTACCTTTCAGAAGTAGTGTCTTATGTATTCAAACAAGTTCCCCAATCGCGTATATTCCTTTTGGTTTAAGGGACACAACCTATCATGTTTTCAAATGTAATATTATTCTCCTACGAAGGGCAGACTGCGGGTGCCGTGTTACTCAGGAAAGACGTAACAAAAAATAATGAATATAAATTATTTTCAAAGGGATAGAAATTACTTTGAAAAGAATATAAATTACTTAGAAAAGAATAGAAATTACTTTTAAAAGAATATAACTTACTTTGAAAAGAATTGGAATTACTTTGAAAAAACAAACAGTAAAGCTTTTTAACATTTCGACAAGCATAGGGACTGGCTCACCCTAGGGGCCACTCTTCCCCTTCTCTCTCTCCTCACTCTGTTTCATTTGACTCTGTCCTACAGTCACACTCTTGCACAACTTTCACACGCGCCCTCGTGGTAAAGCCCTTCCATTGCACTTTGGTTGGGCTAGCTTCTGAGGGCGCACAAACCTAGCATAGGTACATACAGATGCACACATGCATCCAAGCACTGGTTTATGCGTCCTGATATCGCCCAATTGACTACGGACTGGGGTGAAAAATGGCGCGCCTCCGCCAGTAGAAACTAGTGAGGCAAACATCTAAGCAAAAAAAAATAATTTTTTAACATTTCGACAAGCATAGGGACTGGATCACCCTTGGAACCACTCTTCCCTTTCTCTCTTCTCACCTCACTCTGTGTCATTTGACTCTGTCCTACAGTCACACCCTAGCACAACTTTCACACGCGTCCTCGTGGTAAAGCCCTTCCATTGCACTTTGGTTGGGCTAGCATCTGAGGGCGCACAAACCTAGCATAGGTACATACAGATGCACACATGCATCAAAGCACTGGTTTGTGCGTCCTGATATCGCCCAATTGGCTACGGTCTGGGGTGGAAAATGGCGCGCCTCCGCCAGTAGAAACTAGTGAGGCAAACATCTAAGCCAATTGTAGAGCTTGAAAAGATTACAAAACTGCAATCCATGACCGATAGAAGAGACTGCAGAGCCCAGCTGCAGTCAGAGAAACTCCGAAGACTGACTGACCATCCAATGCACCAGAGACTAAACAATTTAAGAAATGGGAAACTAAAGCGGAGAAACTTTGCAGAAATAGCCAAAGCAAAGATGCACGAAGATCCCATAAACGCACTAATAACACCAAATCCCATCACTACTGTACGAAAACCTACCTGGAGGCAGGATATATTTCCAGAGGTGGTAGAAAATATACCAGGTATTAGAAACAAAAACTGCCAGACTGAAAAAGAAAGGAGAGATACTACCCTAAGCTTTAAATCGAAAAACTACCCAAGCATGGACTGGACCCATGCATACACCGACGGTTCTGTAACAAACACTACACAGAACGGAGGGGCAGGAGCATTCCTGAACCTACCAAATGGCAGAAAAATAACAGTCTTTCGCTACTGATAAGTACACAAGCAATTTCAGAGCGGAGGCAGAGGCACTGAGGGCGGCAGTGGAAGAAATGGTGACACATAAAGAAAATGAAAGCCATACAGTCCTGCTTACAGATGCTCTCGCCGTAGTCACAGCGCTAAAAAGCCAGAAAAACACTGAGCTTAATGATTTAAGAGCAGTACTCTGTCAACTATGCCAGCAGTCCGCACCAAAAAGGGTAGTGGTACAGTGGGTCCCATCACACTGCAACATCCAAGGCAACGAGGAGGCAGACAGACTGGCAAAAGAAGGTGCAAGACTACCACAAGCAGATACTAGTATGACGTACGAAGAGTCAAAACGGCTTATCAAAGCCAGATACATGACCAAATGGGAAACCGAACATACTGGTTACACTAAAAACGATGCCTATTACCAGTTGAACAGAAGAGAGCAGGTCGTTGTCTTCAGACTTCGCACTGGCCACAATAGACTGAGGTACCACCTATTCAACAAATTGAAGATAGGTGGAACCGACGAATGCCCGTGTGGTACCGGGAAAATGACCGCTGAACATCTGCTGCAGAACTGCCCGACATCTGAGGATCAGAGAGAGCAGATGTGATCATCACCAGTGGAACCACAAGACAAGCTCTATTGGCAGTGTCGACAGCCTCAGGATGACCGCCGCTTTTTTTGAAAAAATAATGGTTACTGTCTGACTGCGTACGAAGAAGAAGAAGAAGAAGAAGAAGAAGAAACATCTAAGCAAAAAAATAAAACAAATTTTTAACATTTCGACAAGCATAGGGACTGGCTCACCCTGGGGGCCACTCTTCCCCTTCTCTCACCTCACTCTGTTTCATTTGACTCTGTCCTACAGTCACACTCTTGCACAACTTTCACACGCGCCCTCGTGGTAAAGCCCTTCCATTGCACTTTGGTTGGGCTAGCTTCTGAGGGCGCACAAACCTAGCATAGGTACATACAGACGCCAACATGCATTCAAGCACTGGTTTATGCGTCCTGATATCGCCCAATGGACTACGGTCTTGGGTGGAAAATGGCTCGCCTCCGCCAGTAGAAACTAGTGAGGCAAACATCTAAGCAAAAAAACAAACAATTTTTAACATTTACAATTCATATATTCCAGAACCTGAGGACATTTTCATCCAACAGCATGCAAGGCTCCTGCATTTTGTACCTTGCTTCTAGCTTCTAAACACCCCATGTTGTGTATTGTTATCACGTACAATTCCTCCCCTGGGGAAGTCTCTGTAGTGGGACTACTTTTACTTTGTATATTATTCATACACCGCAAGGTCGTGCACATACAAGTTGACTTATTACTTGGCCGACAATTGTACTCCCATTCAAATAGTTCATCTGAATTTATTACGTGGTCAAGTCAGTTAACGTGCTGTAATTGTTCTGTTCAAAGGGAATATATGGATGGAGGTGTTATATCGGAGGTAGGTGTGTCAGTATAACAGACAGGAATGTTTCTTATGGTGAATCAGAACCTATATGGCTTGGCTTGGCTTCGTTAGTTCTCAATCTCCCGCTACCAAACCCTAAAAGGGCTTAAGTAGCACAATGTAGTCCAGAGAACAGAATGCGTTGTATAGTAGTTTACGGCTTGACTGCGATATTTGCACCTTTCGGTCCAACACATCCGACGTCAGCAAGCATTTTTTTAGTACCGGGTTAGCATTCCCTCTTCGATCCCTTCTCATTAGTCAGTCTGCCCTGCTGCAGCCTGTTATCCAGGATCACCGCGTGGAGGTGTAGAAAGGTCTTGGCAGCTGTGGTTCGCTGGCCCTGACGCTAGCAGTCAGCTATGGGTCGCTGACCACTGCAGCTCATGCACTGCTCAGCATCTTGATCCCATAACCTATTTGAATGTTGAAGGTCTTTCTGTCGTGGTTCTAAAAAGAAGAGATACTATCATGAGTACAGTTACATGTCCAAATGTCCCAGCCAGTCCAGTATTTCACTTCTCGTTTCCTTTCTTCTTTCCATACAAACATATGGTTGGCTTGAATATGTCTACATAGTTTCGAGCATTTACCTTCATCTCCAACTAGGCCTCATCTTTCTTGTCGTTGTTTCATCTACTATTTGTTGGTCTTCCCTTCCACTTTAGCTTCAAATGCGTTTTGCCAGGTATACTGAGCCAATCATCAGATCAATGGTGAAAAACAGAAAGATGTAAATAGATTTACATACCTAGGTAGTACACTGACTCAGAATGTAGTCAGGGATGATGAGATGAACGTCAGAATCGCGAAAGCCATCGCCACGTTTGGTAGACTACACTCAAACGATTTTCGTAGAAATGGAATCAGGCTCCCATGACGCTGAAGGTGTACAGAGCAGTGGTGGTCCCAGTGTTGCTGTATGCAAGTGCAACATGGACTGTATACGGGCGTCACGCAAAGAAGCTGAATCATTTTCACACATTTTGTCTCAGGAGGGTGATGAATGTCAAATGGCAAGACAGGATCCCGGGCACTGCTGTTCTTCAGAGAGCTGGTATCCCTAGCATTGATATCATCATTCTGCCGAAAACGGATGTGTCGGACCGAAAGGTGCAAATATCGCAGTCAAGCTGTAAACTAGCGACACAACGCATTCCGTTCTCCGGACTACATCCTGCTACTTGTAAAGCTCTGTTCAGAGCTTGGTAGCGGGAGATTGAGAACGAACGCAGAAGAAGAAGAAGATACCATCATGATGCAATCACAGATTCGCTGGGCGGGTCATGGGGTGCTGCACATGCCAGACTATGGGTTGCCAAAGATAATCTTCTGTGGCGAGGTGCAGAACGGCAAACGCTCCGAAGAAGCCAAAAAAAGGGATTTAAAGAAATAATAAAAACGTCTTTAAAAGCCCAGTATAAACCTCGAAACATGGGAAGATGCTGCAAAAGACGGTACAGCCTGGCGTACAGCTCTCCGCAGAGGAACCGTGTCATGTGAGGCTTCTTCAAAGATTGCAGCAGAACAACGGAGGAAGGCCAGAAGAGGCCGTGAAATATGACCGTCTCGTGAAGCGAACTTTCCATATCCTCCCTGCCTGCGAATATCCCTAAGCTCAAATCGGACTCGTCAGCCATCTCCGCACCCATCCACAACCTGGACTCACAGAATACTCGACTGGAAGGACTGGGAAAATGAATAAAGAAAAGGTCCTCATCACTCGTGATGGACGAACAACAAAAACAAAAGGTTCCAATCAAGCGCATGTCTGGTTAGCTTGTTATATTTCTACCTGGGCGTATCATTTCAACCGCCTCTCTATAATCTCATTGTTTATAGGGTGTTATTGTGTTCTATGTCACAGCTTTATGTCATTTATTGTTCAACCATCAAACAGGACGAATGAGATGAAGGCTTTTGTTAGGAGAGGTATGCAGCCTGGATTGGCAATCCTTATTTATACGAGGATGCTATAAATAAAAACCGCTTTTTCGTTCGCCTTATTTCTCTATTTCCCAAGTGCGTTGCACTATGTTTTTATTTTGCGCCTGTCGGCCCAGTTCATCCGACTTCGACATGCATTTTATGTAAGGGTCTGCTTCCATCTACCGTTTCTAAGGGTTTTGCTTCCCCGGGGTAACGGCCTAAAGTTTGAGAGCCTTGTCACTTAAGCACTAGTCCACGCCGTCCCCTGTTTTCTTTTAAGGTGTATTAAGACAAAATGGCACACAACTGCATGATCTCTCGACGTTGTCTCCATTGCGTTCGAAAGAAGTCCCACAACGCATACACATTGCATGGATTGATCCAGAACAAAGTATAGTTTGATCACGTGTTATGTACCTCTTCATCGAACCTGAAACTCTTTCCTCCCATCTATCCCTTTGCGCTGTCCAAAGACGTGGTAGTTATGGGGGGCGGGGGGGGGGGGGGGAGGAGGTCTGGTGAGCTACAACCTGAAAATCTTTCCTCCCATCTATCCCTTTGCGCTGTCCAAAGACGTGGTAGTTATGGGGGGGGGGGGGGGAGAGGTCTGGTGAGCTACAACCTGAAAATCTTTCCTCCCATCTATCCCTTTGAGCTGTCCAAAGACGTGGTAGTTATGGGGGGTCTGGTGAGCTACACTCAAGGTGCTGGTCCTCGATGATTACAACTGTTGCATAAGGAGAATGAGGCCGACTGTCGTCGTGTAGCAACAAAACCTATGTACTCAAATGTCCAGGTCTTTGGATTTGATTGCGCGTCGAATATGATTCCTGAAAAGATATGTTGACGTCCAATTGTTCTTCTTGGGCCTAGTGCTATCAAATAACGCTTCCTTCATCAAATAACTTTCCTTTCAAGATTGCTGCGCGAGGAACTAATTAGGTTTTGATGTATACTTTGGAATATCTGGGACATTTTCACAATGATTTATTACATCAGTTTTGGATTTCGGTGTCGCCTTTTACATCTGCTGAGATTATGTTATCCAAGTACGTGACATTTTTCACTTGTTTTACTTGTTGGTATTCTATGAATATTGTTGTTTCTATATATTTTCTTGCAATTTTCATAACTTCAGTTTTCTTTATGTTGATTTTCAAACTGTAATCCGTAGGTATCTCCTTAAACTTGTTGACATGTCCATGCAGTTATTTTTTTTTATGTTGCCATTAGTGTTTGGTCACCAGCAAAGAGAAGTAAATTGAAGTGATCACTGAGGTTGTTTCCATCCCTTATACTGGCTTTTACAAAAATCATTTCTGTCTAAATGTTGGGATAAACAGTCAAGGAGAGAGGGCACATCAATGTCGTACATCAGATCTTATATGACATTTTTTAGAATATCCTGTTCTGATATTTTGTTCTTATTGTACATTGGTTATTTACATAAAGACGTTTCCCCATAGACTGGTCAAATGTTTGTTTACTCCACGTTGTTCTAATGCTGTCCACATTTGATATCTATCTATCCGATCGAATGCCTTTTTTTGGTCCACGAAAGTAACGTATGTTGTGTGTTTGTATGTGTGTGTGTGTATATATGTGTGTGTATGTATGTGTGTGTTTGTATGTGTGTATGTATGTTTGTGTATGTGTGTATGTATGTGTGTGTTTGTATGTGCGTGTATGTGTATGTATGTGTGTGTATGTATGTGTGTGAATGTATGTGTGTGTATGTATGTGTGTGTATGTATGTGCGTGTATGTATGTGTGTGTATGTATGTGTGTGTATGTGTGTGTATGTGTGTGTATGTGTGTGTGTATGTGTGTGTATGTATGGGTGTGTTTATATGTGTGTGTATGTGTGTGTGTATGTATGTGTGTGTATGTGTGTGTATGTATGTGTATGTATGTGTGTGTGTGTATGTGTGTGCATGTGGGTGTAAGTTTGTATGTGTATGCATGCGTGTGTTTATGTATGTGTGTGTGGATATATATATATTTATCGATGTCTGGTACCTGAACTTGATATATTGTGTGTTTAATATGCTCGTAATATCGATGTCTGGTACCTGAACTTGATATATTGTGTGTTTAATATGCTCGTAATATCGATGTCTGGTACCTGAACTTGATATATTGTGTGTTTAATATGCTCGTAATATCGATGTCTGGTACCTGAACTTGATATATTGTGTGTTTAATATGCTCGTAATATCGATGTCTGGTACCTGAACTTGATATATTGTGTGTTTAATATGCTCGTAATATCGATGTCTAATTCTTGAACTCCACTTGTTGTGCCTGATCTGATGTTTGGTTCTACAGCTCGACAAAGAATGCCTGATATAAAGTTGATGCCTGATATAAAATCGATGCCTGATTGTAGAACTCAACAAATTAGGCTTTACATATAAAGATATAGTTACCGCTGTGAAAGTCTTTCCCACTATTGCCAACTTCCTACTCCAATTCCCTTGTACCAATCCATTCTACTTGTCATACCGAGAAAGCCGAACCTAGATTTGATGCACGTTTGATACTAAATATCTAACAGTTTCAAAACATTTCCCAAATGTCCCAATCTTAAACACGATATTACTAGGCATACAATTCTTTTCCTAGTTGCCGCTCGGGCTGGCAAAGCTCCAGTACCCATTAAAAAAAAAAATGGTATTAGCTGTCTGGCCGAGCCTGCGGTTGGACGTGATAAAATGTCTCAGATATCCCAGAAATACCCCCGCTCAGTGACTCGGGCAGACACGACTTAAGGACATAAGAGTCAGGGAAGATGGATCATTGATCCACAGAGACATTTGATGGGCGCTGTGGGTGAGTACATTTACGTAAGTACGGACTACTCCACCCGGCCCAGCCAGGGAGCAAACAAGCCTGATCTCCCTTGGGTGTAGATTAGACTCCCTTTGGTAATAATAATCTCCTTCGGCTTTGAATGTCAAATGGCCGGCCGGCTGCACCCAGCGGAATATTGAAGTGGCATAAGTCAATAGCTTCTGTGCCGTAAGGACATCACTGTGACTCAAGAAGGATTCCAGAACAGAACAGATACCAATCTTGTGGTGGCAGTCATTCTGACAACTGTTACCCAACAACGGCAGTCAGAAAGTGCGATCATATTACAGAAGGAGCTGATGGACAAATGAAGTGAAGAAAGCAGACGAGCATAAAACTGTTTCAGTTAATCTTCTATGTTTGTTCTACAACTGTTTTATCTTGTGGCAATCAATGCATAGGATGTGTATGTGTATCGGTGTACACGTGTGTTGGTGTACACGTGTGTTTGTTAGCGTCTGTTTGTTTACATGTGTCTGGATGTGTAAATATTCATGGGTTAATATGACAGAATTGAAATGTAATGTTGCACAAATAAGTCACACATTGGCCTGGATGCTCTTCAAATAATGGTTCATACAACAACAATAATGAATAAATGGCCATTCGATAAGAAATGTACACTAGGAGTTGTGTTAACAAAATATCAGTACTTTAAGAATTGTGCGCTATTGCGAAATCATAGCAACTTCCGGTCAATGGTGCTACATAGTGATGGCTTTCTTGAATAACCAGCCGTTTCCTGTTCATTTTGGATGTGATTGTTTATTGTCCTGTAGCTGATTGGTTCCGTGTGTGCAGATTATGTTTTGTGTTTCTTGGGATGTCTGAAATGCATGCGCAGTGAAGCAACGTGAAGTTTTACTTCAAGCTTGGTTCACAGAGACTTATTCATGGAAGATTAAAACAACACGTTCACAGAGACTTATTGAATGGAAGATTAAGACAACACGTTCACAGAGACTTATTGAATGGAAGATTAAAACAACACGTTCACAGAGATTTATTGAATGGAAGATTAAAACACGTCCACAGAGACTTATTGAATGGAAGATTAAAACACGTCCACAGAGACTTATTGAATGGAAGATTAAAACACGTCCACAGAGACTTATTGAATGGAAGATTAAAACACGTCCACAGAGACTTATTGAATGTAAGATTAAAACACGTTCACAGAGACTTATTGAATGGAAGATTAAAACACGTTCACAGAGACTTATTGAATGGAAGATTAAAACACGTTCACAGAGACTTATTGAATGGAAGATTAAAACACGTTCACAGAGACTTATTGAATGGAAGATTAAAACACGTTCACAGAGACTTATTGAATGGAAGATTAAAACACGTTCACAGAGACTTATTGAATGGAAGATTAAAACACGTTCACATAGACTTATTGAATGGAAGATTAAAACACGTTCACAGAGACTTATTGAATGGAAGATTAAAACACGTTCACAGAGTTATTTTTAACAGACCTCGTTCTTACTTCATAGTAGTTATTAAGAACGCTGGGAGTATTTCGTGGTCCAAGTCTCTTCAGGGTGCCATTAGATGTGCCCAGTTGACTGTATAAGTAGAGACGCCAATTATGTGTATGTATGCACTTTTGTGTGAGTGTGTGACTGTTGTTAAAGGATGATTTAAATAATTTGAGAAAAGTCAGAGATGAAGCAGAGGCGAGTTACTGAAGGCAGTAGCTGAACTCTTCAAGATAACGACTGCAAAAGGAAGTAAGCGAAAGGGAGAAGAAAAGCAACATTTTTCTGCAAGGCAAACTGTTGGCACACAGCCCACGCAGTAACAGACCACCCCTTCTATATTTTGACGATAGATCTAGTTTGTATTGATTACTTTACCCCAGACTGGTAAGTAAGAGCAAGCAAGGGGTTTATCTCACGTTCCAACTACACCAACTGGGACTTGGACAAACTCTGACGAACTGACAATTTAGTAGGGTAGGATGTAACTTACCACAAACAGTTAGAGATGTCTTGGTTGCTGGGCAGCGGCAGATTCAGACATCTGATACAATTTGAAAATGTACGGAAAGGCGTATTTCCAGGGATCATGTGATCAACTGGGAGTAGTTATTATTCAGGTGAGGGTCAGAAATACTTTTCCAATGTTAAGAAACCAACAACATCATTTAGACATATAAACTGGCTACCCTGTCTACTACCACACAACAAGATAATTTCGTACGATCTTCTAAGATATAAGAAGAGACGTTACATCTATGATAGTTAGCTGCACATCGTAAGCGATGCTAGCGACATCATCAGACGGTTTTGTCTTAATGATGTCACTTTCGATGTATTTGGATTATAGTGAGAAAGTAACTGCGCTGGTCATCGGCATTACTCTCTGGTCCCGAGCTACCTTAGACCAGTGGCAAGACATAAGTAAAAACGAATGGAGGCAAAACAAGATTTATTAAAAAACTTACAGGATTCGATCGCCCACCGTTTCTCTTCGTCGCTTTTGAGAGGCGAGTGCCTGAACTTTCGACCACAGCGACTCCCAGAAGACTATGCAGAGTCTGCAGTCAACCAGTTTCAGATTCCAGTCGTATAGTTTCGTCACAAAGTGACCAGGAAATGATTGGGATGTTCATGCCCCCCGAAGTTACCCCGGCGCACACATGCTATTGGATCTGGGCTTGTCATTGGCCAGATCGGTCCTGATGAGAGGGCCAGAACTGATAAGGGACGATGGTTTCACTAGTTCCGCCTGGCTGCAGCACAGCTCCGTCTGCCTCCACCATCTGGTGTTTACGTGGAAAATTGACTGCCCCTGGAGAATGTGTACTGTTGGGATGCTGGATGGTATTTGTCACAGATTTCATAGATTTCGCTCATGATATCTGCATGAGAACGAGTTGTGTAGAGAAAATGCTAGTAATATTACAAAATTAGATGCTAATGCAAATACAGAACGGGAAACTAGCAGCGATAGACACATTCACAGACTTGGAAAACACAAAGGGGAAAAAAGGCACTGGAATATACAGAAGCATCCAAATAAGGATGAACGAAACCAGAATGTCCTTTATCTGCTTGTTTTTGCTGATGTTGTTATCCGAACCTGCTCCTGCTGAGCGGAGTCAACTCTTAACGACCTTTCTTTCGGTAGCAGCCTACAGTGGCTCTACGTACATTTCAACGCCTACTTTAGAAGATAAACTGTGTTCCTCCTGAATGTATTGCAATGCGGGGATCCTCAGTAAGCTCACAATTATGGGGATTACAATGTTGATTCCCACCTCGTTGACCAGACTGCTGTGACACAGCCTGTTTAAATGAGCACGAAATGGGACATGAGGTCTTGGTCAGCCTACTTCACCACACCCTGATTACTCTTCGCTCTTCTCTTCCAGCTTAACCAACACTTATAAGTTTTCAGAGTGAAATACAAACTAAGAACTGAGAATACGCAAAGAGTGGAGTACGTTCTGTGCGTCTTTCTGTGAGGCACAGAGTGTTGTAGGGATATGTCCAAATTGTCACTTTTACATGCACGCTGTCAAATTAATATTCATAGGGTTTTCTGACGATTATAGGAAGAGAGAGAGAGAGAGAGAGAGAGAGAGAGAGAGAGAGAGAGAGAAGCGTAAACGAGAGATAGATAGATAGATAGATAGATAGATAGATAGATAGATAGATAGATAGATAGATAGATAGATAGATAGATAGATAGATAGAGAATGAGACATAGATAGATAGATAGATAGATAGATAGATAGATAGATAGATAGATAGATAGATAGATAGATAGATAGATAGATAGATAGATAGATAGATAGATAGATAGATAGATAGATAGATAGAGAATGAGATATAGATAGATAGATAGATAGATAGATAGATAGATAGATAGATAGATAGATAGATAGATAGATAGATAGATAGATAGATAGATAGATAGATAGATAGATAGATAGATAGATAGATAGATAGAGAATGAGATATAGATAGATAGATAGATAGATAGATAGATAGATAGATAGATAGATAGATAGATAGATAGATAGATAGATAGATAGATAGATAGATAGATAGATAGATAGATAGATAGATAGATAGATAGATAGATAGATAGATAGATAGATAGATAGAGAATGAGATATAGATAGATAGATAGATAGATAGATAGATAGATAGATAGATAGATAGATAGATAGATAGATAGATAGATAGATAGATAGATAGATAGAGAATGAGATATAGATAGATAGATAGATAGATAGATAGATAGATAGATAGATAGATAGATAGATAGATAGATAGATAGATAGATAGATAGATAGATAGATAGATAATGAGATATAGATAGAGATGAGGCATTGGCCACTGCTGGTAAAACAGCTCATGAGAGGTCCGTATAGAGTTAGAGATGGAACATTGCTGACTAGTGGAACACAGTTTCTGAATAATCCAGATAGGGATAGAGGTGGGGCATGGATGACTGGTGGAAGAGTGACTGAAATGTCATAAGATTGGAGACGTGGCAAGGATGACTTATGGAAAACAGTGCCTACAAAGTCATAAGGTTGGAGAAGTGACATATATGACTTATGGACAACGGTGCCTTAAAAGTCATAAGGTTGGAAATGGGGCATGGATGACTTATAGAAAACAGTGCCTAAAAAGTCCCCATAATGTTAGAAATCGGACATGGACGACAGCGAGAAAACTGTGCATGGATAGTTCCCATAATGTTAAAGATCGGACATGGATCACTTATAGAAAACAGTGCCTGGATAGTCCAGATAATGTTAGAGATGGACATGGATGACTTATAGAAAACAGTGCTTGGATAGTCCAGATAATGTTAGAGATCGGACATGGATGACTTATAGAAAACAGTCCCTGGATAGTCAAGATAATGTTAGAGATGGACATGGATGAGTTATAGAAAACAGTGCTTGGGGATAGTCCAGATAATGTTAGAGATCGGACATGGATGAATTATAGAAAACAGTGCCTGGATAGTCCAGATAATGTTAGAGATGGACAAGGATGACTTATAGAAAACAGTGCCTGGATAGTCCAGATAATGTTAGAGATCGGACATAGATGACTTATAGAAAACAGTGCCTGGATAGTCCAGATAATGTTAGAGATCGGACATGAATGACAGCAGGAAAACTGTGCATGGTTTTTCCATATAAGGACTGCAGATAAAAGTTTGGGGCCAACCCGTAAGACAACCCGTAAGCTCTGGCACTCGTCCCACGCTGTAACAGAACCCCCTTACTGCCATCCTTCCCATATTTTGATGGTATATCAAGTTAGTATTGATTCCCCTGTACCCCGGACTGGTTAATAGCAATGGACGTATCCTACGTTCCAACGACATCTACTGGGACCTGGCCAAATTCTGACGGACTATAGATTTTGTGAGGATAGGGCAAAGGAGAAACGGTGTATGTCTGCATATGTATTTATGTGTATTATGAATGATGTTGTTAAATAATAAGAAATCTAGTATGACTTGTTGAATTCATGTTTTTAAATGATATTGTGTTATAAAAAAAATAATTATTTTTATGTCCATTAAATGGTTTATCAATTCTATTTTGGCCAGAAAATGTAAATACTTTGATCCCATAAAGAGCCACAACGGTCTTGAGAGAACAGTGGAAGGTATGGTACCAGGTAAAAGAGGCAGGGGTAGACCAAAAAGACAATGTCCCAAAATATCCAGGAATGCCTGGGTATGATTATGGTGGAGGATGGATTTTTGGTAAGGGAACGAGTTTCTTTCAGACAGACTGTGATGGAAGCGACGTTCAATAAAGGATATGCTACATTATACCGATGTCCAGTAATGTTCCTGTTTTTGTTGCTGTATACAGTTTAGACTTACATTTTGTAATAGTTGTCCGTCGCAAGTGAAGATAGCGACAGCGTCAGACTTGGTCTGCGATATGTCTTCTCATTAGATACCAATCCTGGCACGGCAGACTTTGCCGCACCCGATGCAAACAGGGGAGGAGTGGTCACCAGTTCTGCTCTTTCGGGCCTCACGTCTACTCTTAGTCTCCGCGATGAAGCTTCGCTCTATGATCCGAGCAACTTTGGTGATGTCGAACACGTGTTTTCTTTCTAAGGGTTCAAATATTTTGTAAATTGTTTAGATCCATCAGATTAAAGGCTTGATCGACTCGTCTCGTCGCGTCTTTCCCGTAACCATGGGAGATCGTAAACACATCATGTCTCGCTACTGCTTCATGAACCATTTGTCGTCCAAAAAGCTGTAATCTCTGTATCTTTCAAGGTTTTGCCTATCCACTTTCGAACATCATCTGTCCAGCGCCACTTGGGACGACCTTTATTTCCCTTGCCAGAGGCTGTACCTTTGATCATCGAGTCCACTCGATCGTATTACAAGGCTGTACCACTGTAGCTTGCGTGCATTTAGAACTTCGTGATACTAACTAATCAGTTTGTAAAAATAATTGTTTTATATAAATCATTGAAATGGCATTGCAGCATGAAACATGCATACACTTTCAAAAATAAGAGTTTCTCAACATTCTTTGTACAAAATACGAGTTTCCCAACATTCTATGTAAAAAATGCGAGTCTCTCAGCATTCAACATTATTTGTCAAAAATAGGAATCTCTCAACATTCTTTGTAAAAAAAACAACGTCTGTTTTGCCGGCAGTTCACTTAAGACGCTTGTTGGAGTCGCTTATTTCTTAAACTTGAACAGTCACTGTAATATATAGCAAAACAACAATGTACGATTTAAACTAGAACAACAGTCGCAAAGCGAGGGAAAACACAGATGGTGATATCTACACTATTCGCTCTAACATGTTGGCTTCCTGTTCTCTGCTGAAGCTACCCACAACACGATAAAATACTCATCACGTGGCCATTGGGAAGAAGATATTGAAACAGAGATGGTGATATCTACACTATTCGCTCTAACATGTTGGCTTCCTGTTCTCTGCTGAAGCTACCCACAACACGATAAAATACTCATCACATGGCCATTGGGAAGAAGATATTGAAACACAGATGGTGATATCTACACTATTCGCTCTAACATGTTGGCTTCCTGTTCTCTGCTGAAGCTACCCACAACACGATCAAATACTCATCACGTGGCCATTGGGAAGAAGATATTGAAACACAGATGGTGATATCTATACTATTCGCTCTAACATGTTGGCTTCCTGTTCTCTGCTGAAGCTACCCACAACACGATCAAATACTCATCACGTGGCCATTGGGAAGAAGATATTGAAACACAGATGGTGATATCTATACTATTCGCTCTAACATGTTGGCTTCCTGTTCTCTGCTGAAGCTACCCACAACACGATCAAATACTCATCACGTGGCCATTGGGAAGAAGATATTGAAACACAGATGGTGATATCTATACTATTCGCTCTAACATGTTGGCTTCCTGTTCTCTGCTGAAGCTACCCACAACACGATCAAATACTCATCACGTGGCCATTGGAAAGAAGAGATTGCAGTCTCACTAGAAACGACGACCAAATGTAAACAAAAACCGTCCTATTAAGGACGAACAACGAAGAAGAATTCAACCTTTTTTCGTCTAAAATTATCGCTGCTCTCTTTGCACTATTTGAATTCGATAAAAGGGCATTATTCTGAGGAATAGAAATAGTTTATTTAATGCACTATTCTGCACAGAATCGAAAACGAATTGAATATTTTTGTGCATCCCTAATACTTAGTGAAGTTATACGCATTCAACCTAATAATCATTGTGACTTTTTCCTGGCGTATTGACATTGCAACATTAATTGGTATTCAGACCTGAGCAGCGTTGAGCCTATCAAAAAATGCTGCAGTTAAATGTCAACAGAGAGGAACATTATTTTTGTTAAAACATATTTATATTTCCGTTTGTACCGTCTGAAGTATTCTCTCATCTGTAGGGGGTTATCTGTCAAGAATGATCTATAAGACATGGTCTGTAATGGGTTGATCTGTTAGGGATGATCTGTAAGAGAGGATCTGTTAGCGATGATCTGTAAGGGATGATCTGTAGGGACGATTTGTATGGGATGACCTGTAAGGGATGATCTGTACATGATTATCTGCAAAAGAGTATCTTTAAATGATGATCTGTCAAGAATAATCTGTAAGAAAATTATATGTAAGGGATACTATGTAAGGAAGTATCTGAAATGGATGATCTGTAAGGGAGGATATGTAAGAAATGATTTGTAAGGTAGGATCTATCGAGTTATCTGTAGAGATGATCTGTCAAGAATGATCTGTGAAGATTGATCTGTAATGGATGATCTGTAAAGGATGATCTTACGACAAATAAACTTTAATTGTAATTACAATATAATGTACGAAAGAAGCTGATACTGATTGAAAAATCTGTAAAAACACTATGAAATAAAACATATGTGAAAACTAAAATGTAAAAAAAAAAATCTGTGAAAACTAACTGTGAAATAAAACATTTGTTAAAACTCTAACTAGGACATTTAACTTGTATTAAACCATAACTATGACGTTAAACTTATGCTGAAACAGTAACTATGACATTCCACGTTTGCCAAAAAAATTAACAATGTCATTAAATTTAGTTAAAGGACTAATTATGACATCAAACTTTTGCTAAAATAATAACTATGATATTCAGCTGTTGCTAAAAGACTACGACATTCAACTTTTGCTAAAACAGTAACTATGACATCCCACGTTTGCTAAATAAAACAAAGACATTAAATTTTGCTAAAATATTAATTATGAAATTAAACTTTAGCTAAAACAATAATTATGACAAAAAACTTTAGCTTAAACACTAATTATGACAATAAACTTTAGCTAAAACAATAATTATGACAATAAACTTTAGCTAAAATAATAATTATGAAAATAAACTTTAGCTAAAACACTAATTATGACAATAAACTTTAGCTAAAACAATAATTATGACAATAAACTTTAGCTAAAACAATAATTATGACAATAAACTTTAGCTAAAACACTAATTATGACAATAAACTTTAGCTAAAACACTAATTATGACAATAAACTTTAGCTAAAACAATAATTATGACAATAAACTTTAGCTAAAATAATAACTATGATATGGACGAAACAGTTTTGCATGAAAGTTTAAAGAAGGACGTAAGTTATCGCAACAACATGCGCATGACCTGGTCTCGGATGATCTTTCGTTAACTCACGCCCTTCACATTTAGCACGCCATATTTTTTTTAACGAAAGTTTGACCTAATTAATTAACTTTATTTCTCGCTATGGTAGTCGACTTTCCAAATTTATAACTTTTCTGTTTGTTTGTCAATAAATTTGATTTTTTTGTGCGTAGAGACACAATTGAATAACAAATATGTGGGTGTTATTGTTTTTGTTGTGTGTTTGTTAGTTTCTGAGATACAAAAAGATGAATTAGAAAATTTATGAAAATCTCTGACAAAATTTGGACTCCACCCACTAGGCCCAGGCGCTCCGATAGAAAACCATGGAAACCACAACAATGTATCGATACTGTGTTTACAATATCGACACAACTGTTAGTTTCCAATTTAAACGTAGTTCTTTCATTTAAACAAACAAAATAAATAGATCTACTCGATAAAGATCTTTCTCAACAACCTACTTCACCTTTCGCAAAAAGTCGGTTTGCTCCAAACGGCGTATACAAATTAAAATTGTTCAAAAGCCATTTGTAATCTAACATACGATACTTTTAGCGGCACAATATCGTGTGTAGATGGATGACGTATTCGGCATTTAAAAAATGGCTGTCGAGAGTGTCTCCGTTCAAAACAAAACAAAATTTCCGCACACCGTTTTTGTAGGCCGAGTTGGTCCGCTAGCGTGTTACCGTGACGTAAACATCGTTGTCCAGTTGTCTTCGACACACTTTTGTCATGATACACTGCCTGCATTCTTCGATGAATATCAACTGGTTGACATCCTTCAGCTGTTAGAAACCGAATCACCGCTCGCTGATCAACTCTGGACGGATTCCATTTCACATCCGCCATGTTTTCAGCGGTCTGCTGAGGAAACTATGAGTCGAAGGATAATGAAATGATTGCAAACTGGACGTAACGTATGTGCTGTTTACACCTGAATGACGTCATCATACGCATCATTCACTTGTTGCAGTTTTGGTCCGGTTTCATTTGAACACTCCTCGTATCTGTAGAAACTATACCTCAAGTAAGTCACAGTAATAACAAAATACCTGTACAAACTATACCTCAAGTATGTCACAGTAACAACAAAATACATGTACAAACTATACTTTAAGTATGTCACAGTAATAACTAAATACTTGTATAAACTATACATTAAGTTACTATGTCAACAGAGGGAATCAATAATTGTCCAGGGAATCACAATTTGATGATGGCGATGGAGTGAAATATCGTCCTGAATTACAATATTGTGTCCATCCTAATAACAGAGACACGTCAGACAAAGATGAAGCAAGGACTGTATACTCGGTATTAAACAATGTCGCCACAACGACAGCTAGACATGTATATTTCAAACACTCCTCGCACAACTATCGTTTTCGACGAGTGTTTGGGATACGAGTATACTTGTGTTCCAGATCAACGTCGCTGCTGTGCTCCATTACTAACCTTGAAGTTTGCACTGTTCTGCCTGTGCCTGTAATTATATCAAATGTTGGGGCAGTATATCTGCCCTGACCGGCGAGTTGAGATAACAGGAAACCGTGTGCAATAACGGCAGTAACCGAGACGTACGATGAACTTTGTATTGCGGAATTTGAGACATGTTTTACGCAAGTCTGAACGTGATCATGCTCTTTGCTGTGGGAGGTGAAGGTTGTTCAGTACAGGGAGGCAGGTATAGGTACAGAAAGGGTGTGTATATCTACAGTCTTTATTTCTTAGTCCATTCGTTATTTTCTTGTCGTTTGTCTTAAATTCAAAGTTAAAGGCTCTATGTACGCACTCCATAGCTTTATTTCTAGATCTTGACGGTCTACACATGCGCATTCGATAAGTTTAAATCATCTTTAGATCGATCGTGTAGCCATGGGCTACTTTAGATCGATCGTGTAGCCATGGATTATTTTAGATAGACCGTCTAACTCACCGGGAAAATTGTAACAGTTCCTGCCGGAGCATGGACGTTAAGGGCAGGGATGATGGGGCTGACGAGTCTGGGAACAAAGGTCACCTACCGTCTTGACACTAAGTCGACATAGGAAAACAGGGGGCTGAGGGGAAGAATGTGTATGATACAGGAAGGGGATAGAAGCTGACCACTCTGACGTCCCAATTTTGGGGAGCGTTAGTGACAGGCAGAGGCCATCAGACATTTTAAAGTGACCGGAATTCGGAGTGATTCGCTCCAATAACAACTAGTTAGAGATAGATCCAGTGATGGCTGAATTAGACAGCCTACAGGAGAACATTGGACAGCCCTGATACTGCTTGAGATTATATAATACTTGGCAAAGTTTAACTCAAGGAGACTGGCCATAGAGAGATAGAGAGAGAGAGAGAGAGAGAGAGAGAGCGAGAGAGAAAGAGAGAGAGAGAGAGAGAGAGACTGATAGTTTAGCTAGGAGATTGGCTGGAATGGAATGCGAGTTTAGCTCGTCGACTGTCTAGAAGATCGATTGATAGGCTGCTACTAGTTAGGAGGCTGTTTTACGAATGTGTCAGGGCTGGAATGAGTTGCAGGGTGACTGAACCAGCATACGCCTTTGAGTCTAAGCCAGTCACTTTATAAGGTGTGTGTTGGACTAGAAGAGATCTGAATATGTCTGTGGTGTGTGCAGGACACAGAGTGAACGATGTATGTTCCGGAGCATGTGTATACGCAGATCGATTGAGTGTGTGACTACATGTGAGTATACGTTGAACAGATTGAATATGTAATGTCAAGATCACCTGCCTGAAGGGATCTGAATGTGTAATTAAAAGATCACCTGCCTGAAAGGATCTAAGTGTGAGTAAATGCACAGAATACGATCGTGAAGACGAGTTTGTAAAAGTGTGTTTAGTGTGCATATAAGGGGAGACGAGTGTAGCGGCTAGAACTAGATTGAATTAGTTGGGGGGGGGGGGGGGGGGCAATATTCAATTTCTTGTGCTTACAATCTCCGAAGTTATTAATATTTATATTAATATATATATAATATTTGATCACATTGTTAAGATGTATTTTACTATAATGATGTGGATGCATGTAGTAACATTCTAGCTAGCTAACTACTGTGGAAACGCTTTACGCTGCCACAAAATCACTAAAAAATGTCAGATTCCTAGGCTGACTAATCAGAATTCATATTGTACCAAGGTCTATATATAATCAATACGCCACACAGAGAAATAGAGCAAATTAAGGTACAAAACACAACAAATCACTGTTGAGGGTGATCATTTCACACATACCCACCCTGAACTAACTGCATATCCATCTTTGTTGCCCGACACCGCTGTTATTGTTGACACGTGGAAGTTCTGTTTTTTAGTCGGCCTAGGAATATGACATTTCAAATGGATTTCCTAGTGAGTCAGAAGGCCTGTAGCTAAAGTAGGCTGTGGTGTGGTTTAGTCGACAGTTAGCCTACTTACTAGACTGGAATAAAATTATGTCAGAGCTTCGAGTTCATGGACGGCGAGAAAAAAATTCCCACCTTGTTTCGTGCCCGGAACGACAGCTCCTCCAGTCGGCCCAGCTGTAAATGGGTACCTCACGTATGAGTTGATGAAGGTAAAAACAACAAGGAAGGAAACTGGCCACCCCACTCCACAAAGGCTGTGGCTTAATACCTGAAGAGTCATCTTTATCCCCGATGGCACTTGTTGCCATGAAACTGACCTTCACTTTTACTTTATCCTCTGTATGTTTTTCCATCTCTTTTGATGTATTCATCTCTTCGGCAATCATGTGATAGGTCCGTTTTCCGAAAAGAAGACCATTTTGGTCGGGACGTTGGTTTCATTCTTGTTATGGTCCCGGCGCGGTACGTGAACCACACACAATCACAGTCGTTTTTACAGATGTCCTGCCATGAACTTAGGAACAACTACGTGCCAATCCCATCTAACCAAATGCCAGAGCGAACTAACTTTATGAGAAGTAACATGGTTCACAACAAGCACTACATTTCTGAACGTCTGAGCCATGGCGGAACGTCAAAATAGGGACCGGGGATAGAGGGAGGGGGGTGGGAGGATAAAGTGGCGGTTTTTATATATACTGGCTCCTACAGTTGTGAGAATACAGTATTTGTAGGCGATACCTCAAACATGAACAAAGAAAAGACAATTAAATTAACACCAACCCAGCATTGTCTACTCATTCGTCCATCTATCGAAAAACCCATCCATCCATCCAAAACTCATTCATTATTTATTAATCTAAAACCCATCCATCCATCATTCATCCTGTAACAGTTCCCGCTGGAGCAAGGGGAGTTTAGGATGCCTGAACATGTTAAAGCTTAAAGCTACCTGAATGCATGTCAAGGTAGGGAGTGAATGAATGAGTGAATAACTGAGTGAATAAACGAATGAGTATCTAAGTGTGTAAATGTATACTTGACTGTAATCAGTATTGGCACAACAGCCAGCCTACCACCACGATCCCTTGAGCAGCGGTGGGAAGTTATCAATGATGAAAATATAAACTAGCAGTGAATATGTGTAAAGGCTTAACAAACAAACGATAGTTTTATCTTGTTTTGGACGGTATACGCAATTCAGCGAGTGACAGACTTAGTTGATTTGTGATATCGTGTTGTCATGTCAACAAGAAGGTTTTGGTAGACCAGTGTCCGGCCTTGTCATCTGGGTTATAGCTTATTGTGCGAGATCTTTGTCCGAAATTTGAAAACAGAGCTTTCTTTGTGGGACACAAAGACGAACATAGGGCTATTCATGTCACTGACGATTAACCCCTCTAGCGTAGAAGAATCTCAAACTCATGCCACGCCATTCATACAGCTAAGCTACACACCTGCACAGTGCGGACTGGCCTTCTAGGTTGGATAGAACGCTCTAGAAACTATAGCCCGGGACATACATGGCACAGGAATACACGAGATTTCTGCGGACCGGAAGAGGTATACATTTTGAGGGAGGAAGTCTGTTAGTCATTTAAGCGGGGTAGATTGTAGCACACAGTGCGCGAAACATTTCTCTTTGCAGTGAGAGACGAGTGAACTATATATAGTCCGTCATTTAATTCATGAACAATGTCCGAAGTAATTTTCTACTAAACTGCATATTATATCAACATGATTTTTCGCATGCAGCCTTAGAATGTCCTTGACGTTAAGTAAAGGATTTTTGTATGAGAAACGTGATGTATTTTGAAGAAAAAAATTAATCATTAGGCTATATTAGAAGCAAACGCCACTTAATTGAACATAATTTTAACTTAATTACTGTACAAAGTCGTGCTGTTTTAAAAAAAATAGATGTTTTGACATTCAAGTAAGCTGAGTTAAAAAAAAATTATTCCTGATTTTCTCGTGCACAAATTACACACTTTGTCGAGTGCGGAAAACAACCACGGTCATTCATTCGAAACTCTTGTTTAGCTATAGGCGTATCCCGATGTTATAGTTTGTGGGGTTGTTATTGTGACATCAAGTTGCTTTTACAAAACTTACATTGATATCAATTTCATAATGAGTTTGAAGTGTACATTTATAATCATGCAGATGTTACCGTTTTACTATACAAGTTATTCCGCAGGGCATCTAAGATGGGTCATTTATTTTGCGATATTCATGACCCAGAGAAACAAACGCAATTCTGGATTGATCATCTTTTTACCGTTGGATTGGACAGGACTCAGAGTGCACTCATATCAAGCAAGGCTTAAGGGGATGGCCTGAGCTAGTGGTTAAGTGACAGGACTCATAGTGCACTCATATCAAGCAAGGCTTAAGGGGATGGCCTGAGCTAGTGGTTAAGTGACAGGACTCAGAGTGCACTCATATCAAGCAAGGCTTAAGGGGATGGCCTGAGCTAGTGGTTAAGTGACAGGACTCAGAGTGCACTCATATCAAGCAAGGCTTAAGGGGATGGCCTGAGCTAGTGGTTAAGTGACATGGCTCACAATCTGAAGGTGCTGGGTTCACTCCTCCTCATATAACCGGCTGTTACCCCGGAGGAATGCAGGAGGAAGCCAGACCCTTACATAAAATGCATGCCGAAGTTGAATGCTCTGAGCTGACAGGCGCAAAAATAAAAACATAGTCCAACGCTCACCGCCTTGTGGAATCGATAAATAAGGCGAGCGCCACAAAAATAAAAATATATCAAACAAGGCAGGGAAAGGAAATTTGACGATTTCGACAGAGATGCCATAAAACTGAAGATTTTAAAACTGTTGACGAAAAATCAACTTGATTGCAGAATGAAATTTCCATAAGTGAACGGCGTAGGTAATGCTAGGATATTGTTTATTTGGACGAATTCTGGGTCAATGCTTACCACCACACCTATGGTAAAGAATGGCAATCAGTTGACGGTGAACAGAAAAAACAAATTCCAAGCAGCAAAGGGCAGCGCATTATACTAACGTATGCCGGAAGTAGTGAAAATGGACTTGCCGATGACGCTAAACTTATTTTCCAATCAAAAGGGGCAGACGGTGGAGACTACTACACTGAAATGAATGGACTCATTTTCAGGCACTGGCTGACGAAGTCTCTGCTTCCAATTCTGAATAAATCGCCATGGCTAGTAATGTATAATGCATCCTATCACAATGCGGTATTAAAGAAAGACAGAGTACCAACTACATCAAATACAAAAGCTGAAATTATGACATGGCTAGCGAAGGAAAAATGTAATTTTTACGAGTACTGTCACACTTTTTTGTCACTACCTGCATATCATGCGCATCTAAACCATATATTGGCTGTGTGGGCTAAAGTCAAAGGACACGTTGCCGAAACAGGACATTTAAAATGTGCGATGTTGAAGTGCTGAGACGTGAGTTCCCTTCAAAAATAGACATTCAGTTCTGGAAGACGCGTGTTGAACATGTGCTCCGGGAAGAAAAACAGTACTGACAACGAGATGGATTACAATTTGTCCAGCCAATAACAATTATCAACCTTTGGAATCGACAGATTCGGAATGATTAATATAATCTTTTGTGGACATAATGATTAGCAGACTTGGATGAATAAGCGTTTGTTTATCAAAACAATTAAGTGTACATACAATGACAACAAAGACATTTCAATAGTCAATCGCTTTAAGCAACGTAAAATTAGCTGCGCTGTTGATACAACCTTGGAGTCTAATGGTGACCGAAGGGCTGTTCTAACTGTTGCATATCGGTGCCATGTTTACGATTGTACATAAAGGGCAACATAAACAATCAATTGATCTATCAAGCCATTAAGGAGATACGCCTTTGAACAAAATACGACGAGAAATTAAGCTCCGTACTGTAAAATCTTAAATTTAATTCCATTTCTTTGCAATGGTCCTAAAAGATCAAAAGAATTCGTTGATGTGCAAATGTCTTAACATCTATGGACTAAATAATATCAATGTTTTAGCGTCATGGATATTCTAAGGCTGCATGCGAAAAATCATTTGGATCTGACATGTAGTTTAGTAGAAAATTGCTTCGGATCTTATTCATGAATTAAAAGACGAACTACATGCGTTCTGATACTCGAACGCTCATTAAGAAATGATCGATCTAGCAGCAGGGTACAGATCTGGAAGAGAGCACTAACACTATCAGCTGGCATAGACCAGGAGAGTGCTGTATGTATGGACACGTGCTGTGATCGATTCCCTGAGCTAAGAGAAGTGGCCTTCTCTCGGGTCACGGCGGTAGGCCTGAGCGGGCGCCATCGTGAAGAGGTGGGCGGTGCCCACACGAACCCAGCCTAACTGGACTCTTGCTCAGTGGCGTAACTACCTACCACAGATGGGGACCATATACGCCTTGGAGGCCATAATGGTAATTGTAGGGATTGGTGCTCACACATTTACATGATAGATGGATGGATGGGGTGAGTGGATGGATGGATGGGGTGAGTGGATGGATGGATGGGGTGAGTGGATGGATGGATGGGGTGAGTGGATGGATGGATGGGGTGGGGGATGGATGGATGGGGTGAGTGGATGGATGGATGGGGTGAGTGGATGGATGGATGGGGTGAGTGGATGGATTTATGGGGTGAGTGGATGGATGGATGGGGTGAGTGGATGGATGGATGGGGTGAGTGGATGGATGGATGGGGTGAGTGGATGGATGGATGGGGTGAGTGGATGGATGGGGTAGGTGGACGGATGAATTGGTTAGATGGAGGGAAAGAGGGAGTGATGGGGGCGTGAATGGATGAGGTTTGATGAATGAACCAATTGGTTTTGGATGGATGGGTTTTTGATAGATGTGTTTTGGATATTTGTTTGCCCTGGCCGTTATTCTAACTTAGAACATTCTCATACTCATCCACATCATCATGGCCATACTCAGTAAATGACATATCACACAGCAGGTGACATATTTATTATATCATACTCATATCATAGAATGAGTAGAGAAATTACAAACACAATATAATACATATCTTAACTAAACATTCTACTAAAACGGGAATTGTAAGCATTAGCTATTGATGGAATTCCCAACTAACTAAAACCCAGTTCTATTGCCTTGCAATTACATCACACACACATCGCCTTAACTGCGTCCTCAACACACCTTATCTTCCTCACTGACATCCCCTCAGGCGGGCGATCTCGACATACCTCGTTCACAATGTGTCCTTGCTTAGAAACACACGTTCCGATTATCTATTAATGCAAAACTCACACACATATTTGAGCGATCCTGTTCTATCACTAAACATTCGTCCAACCGTCTATCAATCGCTCCTCTATCTAAGTCGGTGAGTTAAAGATACTATCTACATTCAGTCTCTCTCTCTCACTCTCCCCCATACAGCCTCTCTCTCCAGCCTCTCTCCATCCCTCTATCCAGCCTCTCTCCATCCCTCTATCCAGCCTCTCGAGCTAAACTATGTCTCGAGTTATATATCCTCAAGCAAGGCCACAGCTTGACCAATCGATCTCAGGTGATGGCCATCTTCAATCCCATTGGAACGAAACACTTTGCACACCTGTCACTCATTCTCTCGCAGCAAGCCCCGCTGTCAAATTCGTCTGTCAATCAATCTCCCCCTACCAAAATCGGAAGGCTAGTGGTCAGTTTCTACCTGTCCACATTCCTTAACCCAACTCTGTTCTCCTTTGCTGAGACGCTTTGGGCAATAGAGAAATTAGGCAAACACAACACAAAAAACAGCGAGAAATGAACGCCGAATAAAAAGAAGAAGAAGAAGAATATGATAATAATAATAAGGAGAAGAAAGTCCATGATGATCTCTTGGTGAGCCCATATAAGTAGTCTCGCATACATAAAGAAACACTGATACAAGTTCGTACCACCACTGGTTTCATTTCCCTTTGGTGTATGTCTTCTGTACTGGCAGGTTCTGCTAAGGAAGTTGTCTTTAGCCTGCTAGGCTTTATCTTGACAGTGTCGCTCATCTCTGGCTGTTTGTTCCCTGAAACCTGCTAGGCTTTATCTTGACAGTGTCGCTCATCTCTGGCTGTTTGTTCCCTGCACCTGCTAGGCTTTATCTTGACAGTGTCGCTCATCTCTGGCTGTTTGTTCCCTGAAACATGTTAGGCTTTATCTTGACAATGTCGCTCATCTGTCTGGCTGTTTGTTCCCTGAAACCTGTTAGGCTTTATCTTGACAATGTCGCTCATCTGTCTGGCTGTTTGTTCCCTGAAACCTGTTAGGCTTCATCTTGACAATGTCGCTCATCTGTCTGGCTGTTTGTTCCCTGAAACCTGCTAGGCTTTATCTTGAAATTGTCGCTCATCTCTGGCTGTTTGTTTCCTGTATAATATGCCTGTTTGTTCCTTATTTGTTTGAAAAGGAGAAATTCATAACCTATTTGGAAGCAGAAGATACGAAAATGTTCCAAATACTGCGAAGTGTTTCTCTCAAATTTATGATTATGTTCGGGACGACCTACCTGTGCGGAAAAGCTTTCTCACTTATGGAATACCCCAAGAACAAAAAGCGATCACAATTAACTGATTCACGTCTGCAAGACTGTTTTCGTGCAGCTACAAGCGACGTTTTCTTGGGCATCACTGAACTTCTGAGTGGCTTTCAGGCTCAAGGATGTCGTTAACGCGGTGTTTTAAAAATGTGTTGTTTTTCAAAAAATGAAACTAATTATATCGCATTGTGCTCGCGAACTTTATACTACTCGTGAACGGGTCTCACAATCTCAAATGGTTGAGAGTCCCTGACCTATATCAATCTGTCTTATCCAGCTAAGTCAAATTCTTCTTTGTTCCCTCTGTCAATATCAATCTGTCTTATCCAGCTAAGTCAAACCCTTCTTTGTTCCCTCTGTCAATATCAATCTCTCTTATCCAGCTAAGTCAAATTCTTCTTTGTTCCTTCCTGTCAATATCAATCTCTCTTATACAGCTAAGTCAAATCCTTCTTTGTTCCTTCCTGTCAATATCAATCTGTCTTATCCAGCTGTCGAATCCTTCTTTGTTCCTTCCTGTCAATATCAATCTCTCTTATCTAGCTAAGTCAAATCCTTCTTTGTTCCTTCCTGTCAATATTAATCTGTCTTATCCAGCTAAGTCGAATCCTTCTTTGTTTCCTCTTTGTCAATATGAATCTCTCTTCTCCAGCTATCCAAATTCCTTGCCGTTTTCTGTTCATTGTGAGAAGAACCTCCTCCATCTTGGATGTTTGAGTTGTATCTCTCTATTTAGTTGTCTTGGCAATATTTGTTAAATTGTTTTGTGGCTTTCATATTTCTACAGGATAAACTAGCCAGATCCATATCCAACCCTCCTAAGTCGCCATATACAACATATTTGACAGTTTACAACGTTTCTTTTCCTTACCCCACAACCCATCGAGCAATGACAATACTCTAGCACCATGCTAGAAATGTTAGATCTAAGAAGGTCACACAGATATCTTAGCTATTCCCCATTCTGTGTCAGTCAGAAGGACGTGTATTCGATCCAAGGTAAGGATCTATTGTTTTCATGTAAGAAGAAGATTCTAGTTTGAGCATTGCGCGGCTATTGCCTGAGCAAGCGGCCTTTATTTCTCGGCCTTGTATATCTCCGACTGATCACAGTCGTTAAAAAAGAGGTAACTTTCAGTTGCTAGTTATGTCTGTCCAGCCGCTGTCATACAACACTGGAGTCTACGGTCCCAGAGGCAGTCTACCCACCTCGGTGGTGTGAAGTTTGACTGTAATCCCATAGGCAGTCTACCCACCTCGGTGGTGCGAGGTTTGTCTGCAGTCGTCAGGGTCAGTAAGGGAAACATTATTTCCACGAGAAGGAGTGTGATACCTGGTTACAAGGCACGAGGAAGAAAACATGACATATAGAAAGATGACATAACATAAATGTTTCAAAAATACGGACTTACAAAGAACAAAGCAGCACATTTGACCCAAGTGACAGGAACGAGTGTAGTAGTTGTTTCCCAGACCTGAAATATAGACAGCGCATGCCTTCTGTTTTGCGAATGTGCTGAATGTTTTGTTTCGATTCGTTCAAAATTCAAAGAAAATAACGTCTTTACACAATGAAAAATATAAATTCTTTTTTCAGAAAAGTTCGAATTTTTTATGCCAAGGTCAGCTATTGTCAACACAGATCGGTTCAGTTTTATTTTATCAGTGCTCCGTGAACAAGTTCTACTTTGAACTGGGTTTAAATGCTTCAGTTTCTTTTATTGTTTTGACAAATTTAATGTTGATTACACTTTTTAAATA
Organism: Ariolimax columbianus; assembly: GCA_036924085.1. NCBI lineage: Eukaryota > Metazoa > Mollusca > Gastropoda > Stylommatophora > Arionidae > Ariolimax > Ariolimax columbianus. The sequence goes on along the minus strand of JAVGWX010000016.1, from coordinate 37,227,041 downwards.
TTTCAAGTAACACATTTTTCAGCAAATGAACTGCTTTTTGCAACCTATGGTAACCGCTGAATAGATTTGTCAGTGTTTCTGCTACCATTATTTATGCAGAAAACATAATGAGAAAGGTCAAGAAAGACAAAGAGTTCGACCAGTTCACAGTCAGCTGGAAAGAAATACCAGAACTAAGATATGCAAATGATCTGGTTGTAATCTCGAAATGGCTTGCGAGTCTGGAACAAATGATTCTGTCAGTTAAATGACAGAGCGAGGCACACAATCTATTCATAAACCCCGGCAAGAATAAAGAGAAACAGAATGTCACGAGTTGTGAATATCTCTGCTCGACTAAAAGCAGTAACTGAGATTGTCAATAAGAGATAAGGAGAAAAATGGGAATGACATTGCATAAATTCACTCAAATGAAAAACGTATGACAAAACATTAACAAAATTACAAGTATAAGATCAGGAGGACTTGCATCTTCCCCATGGTAACTTACTGATGTGAGACTTGGTCAAACAATCAGGAGAACTTACATCTTCCCGATGGTAACTTACTGATGTGAGACTTGGTCAAACAATCAGGAGGACTTACATCTTCCCCATGGTAACTTACTGATGTGAGACTTGGTCAAACAATCAGGAGAACTTACATCTTCCCGATGGTAACTTACTGATGAGAGACTTGGTCAAACAATCAGGATGAAGATTGAATCCCTCGAGGTGAAGGGTGCTCAAAATACAATTGATAGCAGAAAAGAAAAGCGCAGAACTCCCACAGCAGCTCGATATAGAACAAAAGTAGCTGGTAAACAACATTATGTATAGGAAACTAACATACTTTAGTCACATCAAACTCCACAATGGCTTAGAAAAACTATACTGGAGGGCATAGTACTTGGCAAAAGAGGTAGAGGAGAACATGGATAAGGAACATTACAGAGACTCTGGGGTTGACAGTGGCAGGGGCAGGAGAACTGGCAAAGGATTGAAGTGTCTCGGATCGGATGTCATGAGAGGGACCTTCTGCAAAGGGCATTGGAACATGATGATGATGATTCCCTACCAATGAGACATCCACTATGACAATTGAGCATGGATTAGGTCATTCTAATCCAGGAACCGATTGTAACTCTGTATGGCCAGTAGGCAGGTCAAGGATGATGTCATTCTAATCCAGGAACCGATTGTAACCCTTTATGGCCAGTAGGCAGGTCAAGAATTAGGTCATTCTAATCCAGGAACCGATTGTAACCCTTTATGGCCAGTAGGCAGGTCAAGAATTAGGTCATTCTAATCCAGGAACCGATTATAACCCTTTATGGCCAGTAGGCAGGTCAAAGATGAGGTCATTCTAATCCAGGAACCGATAGTAACCCTTTATGGCCAGTAGGCAGGTCAAGAGTACCAAAATTGTTGTAGTAAACTCGTATCCAAGAGTTTCTCCCGTGTGGATTCAGCGAAACACATATAATATCCACTGCAGTCTTCCACGTAAGTAAGTAGCTCGTTTTCAATCATGTCTGACTATAGGTTGATGCGACCTTGCACTAGGAACTCTCTACTGAGTTGTTGGTTTTCATTTTCCTCGCGGCGTTGCGTTTTCACTTCCCTCTTTGTCTCTTCACTTCCCTGTGTTGTCTCTTCGATTCCCTGTATTGTCCCTTCACTTCCCTGTGTTGTCCCTTCGATTCCCTGTGTTGTCTCTTCGCTTCCCTGTGTTGTCTCTTCCCTTCCTTGTGTTGTCTCTTCATATCCCTGTGTTGTCCCTTCGATTCCCTGTGTTGTCCTTTCGATTCCCTGTGTTGTCCTTTCACTTCCTTGTGTTGTCCCTTCACTTCCCTGTGTTCTCTCTTCACTTCCCAGTGTTGTCTCTTCACTTCCCTGTGTTGTTCCTTCACTTCCCTGTGTTGTCTCTTCACTTCCCTGTGTTGTCTCTTCACTTCCATGTGTTGTCCCTTCACTGCCCCGTGTTGTCTCTTCGCTTCCCTGTGTTGTCTCTTCCCTTCCTTGTGTTGTCTCTTCATATCCCTGTGTTGTCTCTTCACTTCCCAGTGTTGTCTCATCACTTCCCAGTGTTGTTTCTTCACTTCCCAGTGTTGTCTCATCACTTCCCAGTGTTGTTTCTTCACTTCCCAGTGTTGTCTCATCACTTCCCAGTGTTGTCTCTTCACTTCCATGTGTTGTCTCATCACTTCCCGGTGTTTTCTCTTCACTTCCCAGTGTTGTCTTTTCACTTCCCTGTGTTGTCTCTTTACTTCCCTGTGTTGTCTCTTCACTTCCCTGTGTTGTCTCTTCACTTCCCTGTGTTGTCTCTTTACTTCCCTGTGTTTTCTCTTCACTTCCCAGTGTTGTCTTTTCACTTCCCTGTGTTGTCTCTTTACTTCCCTGTGTTGTCTCTTCACTTCCCTGTGTTGTCTCTTCACTTCCCTGTGTTGTCTCTTCACTTCCATGTGTTGTCCCTTCACTGCCCCGTGTTGTCTCTTTACTTCCCTGTGTTGTCTCTTCACTTCCCTGTGTTGTCTCTTCACTTCCATGTGTTGTCCCTTCACTGCCCCGTGTTGTCTCTTCGCTTCCCTGTGTTGTCTCTTCCCTTCCTTGTGTTGTCTCTTCCCTTCCTTGTGTTGTCTCTTCATATCCCTGTGTTGTCTCTTCACTTCCCAGTGTTGTCTCTTCACTTCCCAGTGTTGTCTCATCACTTCCCAGTGTTGTCTCTTCACTTCCATGTGTTGTCTCATCACTTCCCGGTGTTTTCTCTTCACTTCCCAGTGTTGTCTTTTCACTTCCCTGTGTTGTCTCTTTACTTCCCTGTGTTGTCTTTTCACATCCCTGTGCTGCATGAGATTAATTTCGCCCAGCTTAAGGTGGCACTTCAGGTTACATCTTTATTTGGATCGGTCTGCAGCTATGTCTTCCAAATATGTCAGATACATACCCAATGCCTTCATGCTCCGCTTACATGCGTCTTTGAACCTCATGTGTGGTCGGCCAGCTGTTCTTTTACCGCACGCCAGCTGTTCATATAGAATATCTTTGGGGATGCGACCATGCAACCAACATGACCAAGCCATCGCAGTCTTCGCTGTCGAAGGAGGGTGTACATACTTAGAAGACATGTGCGAGAAGGCCAGGGACGCCTGGGATGGATCTCAGGCGCTGTAAGTGAAAGGTATTGAGCGTTTGCTCCTGTTTGGCAAAGGTTCTTCACGTGTCGCTACCATAAAGGAATGTACTGATGGCGCATGCATTGTTTTGGCTGTAAATTTGGGGTTTTTCCAGACATGCATTGTGAGACGGGAAAATATGACATCAGCTGTGCCAATGCATTTGCCTATTTCTGGTCTAGGGAAAATTTATCATTGATGAGGGACTCCAGGTAAGTGAATTGGTCCGTCCACAGTTGCCAGTTCATAGTTGACGATGGTGACGGTGTTGGTATCATCATGTCCAAGCACATTTAGGCGTATTGTGAGGCCAAATTGTGTCGTAGAACATGCTTACGGAGTTTTGTGCATAGCAGCCGCAATGTGAACAAAGAAAGTGCTACATAAAGCATCACTGAAAGCATGTAAGAAGTGGATTGAACCGGGCTTCCTGTAGATGGTCAAGCTGTAGCGGGGTCGTATGATTGCCACATAGCCAAAGGAAAATGACGAGTAGACGTTTCCTATTATTGTATATATAATATTTTGTTTCAGAGGACGTTCAATTCGTAGCTGAATCTGACTGGCATCGCCTTCATCAGGTCACAGACAGCACGCGGCCTTACTAGCTACAAGACGTTGTAGTGTTCTCTGCACTAACGGCTTAGTACATCCGACTTCTCCTGTTATCACACCAGTGGATCATATTATAAATATGATGTAAGGCTCATGTTTTTGTTGACCAGCGACAAGACACTAGGAGTGATGCGGTAAACATCAAGACGGCCGCCTTTATTTTGCCCGATTATCCTGATATCAAACTATTGACGCTTGGCCGATCTCATGAGCCATTTTGTGATGAGAAAAATCTGGCATCAACCGGAGACCGAATCCCGATCGTTCGATTAGGAAACTAGCGCTCTAACCGCTGCGCTACCTCGACTCCAGCATCAGACTTCAGCGCGCGAGTTGATCTTGGGTTTAGTTCCCACAGGGGCATGTCATGACTATTCTTCTTTGGCGTTCGTCGCTAAAAGAACGTTTGGGACGTGCTGTAGTTTAAAACGAGGCTGTAATATCTGCGCCTTCTACTCCGATAATTCCGATTTCAGCACATCATATTTGGGACCGGTTTTCTTCCCTCTTCGATCCCTTATCTCCTAGCAGCCATCAATGAGTTGCTGGCCGCCTTCAGCTCATTCGCTGCTGCATTCTCGGATCCGACCTGGCTGCTCCAGGGGTCCTTACACAAGAAAATGTCCATTGTCGGCCATGCTACTAACCGGTTCGAATCGCTGAGTTCACTTACTGAGAAACACATGTCAAAATCGAAGTTGATATCGCTAACTAACAATTAAACATGCACTATGGTGCTAAGAAACATGTAAACTAATGGTCTCATGCACTCATTTTTATTAAAAGGTTTTTGTTAACTTGACAAGTTGTCCGTTTGTCTAATTCCATGATCTTTGCCAGTTTGCGTGGACTTGTATTTCTCCTATTTTAGTCTGTCCAATAACCTAGAATGATCTAGATCCTTGAATGACCTGTCCTTAAAAACCTTACTTTTCATATTCAACACCCGGATGTATGCAGCTATATAGATAAGGAACAAAAGTCAAGTAACCCATAGCCGTAGGGTGTGCGGTATTAGTGATCTCACATTTCAAAGGCTGGGCTATATGAGGGCGGCTGCCTCTCTCTACCGTCTCCTCTCCCTCATCGCGTTTACTTCCACTAGAGCCGGTACCCATTTAATGCTGGGTCTACTCGGCAGCCTCTTGAACACAGAACCACTCAGACGCGAAGCCAGCTCGCTAACCACTGCACTATGCTAAGGATAAGTAAGAAGCGTTTATTATGTGGAAAATCCTGAACCCCGCCAAGTAAGCATTGAGGATGACGCAGGTGAGGAAACTAGTACCAAAAACAAACAGGTCTTGGTATACATGTAAATAAAATCTTGCACCGAAAAACGTAGTATTTTTTAAATTTACTTATTCTAAACCGTCTCTTGGTCCTCTTCTCTCCCTCACACTGAAGATGCAGTACTCTACTATACGAGATCGCTGTGCATTCATACACACACCTCGGTGGTGAGTCATCATCATAATTCCAGAGAGGTAGTCCTATGTTTCTCTACTAAACTTAACAGCCAGGTAGAAAGAAGTATACAGGTAATGGGGTGAAAATGTCTTCTCTAGAGAAGAAACAGTATGTAGCTAACTCTACAAGGCATGTTTTTCCAATCTGTGTCTGCTGGAGTATCCATGTGTTTGCTCTGGCGGCTCCTACACTTTGGTGAGCAACATTCAGGCACGATCTGAGAGCTTCTCCAGATACAGACACTTTTGTGCTCATTATACTTAGATGGGATTGTCAGGAGGGGCTGTTTGGGGTGAAGTGGTTGGTGTAGCGATGGGGGGGGGGGGGAGATGTTATCAGTGGTTGGTGTAGAGATGGTGGGGGGGGGGGGGGGTGAAGTGGTTGGTGTAGAGAAGGGATGTTAAGGTGAAGATATTATCAGTGGTTGGTGTAGCGATGGGGGGGGGGGGGATGTTATCAGTGGTTGGTGTAGCGATGGGGGGGGGGGGATGTTATCAGTCGTTGGTGTAGAGATGGGGGGGGGGGTGAAGATATTATCAGTGGTTGGTGTAGAGAAGGGGTGATGGGGGTGTAGAGATTGGGGGGGGGGGGGTAGGAGATGTTATCAAGGGTTGGTGTAGAGATGGGATGTTAGGGTGAAGATATTATCAGTGGTTGGTGTAGAGAAGGGGTGAAATGGTTGGTGTAGAGATGGGATCTTGGGGGTAAAGATGTTATCAGTTGTTGGTGCAGAGATGGGTTGGGGGGGGGGGGATGTTATCAGTTGTTGGTGTAGAAATGGTATGTTAGGGGCGAAGATTTTATCAGTGGTTGGTGCAGAGATTGGAAGAATTTATCAGTGGTTGGTGTAGAGATGGTATGTTAGGGGTGAAGATGTTATTATTGGTTGGTGCAGAGAAACGATGTTTAGGGTTTAGTTTAGTCGAAGAATCAACGTCCAAGGACACGGTTTAACTAATCACTGCTCTGTTCTCCACATGTTTGGAAAACCTCAGCACAATGCACGAGCCCCGCCCCCTAATACATCGCCTGGATTCTTTACAGCTGCCGTTAACCCTACTCTTTTCCAACTGCCGAAAAAAAATCCGGTCTCCATCCTGATTTGAACCCCCGACCTCAAGTACTCGAGGCCGACGTGTTAACCCCTGATCACTTATTTACTGGTCAGGTACCAATTTATGGATGGGTTAACTGGGTGGTTTGGCCGTACCAGGAACGACCCCTCCTTGGGGCGGTGTCACCCAAGTCTTATCAAGCCTCCTCAATGTCGACTCTCGCTCCTTAAGAAATAGGCAAAACTATCTTCCGAGACGGATGTGTCGGACCGAAAGGTGCAAATATCGCAGTCAAGCTGTAAACAAGCGACACGACGCATTCAGTTCTCTGTACTACATCCGGTTACTTACAAAGCCCTGTTTAGGTCTTGGTAGCGGGAGACTGAGAACGTCCAGGGCTTGGTAGCGGGAGACTGACAACGTTCAGGGCTTGGTAGCGGGAGACTGAGAACGTTCAGGTCTTGGTAGCGGGAGATTGAGAACGTTCAGGGCTTGGTAGCGGGAGATTGAGAACGTTCAGGGCTTGGTAGCGGGAGACTGAGAACGTCCAGGGCTTGGTAGCGGGAGATTGAGAACGTCCAGGGCTTGGTAGTAGGAGACTGAGAACGTCCAGGGCTTGGTAGTAGGAGATTGAGAACGTCCAGGGCTTGGTAGCGGGAGATTGAGAACGTTCAGGGCTTGGTAGCGGGAGACTGAGAACGTTCAGGGCTTGGTAGCGGGAGATTGAGAACGTTCAGGGCTTGGTAGCGGGAGACTGAGAACGTTCAGGGCTTGGTAGCGGGAGATTGAGAACGTTCAGGGCTTGGTAGCGGGAGATTGAGAACGTTCAGGGCTTGGTAGTAGGAGACTGAGAACGTCCAGGGCTTGGTAGTAGGAGACTGAGAACGTCCAGGGCTTGGTAGTAGGAGACTGAGAACGTCCAGGGCTTGGTAGTAGGAGACTGAGAACGTCCAGGGCTTGGTAGCGGGAGATTGAGAACGTTCAGGGCTTGGTAGCGGGAGATTGAGAACGTCCAGGGCTTGGTAGCGGGAGACTGAGAACGTTCAGGGCTTGGTAGCGGGAGATTGAGAACGTTCAGGGCTTGGTAGCGGGAGATTGAGAACGAAAAAAGAAGGCAGAACTATAAGCAATACTTGAAAACAGAAACTGCAGTAGGGGATGACGTGTTAAATACGTCATTATGTTACTTTTAAACTTATCATTTTAAAGCGTAAATTAAATATGTCCAAAGAACAAATGAATGCCAGGGTTAAACACCAATTGTTTACAAATAAACAAATTAAAGTTATGTAGGTGATAGAGCCAAATACGAACAAGCAGAATACGACTAGAAACATCATCATCATCAATTTGGAGACTGAAGCGCCGATGTTCTATGTTAGTACGGAGACTGATGCGGCGATGCCCTATGTCAGTACGGAGACTGATGCGGCGATGCCCTATGTCAGTACGGAGACTGCCCTACCCCTCTTCGACCACTCCGTCTCTCCTTTCCACGCCTCGACCAGTCCGCCTCTTCCTGCCTCTCCTCCACCAATCCGACCCTTCTTGTCCCCTCCCTCCTCGACCAGCCCGCCTCTTCCTGCCTCTCCTCCACCAATCCGACCCTTCTTGTCCCCTCCCTCCTCGACCAGCCCGCCTCTTCCTGCCCCTCCTCCACCAATCCGACCCTTCTTGTCCCCTCCCTCCTCGACCAGCCCGCCTCTTCCTGCCTCTCCTTCACCAATCCGACCCTTCTTGTCCCCTCCCTCCTCTACCAGTCCACCTCTTCCTGCCTCTCCTTCACCAATCCGACCCTTCTTGTCCCCTCCCTCCTCTACCAGTCCGCCTCTTCCTGCCTCTCCTCCACCAATCCGACCCTTCTTGTCCCCTCCCTCCTCGACCAGCCCGCCTCTTCCTGCCTCTCCTCCACCAATCCGACCCTTCTTGTCCCCTCCCTCCTCGACCAGCCCGCCTCTTCCTGCCCCTCCTCCACCAATCCGACCCTTCTTGTCCCCTCCCTCCTCTACCAGTCCGCCTCTTCCTGCCTCTCCTTCACCAATCCGACCCTTCTTGTCCCCTCCCTCCTCGACCAGTCCACCTCTTCCTGTGTCTCCTCCACCAATCCGACCCTTCTTGTCCCCTCCCTCCTCGACCAGTCCACCTCTTCCTGTGTCTCCTCCACCAATCCGACCATACTTGTCCCCTCCCTCCTCGACCAGTCCACCTCTTCCTGTGTCTCCTCCACCAATCCGACCATACTTGTCCCCTCCCTCCTCGACCAGTCCACCTCTTCCTGTGTCTCCTCCACCAATCCGACCCTTCTTGTCCCCTCCCTCCTCGACCAGTCCACCTCTTCCTGTGTCTCCTCCACCAATCCGACCCTTCTTGTCCCCTCCCTCCTCGACCAGTCCACCTCTTCCTGCCTCTCCTTCACCAATCCGACTCTTCTTGTCCCCTCCCTCCTCGACCAGTCCACCTCTTCCTGTGTCTCCTCCACCAATCCGACCCTTCTTGTCCCCTCCCTCCTCGACCAGTCCACCTCTTCCTGTGTCTCCTCCACCAATCCGACCCTTCTAGTCCCCTCTCTCCTCGACCAGTCCGCCTCTTCCTGCCTCTCCTTCACCAATCCGACCCTTCTTGTCCCCTCCCTCCTCGACCAGTCCGCCTCTTCCTGCCTCTCCTTCACCAATCCGACCCTTCTTGTCCCCTCCCTCCTCGACCAGTCCGCCTCTTCCTGCCTCTCCTTCACCAATCCGACCCTTCTTGTCCCCTCCCTCTCGACCAGTCCACCTCTTCCTGCCTCTCCTCCACCAATCCGACCCTGCTTGTCCCCTCCCTCTTCGACCAGTCCACCTCTTCCTGTGTCTCCTCCACCAATCCGACCCTTCTTGTCCCCTCCCTCCTCGACCAGTCCGCCTCTTCCTGCCTCTCCTTCACCAATCCGACCCTTCTTGTCCCCTCCCTCCTCGACCAGTCCGCCTCTTCCTGCCTCTCCTTCACCAATCCGACCCTTCTTGTCCCCTCTCTCCTCGACCAGTCCGCCTCTTCCTGCCTCTCCTCCACCAATCCGACCCTTCTTGTCCCCTCCCTCCTCGACCAGTCCCCCTCTTCCTGTGTCTCCTCCACCAATCCGACCCTTCTTGTCCCCTCCCTCCTCGACCAGTCCACCTCTTCCTGTGTCTCCTCCACCAATCCGACGCTTCTTGTCCCCTCCCTCCTCGACCAGTCCACCTCTTCCTGTGTCTCCTCCACCAATCCGACCCTTCTAGTCCCCTCTCTCCTCGACCAGTCCGCCTCTTCCTGCCTCTCCTTCACCAATCCGACCCTTCTTGTCCCCTCCCACCTCGACCAGTCCGCCTCTTCCTGCCTCTCCTTCACCAATCCGACCCTTCTTGTCCCCTCCCTCCTCGACCAGTCCACCTCTTCCTGTGTCTCCTCCACTAATCCGACCCTTCTTGTCCCCTCCCTCCTCGACCAGTCCACCTCTTCCTGTGTCTCCTCCACTAATCCGACCCTTCTTGTCCCCTCCCTCCTCGACCAGTCCACCTCTTCCTGTGTCTCCTCCACTAATCCGACCCTTCTTGTCCCCTCCCTCCTCGACCAGTCCACCTCTTCCTGTGTCTCCTCCACCAATCCGACCCTTCTTGTCCCCTCCCTCCTCGACCAGTCCGCCTTATCCTGCCTTTCCTCCACCAATCCGACCCTTCTTGTCCCCTCCCTCCTCGACCAGTCCGCCTCTTCCTGCCTCTCCTTCACCAATCCGACCCTTCTTGTCCCCTCCCTCCTCGACCAGTCCGCCTCTTCCTGCCTCTCCTTTACCAATCCGACCCTTCTTGTCCCCTCCCTCCTCGACCAGTCCGCCTCTTCCTGCCTCTCCTTCACCAAACCGACCCTTCTTGTCCCCTCCCTCCTCGACCAGTTCGCCTCTGCATGCCTCTCCTCCACCAATCCGACCCTTCTTGCCCCCTCTCTCCTCGACCAGTCTGCCTCTTCCCCGCCTCTCAACTCATCAGCACTTATCTCAGAACCAGAACTATACTAACGACGTTTCTAATTATTTCTGAAAAAGCCTCCGTGGCCAGTGATATTTTCCCCTCTAAAATAGATGTGGCCTCATTCGATCAGGCAATCAAATCGTCTCAGCAAACATTAGAACTAAAGACAAACGTAAAACAGAGAAATAATTAGATAGATGAAACCTTAGACACACACTAATGGTACAGGTATTCATTTATTGATACGCAATAATATGAACTGACAAGTAAATTACTTGCTCGTTCTGTAACTAGAAAAGTATTTTGTATGTACAATAGAAGAGTATTCTGTATTTATACTAAAGGAGTATTTTGAATGCATACTAGAAAATTATTTTGTTTATATTCTACAAAAGTATTTTGTATGTATACTAGAAAAGTATTTTGTATGTATATTAGAAGAGGATTTTGTATTCTTTACTAGAGGAATATTTTGAATGTACACTAGAAGAGTATTTGTATGTATACTAGAAAAGTATTTTGTATTCATACTAGAAAAGTATTTTGAGTTTATACTAAAATAATATTTTGCATGTATACTAGAAGAGTATGTTGTATTCATACTAGAAGAGTATTTTGTATGAATACTAGAAAAGTAGTGTGTATTCATATTAGAAGAGTATTTTGTATGTATACTAAAAGAGTATTTTGTACATATACCAAAAGAGTATATTGTATATATACTAGAAGAGTATTTTGTATGTATTCCCTTTCTATACAAGCCTCTCGCAGTTATTAAAAACCATTACAACTCCCAGCGGGGCAAAGGTCATCAACAATTACATGTCTAGTCATCAAATGTTGACCTGCCAAAACTGTTTTTAAAGCTTTTACATACAGTAAGGAGTAGCCAACCCCACGCCCAACCATCATTAATAGTCATTTACGACCGGCAGGTTACAGTCGTACTATTCTTTCCACTTGTTTCGGACCCCGGTAACACTTGAGTAGAATATGTATATTTGTAACGCAGTTAAACAAGTAAATACTTCTATACATCATACCTATACAGGTAGGTCATATACAAGTAACTACCTCTTTATACCATTGATATACAGATATAAATCAACAATTGCCTCTTTATACGATAGATATACACTATGCAGGTATTTCATAAACAAGCAATGACCTCTTTGATCTATATAGCACATTCCCCACAATACAGCAGGCCACACATTGCACAAAAACTGCCAATGAAACTACAAAACCAGAACCAAAATCTGGACAGAACAAATCACTCATGTAGAAGTTAACTCAGAACCAGCCATCTTTCTTATGTGTCTCTGTTGTATTTGCATCTTCATCCTGCCTGCCTCCGTCTTACAAATCTTCTTCTCTCTTCTCAATTCTCAACCCATTTTAATGTCTATACCCTCACCTGCTGTCCCTGATTCCGACATTTCTGCTGAAACGTCCGAGTGGTTTCTTCTCTTGTGTGTAAACTGATTTATTCTTATTTTCGTTTACACGGTAGCCTTCACCACCTGAAAATGGCCACACTTTTATCCGCCAATTATCTACACTGCTCAGAATGAAGCACACCTTGAAAACACTCACATGCCATTTCTGCTAGTACCTCCATGCTTTTACGTCCTTGACATTTGCCAGTTGTCACCCAGAAGGCAATTGTACACAATTGTAAATGGTGATAAGAGCATAGCAGTCTATTTACACTAGAGCTCTGGATGTTGTTGACTTTAGTTATCAGTTGCCCTCGTTTTGTGCGCGTTGAGAAACAAAGCACGTGGCCATGACAGTTTATTCCGATCGTGATTGTCAAAGGGTTCAGGCATCTCTTGAAACATTGCACCTTGACAAAATAAGGACATTGTACTCGCTACAAGGTAGCTACACTTACTGCAAAGTCAAGATGGGAATTTTATATTTCAAAAGATAGCTCTAGTGACGACAAAATAATGTCAAAATTTGATATCTTCTTCTTTTTCTTTGTTCGTCTTCAGATTTCGACTTCACTGATTCTAACAAAGGCAACCACCGGCTGAAGTCGCTGCCCACTTCCGGTCAGTTTTTTTCATGGTTGTGGCCAGAAAGCACTCCATGCCAGCAGGAGAGACCTGTCAATCCATGCCAGCAGGAGAGACCTGTCAATCCCTGCCAGCAGGAGAGACCTGTCAATCCATGCCAGCAGGAGAGACCTGTCAATCCCTGCCAGCAGGAGAGACCTGTCAATCCATGCCAGCAGGAGAGACCTGTCAATCCATGCCAGCAGGAGAGACCTGTCAATCCATGCCAGCAAGAGAGACCTGTCAATCCATTCCAGCAGGAGAGACCTGTCAATCCATGCCAGCAGGAGAGACCTGTCAATCCATGCCAGCAGGAGAGACCTGTCAATCCATGCCAGCAGGAGAGACCTGTCAATCCATGCCAGCAGGAGAGACCTGTCAATCCATGCCAGCAGGAGAGACCTGTCAATCCATGCCAGCAGGAGAGACATGTCAATCCATGCCAGCAAGAGAGACCTGTCAATCCATGCCAGCAGGAGAGACATGTCAATCCATGCCAGCAGGAGAGACCTGTCAATCCATGTCAGCAGGAGAGACCTGTCAATCCATGCCAGCAGGAGAGACCTGTCAATCCATGCCAGCAGGAGAGACCTGTCAATCCATGCCAGAAGGAGAGACCTGTCAATCCATGCCAGCAGGAGGGACCTGTCAATCCATGCCAGCAAAAGAGACCTGTCAATCCATGCCAGCAGGAGAGACCCGTCAATCCATGCCAGCAGGAGAGACCTGTCAATCCATGCCAGCAGGAGAGACCTGTCAATACATGCCAGCAGGAGAGACCTGTCAATCCATGCCAGCAGGAGAGGCATATCAATCCATACCAGCAGGAGAGACCTGTCAATCCATGCCAGCAGGAGAGACCTGTCAATCCATGCCAGCAGGAGAGACCTGTACATCAGAGCTGAAGCTACCGTGGTATATGCAGCAGCTCAGATTCTTATCAGCCGAAAGACAGCTACAAGAAAAACGGTCCCTGAAACGGGCTACGGGAGCTACTCCAGGCCATGTAAATCTCCAAACAAGACAAACTCTTACATAAAATACAATATTACATCGTGTAGTTGTGTTACACTGATCCACTTACACAGACCAAGGAAAGGCGGTCTGGTCCAGGGAAGTGATAGTGCTCGAAAAGCTGTGGGGAACCGGCACAGACCTGAAACAAAGCCTCCTTTGTGAACCTCCCGAGCTAGAAGCAGTGCGTCAGATTGAAGAAGAAGAAGAAGAAGAAGAAGAAGAAGAAGAAGAAGATAAGAAGACTTGTTATTGCCACGTGTTAATCTAGTGTATGATGTGCAGGACTGCAACAGATGTTACGCTGCCATGGCAGCTGTGACACAGGTACAAGAGTCCTTAGTGCCAATCTTGAATTTATAGTAACGACTACATCTCAGTCTGCTATATCCTGTGGATAGCTGGACGATGATCACCAGGTCTCGCTGGAGAGTTAGTGGCAGACGTCATTTTCTTTATATCCTGGGGAGAAGGAAGGAGGGGAAGCATATTTTCTTTTGTGATTGCCACGTGGCCTTGATAACTGATTGTATCTCGTCATGTGCTGTTGCTGTGTCGTTTTGCTGTGTTTTTTCCTACCTGTTTAGCAAGTCTGTCTGTTTCTTGATTGCGAGGAATGTTACAGTGAACTGGTATACACTGTATTGTACTTCTCTTTTAGCACTGGGCCAAGCCCTTGAGTGAGTCTGCTAGACTTATGAGAGTTCATCATCATCATCAGTCGTTGAGACACTGTTATTGCAGTTTGTCGAACCAGTTCCAGCCATACGTCTCGATTTTTCGCCAGGGTTTTAGTTTCAGTTATAGACCTTTCCGTCCACTCTTTTATATTGTCCTCCTTTTTCTTTTTTGGTCTCCCTCTCCCACGCTTCCCAGCCACAGTGCCTTGCAGGACGGTCTTGGTCAGCCCCACCGATCGTGATATACTTGTATGTCCATACCGTGTCAATTTTCGTGTTTTCACTTTAGTCAATAGGTTGTTATACTGGACTAACTCCTTCCTAACAATTTCAAGAACATTCTTGTTTGTAATGCGATCCAGATATGAAATGCCAAGAATTCTTCACAAGCATCTCTTTCCATTGCACAAACTTTACGTTCTTGTGCTGCCGTCAGAGTCCAAGTCTCACAAGCGTAGAGGTATACTGAGGTGACCATTGTTTACATTAAAGTCAGCTTCGATTTAAGGCTGATGTTCTTGTCTTTCCAGATTATTCGCAGTCTAGTCAGGGCGACCATGCCCATTGCTGTTCTTGACTGGATCTCCACTCTAGACCCCTCCGCATTCATTTCTGCTCCCAGATATTTTAACCGCGTAACACTTTCCAGAGGTTCACTTTTGACCATAATCAGGTTTAAAATACCCTCTGGGGCATTGGCCATAATCTTACTCTTCTCGGCACTGATTTCCATCCCAAATTGCTGGGCAGCATTGTCCAGGTTTGCGACTAGCCTTGCAAGTTCAGGTTCTGTTCCAGCCAAACCGGTAATTTCGTCGGCAAACCGGAGGTTGGTGAGTATGCGTCCACCTACATTGGCCGTCCCTACGTCTTCATCCAATGCTTCTGACATAATGCGTTCTAGAGAAACATTGAAAAGTGTCGGAGAGAGGAGACATTCACCTGCTATCCCATTGAGGTAAATGAGAGATTCCAAACAACGGTCAATCGTCAGAGAATCATTAGGCTGTGTGGCTTTCTGTGTGTTACTTGACTCACCTGGTCTCCCCTCTTTTCAGTGGATCTGACTTCAGCTCTTGTTTGGTTCCATTGTTCATTCACATAGATCTGTACACTCTCTCCTTAATGTCCTATTTTATTATGGTATGGTTCTGTTCTTGGCCACAATTCTGTGTTTGTAATTACGTCTGGTCGTTTGACGCAGAATTTGAGATGTTGACTTCCATTGTCGGCAGTTAATGTTTTTTGGTGTCATTAATGCTGATTGGGTGGTGTCATTAATGTTGATTGGGCGGTGTCATTAATGTTGATTGGGCGGTGTCATTAATGTTGATTGGGCGGTGTCATTAATGTTGATTGGACGGTGTGATTAATGTTGACTGGGTGGTGTCATTTATGTTGATTGGGTGGTGTCATTTATGTTGATTGGGTGGTGTCATTAATGTTGATTGGGTGGTGTCATTTATGTTGATTGGGCGGTGTCATTAATGTTGACTAGGTGGTGTCATTAATGTTGACTGGGTGGTGTCATTAATGTTGACTGGGCGGTGTCATTAATGCTGATTGTGCGGTGTCATTAATGTTGACTGGGTGGTCTCATTTATGTTGATTGTGTGATGTCATTTATGTTGATTGGGCGGTGTCATTAATGTTGGCTAAGTGGTGTCATTAGTGTTGAATGTGTGGTGTCATTAATGTTGATTTGACGATGTCATTAATATTGATTGGGTGGTGTCATTAATGTTGATTGGATGGTGTCATTAATATTGATTTGGCGTTGTCATTAATTTTGATTTGATGGTGTCATTTATGTTGATTGGGTGGTGTCGTTAATTTTGTTTGGGTGGTGTCATTAATGTTGATTAGGTGGTATCATTAATGTTGATTGGGTCGTGTCGTTAATGTTGATTGGGTGGTGTCATTATTGCTGAAAAGGTGGTGCCATTAATGTTGATTGGGTTGTGTCGTTAATGTTGATTGGGTGGTGTCATTAATGCTGAAAAGGTGGTTTCATTAATGTTGATTGGGTCGTGTCGTTAATGTTGATTGGGTGGTGTCATTAATGCTGAAAAGGTGGTGTCATTAATGTTGATTGGGCGGTGTCATTAATGTTGATTGGGTAATGTCATTAATTTTGATTTGACGGTGTCATTAATGTTGATTCGATTAATATTGATTGGCAAATCGTCTGAGATAGTTATAACTTTTATGTGTCAGCTACTCCATTCGTCGATCCATCTATCAATTAATCCATCCATCCATCTATTATTTGTAAGATGGTCAATAACTTCACTCTTATCTTTCAGCTACTCTATCCATCCATTGGTTAATAAGGTCTATCTTGTGCCCTAAAATCCCTTTGTTAGTGCTTGCTGTAGTAAAACAGCCGTGTCATCTCATGACCATCACACCATCCTCCGCCAAACACCCCCCCCCCCCCCCCAATTAAAAAATAAAATAATGAATAACCATTGTGAAATCTGGTTAAGAAAGGTCATACAATCATATTGAATGACTAGACAAGCTATTGAATGACTAGACAAGCTATTGAATGACTAGACAAGCTATTGAATGACTAGATAAGCGTATAATACTGATAACGACCACTTTGTATCTAGCAGGCAATGATACATATCTAGAACTAAGAAATAGGATATCAATACCAGAATTTCGGTTCCCTTAAAATATAACTATATTTAACCACGGACTGACACTAATACACACAGCCAAACTGCCGTCAGGTTGACTTCATTCCGGTATTCAACAAGGTAAGATTATGTTTGTGCTCTTCTAATGCTTGCACTTTTTGTGTGTACATCGCTCATCAACTATGATTTTCCAACCAAGTGTGTGAGGGGTCATAAAAGGGCTTACACTAAGTCACAGTGCTGTGTGCGGTCCACTGTCGATAAGGCTGATATTGTAACAGGTGTCAAACAATGCTGCGTTATGTCATCGCTGCTATTCGGAGTGACCATTGACTGGGTTAGGTGAACGTCCACACACGACAGACAGTTCGGCATTAAGTGGACAGATGATAAACCCCAAGAAGACCTGGATTTCGCAGATGATTTGGCACTACTGATTTATAATATAGAAGAAGCGCAGGAGAGGATTTGACCAACTCTGTAAACGTGTCAAGGTCAGGGTACTTAACTCTAAGGTCATCTAAGTGCACACATATAGTTGAGAGAACTGGAAAATGACAAATATGCTTCAAAATAAGTTGAATGCATTTGAAAATAAATGCCTTAGACGTCTATTCGGCTTTTTCTACTTTTGTACTACTGCTCTTGCAATTTCGGCATCGCACAGAAGCGAGATGCGTATATTTTCAGGCGATAGTCTTGTGCTGTGGTTAGGTGTAACTTCCTGAGAGTGTCAGAGACAAAGTCGATCCACCGACGACGAAGTTGGTCTTTATACGTGGACTGGAGACTTGCGTATGATATGTTCTCGCTGTAGGCTGGTCATAATGCATTCTGACTAAATGGCAAAATCACTTGATTGTTTGTGTAACAATGTAGGCACTAACTGGATGTGTCCTCTCTACCTGTCTCATCGTGGTGTTGCGGATCCAGTAACTGATTATCATTCCGGCTGTTCTTTTGTGTTTGTATTTGGCATTGGCTTGACAGAATGCACGAGTGCTGAGAGAATACGATTATATCTCAACATAAATATTTCTAATGTCATCAGGAAGAAACGTTGGACATACCCGGACACGTGCTGCGGGTGGACAATACCGTTACAGGAGATTATGTGGAAACCCACCGGCAAAAGGAAGCGGGGTAGGCACAGAGAGACTACACGCAGAACAAGCGCCAGGAATAGTGCAAGCATGAAGTTGGGAAACATACAAGAACTACAGAGAGTGGCGGCACACCGATCAAACTGGAGAATTTTGAGTTCTGCCATTTGCGTGGTATATGGCGATGAAGGCCATATTTATGAGTGTGTTTAGGTTTGAGTATTCGCAAATCAGACGAAGGAAATCTCCGTATTACTGATAGATCAATGGAGCGAAGAGTCATAAATAGCTACATAAGAATTCGCATCCGGAACTAACATCCGGAACTAACATCCGAAACTAACATCCGGAACTAACAGAGCTCCGGGATGTTGTCGACTCTGCGTCAATGGGAAAGTACAGATGGGTCGGCCATGGGGTCGACATCATAAACGATAGATGGGCCGGCCATGTGGTCCACATGATATACGATAGATGGGTCGGACATGTGGTCCACATGATAAACGATAGATGGGCCGGCCATGTGGTCCACATGATAAACAATAGATGGGTCGGCCATGTGGTCTATATGATAAACGATAGATGGGCCGGCCATGTGGTCCACATGATAAACGATAGATGGGTCGGCCATGTGGTCCACATGATAAACCATAGATGGGTCGGCCATGTGGTCTACGTGATAAACCATAGATGGAAGAGGAGTGTGTCATCTGGTGGTCATACAATGACATGCAAGATGATTTGCACAACGTCTTTCGACCATCAAGGCACACTCTAGGACGAAGGACAGATTCAAGTTACTTTTGGATCCTGGTATCTGGTAACCTTTGCCTGATGGAATTTCAGGTTTCAAGTATTCAAGTAGGTGTGTATATATATATATAGTTTCTGTCGACATTTGAGAACTGGTTTATTATAACATATTCTCCACCTGCCTTCCCCTTCAAGATGATATTTCAAGAATAGCAAAGGAGGGTTTCGAGTCCCGGCTGACCGTTGAAGATTTTATTTTAAAATATATAAAATTATTGTTTTGTGAACATTGAATTTAACATCGCTCATCTTCTTCTCCAGTACATTTTGAAGAACGTAAAAACTAACATTTCTCAACAGTACATTTTGAAGATTATGAAAGCTAACATTTCTCAACAGTACATTTTGAAGATTATAAAAGCTAACATTTCTCAACAGTACATTTTGAAGATTATAAAAGCTAACATTTCTCAACAGTACATTTTGAAGATTATAAAAGCTAACATTTCTGAACAGTACATTTTGAAGATTATGAAAGCTAACATTTCTCAACAGTACATTTTGAAGATTATAAAAGCTAACATTTCTCAACAGTTCATTTTGAGCAACGTAAAAGCTAACATTTCGCTCTTGTTTATTTTGATGAACTTAACGCTAACAGTGTTCACCTTCTGACAAACCTTTTTTCTCTCTCTAACAGCACTTCACTTCATTTAGTCGATCCTTTGCTACCCCCGGGGTCTAGAGGTTTGCCAGAGAGAAAGCTTGGCTACTCTATCGGTAATCTGTTTTTTAGCATGGTTAATTCGTTTCAACTGGCCATAAAAATCATTCCGGTTTTTTCTACATCAATTCTTGTAATAACACAATAAACCCAAAATGGTTAAATAATTTCCTGAAATAATTTGGTAAAGAACATAGAAACTAACATTTCGACCTTCTGATTTTGCCTTTTTTTAACAGAAAGAAGCTGCAACTGTTAAGACTCTGACCTTTTTGTTATAAAAAAAGATAAAAGCCACCATTGTTATCTTTCTGACTTTTATTTAAACATAGTAACTAAAATCGTTAACTATCTTACGTTTTTTTCAAACATAGAAGCTATTTTTGTTAACTTACAGATGTTAATTTTTGTAACGTAGATTGGCATAGAAACGAAAATGATTAACCTTTGAGAATACTTTTTTTAATGGCAAGATAGAAGCTAAATTGTTAAGTATTTCAAATCCTTCCGGAGTAAATCCTTCCGGGTTCAAGATGCAGTAGTGCATGAGCTGACAACAGCCAGTGACTCATATCTGGCTGCTTGCGTCAGGGTCAGTGAACCATAGCCAGCTGCTTGCGTCAGGGTCAGTGAGCCATAGCTGACCAAACACGCTATTCCGCCACGACTTGGCGGTCCTGAAAACAGGCGGCACTAGTCATTGGTGTAGTCTGGTCAAGTGATAGAGTTCAAACAGGGTACTCAAAAAACGTATCTGAAATAGGAGGTGTCGGACGGAAAGGCGCAAATATTGCAGCCTCGCTGTAAACTACAAAACAACGTCCTTTTCTGGACAATCTCAGAAGAAGAAGAGGAAGAAGAAGAAGAAGCAATCTTTAAGAACATAGAAGATCTGATTTTTCATCTTCTTCATTATGTTTTTCTTTCAAGAAAACAAGTAAAAATGTGTCATCTTTATCTGCTTAAAAAAATAGAAACTACAAATCTGATCTTTTTCTCTTTTTGATACGCAAGAAAAATCGATGCGGGATTCATGATTTTATTTTGATAAACTTCTCTAGATCCTATGACCTCGCTCAGAGTGACCTCAACCTATTTCCTGTTAGCTAAGGTTATTGTAGGTCAAACCAAGTGTGAAGTCTCAGACAGACTCCAACCCGATGCTGCTCAACACTGCTGACATAGTACAACTATTTTCAGTTTAATCTTACAGGAGGAAATAATGTATATATTATGCAACATTTTTACAGAGAGAAAAAAAGGTGTAGTAAAAAACATAGAAATAAAAGGGAAATGTTGACTCTTTAAACAGATGCCCAAAAAAATACGTTGTTTTTAGAAGCTGCCAAAGAAGATGTCAGTTGTCAAACGCAAATAAAAAAAAAAAAAAGGCCAAAGGGTTTGAAAAGTTGCCAAATTTAAGGACATCGACAATTAAGTTACCAATATGGGGAGGAAGACTAACGTCTGGCCAGGCTAAATATACTTAGCACATATGGTAGTCAGGGTCAGGCAAAATACACTTATCAGACATGCTAGTCAGGGGCAGGCTAAACATACATCAGACATGCTAGTCAGGGTCAGGCAAAATATACTGGCCCTCACCTCGGCTTGCTAGTAGCAAGCACTACCTGGAAACGGGCTGTTTTTATGGCAACCTGGCTAAGAAGGTAATAGTGAGCGACACGCAGATGAAACCAAGCATGGCACAACCGCATGGAGAACCACGGCCTACCTTCATCAGCACGCTCAGGATGTGAGGAAAGAAACTGAAACCCGCCATTTTCAGGGCGCACACAAGAGAAACCTACTCATTACGCACATTCATAAACAACAAGCTACCAATAATCTTAAGACAGGGAGACATCGTCAATAACAGTTTCTAACACTTCATCCCAGCAAGCAATGTCTATTATATGACTATGTTTAACATCCTTTTCATCCCTCATTTGGAGGCACGGATGCCGTGTCTGTGATCCGAAAGGCAGCAGTTCACCTATTGCGCTCTGCCTACATATCACGTATACGAATCAATGCACAGAGTTAACCAGAAGTATGAGGAAACATCTATCAACATCCTTTTAAAGAAAATGGCAGCGCTACTTCACAAAGGAGCTCAAACCTCCACAAAAGTGATGGACTAGTCAGATATTGCGTGAGATGAGTAGTCCTTCACATGCACAAACTAAAATACATAACGCCAGTACACAAATATAATACCGAATCCTTTATTCTGCTCATGCTTGGGACTCTACAACGATATTTGTGATGTCCAAAGTAATAAGAGCCTTTCGGTTCATGAATTATCGCTGTTGACGGCATGGGAATGTCAGGAATAAATCAATAATTACACAAATATATATACACACACACACACATATATATATATATATATATATATATATATATATATATATATATATATATACGTATCTAGTTACTTTCTTTACACTTATATATATATATTTATATATATATATGTACACACACATACCCACGGGAGCGCGCGC
This sequence comes from Ariolimax columbianus, assembly GCA_036924085.1. Lineage (NCBI taxonomy): Eukaryota > Metazoa > Mollusca > Gastropoda > Stylommatophora > Arionidae > Ariolimax > Ariolimax columbianus. The sequence continues at coordinate 37,205,275 of JAVGWX010000016.1, read as the reverse complement.
GCGCACATACACACACACACACGCGCACACACACACACACACACGCACACACACAGACACACACACACACCCACATACGTGCACATAATATCCCAAAAATCAGGTATTGCTCAAAGGAAATTTGATGGAGATGTTCAACTTCACTATTTTTTTTTTTGTTGCTTAAATGTTTGCCTCACTAGTTTCTACTGGCGGAGGCGCGCCATTTTCCACCCCAGACCGTAGTCAATTGGGCGATATCAGGACGCATAAACCAGTGCTTGGATGCATGTGTGCATCTGTATGTACCTATGCTAGGTTTGTGCGCCCTCAGAAGCTAGCCCAACCAAAGTGCTATGGAAGGGCTTTACCACGAGGGCGCGTGTGAAAGTTGTGCAAGGGTGTGACTGTAGGACAGAGTCAAATGAAACAGAGTGAGGTGAGAAGAGAGAGAAGGGGAAGAGTGGCCCCCAGAGTGATATCTTCAACTTCACTAGGAGCAGTGCCATCTCTCTTACCTGGCTCTTCTCGGTAAACTGTTTCGGGTGTTTGTGTCCTAGTTTATAGCGAGACTGCCATATCTTGTTGATCTGACACACGCCGTTCTAGTAGGGCATTTATCGGACCAGGTTTGGCTTCTCTCTGTGATCCTCATTCTCCTAGCCAGACCCCTAAGTTATAGCCTGTTTTCATGGCTGACACTTAGCTCTTAGTTCGACCGATTCTTCGTCAAGGGGTGGTCACCCTTGAGCCGGTCCCAACTCAGGATCCAGTCGTTTCTGTCGCGGGCGCGTGTCGTCCAGTCTGTTTGTTGTGGGGTTGTGAATGTTGTATTTTTCTAGTGAATCTCGCCAGCGAGTTGGGGGCCGTCCCTGAGGTCTCTTTTTTGTTGCGCGGGTACTACATGGGGGGGGGGGGGGGACACCATCATTCTTGATATATGACCAACACACAGTACGTCAACCATGGCTGCCACTTATAGATGTTGTCTTCTTCGTTCTTTCTCAATCTCCGGCTACCAAGCCCTGAACAGGGCTTTGCAAGTAGCATGATGTAATCCGGAAAACGCAATGCATTGTGTCACTAGTTTACAGCTTGGCTGCGATATTTGCACCTTTCGGTTCAACACATCCGTCTTCGGCAGCTCTTGGAGACAAAATACAGTTTTGGTCAGCTATGGTTGGCTGAACCTGACTATAGGTGTGTATGAGTCGCTTCTGTTGTCAGTTCATTCACTGCTGAATTCCTTACAGATCCAATGTCAGTTCTGCAATCCCTCAAATGTGATAAACTGCTAGAGCTTAAGAAAGCCTTGGAAGAACTAAAAGCCAAAAGAAGGGTAGTACTACAGTGAATACCATCACACTGTGGCATATTTGGAAATGAGACAGCAGCCAGGTTTGCAAAGGAGGGATCTTCTTCTTCTTCTTCTTCTTCTTCTTCTTCTTCGTACGCTGTCAGACGTCACCTCAAAGGAGGGATCAACACAAGAACAGAACGAACAAACAATCCCCTTCCAAGAAAAGAAGACACGTATCCAAGCAATAAGGAAAGCTGACCAAACGAAAGACAGCTAACAATGTCTTGATCGAGCAGAACAATTGACCCTGTTCCGCTTGAGAATGTAACAGATTGAATAGCCATTTACACCGACTAAGATTGGCTACATCGTCAAAGTGTATGTGTGGGCAGGCAGCACAGACATCCAAATTTATCCTGGAAGACTGTTGTATGGTTGGCCAATTGCGTACAGAGCACTGGCCCACGGAGACAAATATCTACACAAAGCTATTTGGAAGCCCCGAAGAACTCTCCACTACAGCAAGCCTTTATCTAGAGAACTGAGCTACACGTGTAGACGTCACGTGTAGACGTAACAAGAAAAACCGTTGCGAACGAGAAAAAGAGACTGCTGTATTTTCTGTTCCTGACTTACCTGTCTTGCACTAATCAAAGCAGAGTCGGGTACCAATTTTTACAAATAGGCGGTTATAGTATGTCGCGTCATAGTGACGACTCCAGCCTCTTTGTTGCGAGACATCAGTTGAACCCTTATCTCATCTGACGTATCCGAGTGGCATAGTCTGACAGGCATCGTAGCCCTATCTAAACACGGTATGTGCTAAACGGGAAATTAGAAGTCAGGAAAAAGTACAGGTAGGCCCATAAATGTTGTCGGGGATGAAGTGTTAGAACCATCATAGTACCAGGTTTTAGCATTTCATTAGCTCGTTTGGACAGTTCCATTCCTCGCTACTTTCTTTCCATAACAGTAAGTCGTGTACCCATTTTAGCCGGGTTGACTGTAGCGCGTTGATAGTATGAGAGACGCGCACTCGACCGCTATTCTATTCAAACGCTAAAATAATATTGACAGCCAAATGTTTCGTCTTCGTCTTTTCTTTTCCGTTTTCTTCTTCTTTTACTTTGGCGTTCGTCCTGCAGGCGATGCAGTGATGTTATGTAATAGTTCACAGCGAGGCTGCGATATCTGCGCATTTCAGCCAGAAACATCTGGTTTCAGCTTGCATTTTCCACGGGTACAGGGTTTTCGATTCCTATTTTCTTATCCAGACTACACTAGCGCAGCCTGTTTCCAGGGCCATCTGTGTGCGGATTAGGAACTTGGTCAGCTGTGGTTACAGCTGCTGTCAATTCATTCACTGCGCTGCATTTTCAATCCACCCTTCACCCCCGCGTCTACCCTAAAATCCAACATTCTGCATTCAGAAACGTTTAGCTATCTGCATCAATCAAACAATAAAATGAGTTCATATTTGTTGTCGTTTGTTATTTCACTTCTTTATCTACTGATGTATTTCTGACAAAGAAAATTGAGAAGTGTTTGTTGAAGTCGGTATTCAGTAAACGTGGAAGAGTTTCTTGGAAAGAAAACAAATAATGAGGTTCTGGAATAACTCAAAATGGAGAAGATACTGCCGACGGAAATTTAAAAAACAGATCAATAAAATTGTTGTCATGTCAAGGTGCATGACAATGTGCTAAAAGGTATATTGGAAGGAATAGCGGAGAGCCAGATGGCGGCAGTTGGAGAAACAACATCAAGATGTGGTCGAGACACAGTTTGACTGGGTGTACCATCATGGCACGGGGCAGAGACAGCTGGAGATATATTACCGTCAACCTCCAATGCGGAGACGGCACTTGATGTTGATGATGAATTTTCTCGCAGCTCATTTATATATCCTTCACCTCCATCTTTCTTTCTATCGATTTTCTTCGCATTATTTCATCTCATGTTTCTCTTATATACAACCTGGTCTTATACCTCATCTACCTCTCACTCTCTATCTCTCTCTCTCTCTCTCTCTCTCTCCCACACACACACATACACCCATCACACCCCCTTGATCAATCTCATTCTGTCAGGTCCTCATTCTCTTGATTGCTTTCACACTGTCACTCACCCTCTCAAGTTCTCCCGTAAGCACACTCCACCTTAATCATTTTGTCCCAATAACACCCAACGCCTCCTTCTTCCACTGTTCATTACACTCAGCACCTTCTATCTCTCAGACACACACCCACTCACACATTCACTCACTCGAAGTCACTCACTCCTGTTTCCACAATCATTCTTTCTGGCAAACGTGTCTCCTATAACTCGCTACAGTACTTCTCTCAAATTCTCTCACTCCTACCCGACTACTCCCTCCCATCACATTCTCTCCCTCCTACCCGACTACTCACTCCCATCAAACTCTCTCACTCCTACCGAATTACTCACTCCCATCACATTCTCTCACTCCTACCCGACTACTAACTCCCATCACATTCTCTCCCTCCTACCCGACTACTCACTCCCATCACATTCTCTCACTCCTACCCGACTACTCACTCCCATCAAATTCTCTCACTCCTAGCCGACTACTCACTCCCATCACATTCTCTCACTCCTACCCGACTACTCCCTCCCATCACATTCTCTCACTCCTACCCGACTACTCACTCCCATCAAACTCTCTCACTCCTACCGAACTACTCACTCCCATCACATTCTCTCACTCCTACCCGACTACTAACTCCCATCACATTCTCTCACTCCTACCCGACTACTCACTCCCATCATATTCTCTCAGTCCTACCCAACTACTCACTCCCATCAGCTTCTCTCACTCCTTGCCAACTACTCACTCCCATCATATTCTCTCATTCCTACCCGACTACTCACTCCCATCACATTCTCTTACTCCTACCCGACTACTCACTCCCATCACATTCTCTCACTCCTAGCCGACTACTCACTCCCATCACATTCTCTCACTCCTACCCGACTACTCCCTCCCATCATATTCTCTCTCTCCTACCCGACTACTCCCTCCCATCACATTCTCTCACTCCTACCCGACTACTCCCTCCCATCACATTCTCTCACTTCTACCCGACTACTCACTCCCATCACATTCTCTCACTCCTACCCGACTACTCCCTCCCATCATATTCTCTCACTCCTACCCGACTACTCACTCCCATCACATTCTCTCACTCCTACCCGACTACTCCCTCCCATCATATTCTCTCACTCCTACCCGACTACTCACTCCCATCACATTCTCTCACTCCTACCCGAGTACTCCCTCCCATCACATTCTCTCATTCCTACCCGACTACTCACTCCCATCACATTCTCTCACTCCTACCCGACTACTCACTCCCATCACATTCTCTCATTCCTACCCGACTACTCACTCCCATCACATTCTCTCATTCCTACCCGACTACTCACTCCCATCATATTCTCTCATTCCTACCCGACTACTCACTCCCATCATATTCTCTCATTCCTACCCGACTACTCACTCCCATCATATTCTCTCATTCCTACCCGACTACTCACTCCTATCACATTCTCTCATTCCTACCCGACTACTCACTCTCATCATATTCTCTCACTCCTACCCGACTACTCACTCCCATCAGCTTCTCTCACTCCTACCCGACTACTCACTCCCATCACATTCTCTATCTCCTACCCGACTACTCACTCCTATAACATTCTCTCACTCCTACCCGACTACTCATTCCCATCATATTCTCTCATTCCTACCTGACTACTCACTCCCATCATATTCTCTCATTCCTACCCGACTACTCACTCCCATCACATTCTCTCCCTCCTACCCGACTACTCACTCCCATCAAACTCTCTCACTCCTACCGAACTACTCACTCCCATCACATTCTCTCACTCCTACCCGACTACTAACTCCCATCACATTCTCTCCCTCCTACCCGACTACTCACTCCCATCACATTCTCTCACTCCTACCCGACTACTCACTCCCATCAAATTCTCTCACTCCTAGCCGACTACTCACTCCCATCACATTCTCTCACTCCTACCCGACTACTCCCTCCCATCACATTCTCTCACTCCTACCCGACTACTCACTCCCATCAAACTCTCTCACTCCTACCGAACTACTCACTCCCATCACATTCTCTCACTCCTACCCGACTACTAACTCCCATCACATTCTCTCACTCCTACCCGACTACTCACTCCCATCATATTCTCTCAGTCCTACCCAACTACTCACTCCCATCAGCTTCTCTCACTCCTTGCCAACTACTCACTCCCATCATATTCTCTCATTCCTACCTGACTACGCACTCTCATCAGCTTCTCTCACTCATACCTGACTACTCACTCCCATCAGCTTCTCTCACGCCTACCCGACTACTCACTCCCATCAGCTTCTCTCATTCCTACCCGACCACTCACTCCCTTCAGCTTCTCTCACTCCTTGCCAACTACTCACTCCCATCATATTCTCTCATTCCTACCTGACTACTCACTCCCATCATATTCTCTCATTCCTACCCGACTACTCACTCCCATCAGCTTCTCTCATTCCTACCTGACTACTCACTTCCATCACATTCTCTCACTCCTACCCGACTACTCACTCCCATCACATTCTCTCACTCCTACCCGACTACTCACTCCCATCATATTCTCTCACTCCCACCCGACTACTCACTCCCATCACATTCTCTCACTCCTACCCGACTACTCACTCCCATCACATTCTCTCACTCCTACCCGACTACTCACTCCCATCACATTGTCTTACTCCTACCCGACTACTCACTCCCATCACATTCTCTCACTCCTAGCCGACTACTTACTCCCATCACATTCTCTCACTCCTACCCGACTACTCCCTCCCATCATATTCTCTCTCTCCTACCCGACTACTCCCTCCCATCACATTCTCTCACTCCTACCCGACTACTCCCTCCCATCATATTCTCTCACTCCTACCCGACTACTCACTCCCATCACATTCTCTCACTCCTACCCGACTACTCCCTCCCATCATATTCTCTCACTCCTACCCGACTACTCACTCCCATCACATTCTCTCACTCCTAACCGAGTACTCCCTCCCATCACATTCTCTCATTCCTACCCGACTACTCACTCCCATCACATTCTCTCACTCCTACCCGACTACTCACTCTTATCACATTCTCTCATTCCTACCCGACTACTCACTCCCATCACATTCTCTCATTCCTACCCGACTACTCACTCCCCTCATATTCTCTCATTCCTACCCGACTACTCACTCCCATCATATTCTCTCATTCCTACCCGACTACTCACTCCCATCATATTCTCTCATTCCTACCCGACTACTCACTCCTATCACATTCTCTCATTCCTACCCGACTACTCACTCTCATCATATTCTCTCACTCCTACCCGACTACTCACTCCCATCAGCTTCTCTCACTCCTACCCGACTACTCACTCCCATCACATTCTCTATCTCCTACCCGACTACTCACTCCTATAACATTCTCTCACTCCTACCCGACTACTCATTCCCATCATATTCTCTCATTCCTACCTGACTACTCACTCCCATCATATTCTCTCATTCCTACCCGACTACTCACTCCCATCAGCTTCTCTCATTCCTACCTGACTACTCACTCCCATTAGCTTCTCTCATTCCTACCCGACCACTCACTCCCATCAGCTTCTCTCACTCCTTGCCAACTACTCACTCCCATCATATTCTCTCATTCCTACCTGACTACTCACTCCCATCATATTCTCTCATTCCTACCCGACTACTCACTCCCATCAGCTTCTCTCATTCCTACCTGACTACTCACTTCCATCACATTCTCTCACTCCTACCCGACTACTCACTCCCATCACATTCTCTCACTCCTACCCGACTACTCACTCCCATCATATTCTCTCACTCCCACCCGACTACTCACTCCCATCACATTCTCTCACTCCTACCCGACTACTCACTCCCATCACATTCTCTCACTCCTACCCGACTACTCACTCCCATCACATTCTCTTACTCCTACCCGACTACTCACTCCCATCACATTCTCTCACTCCTAGCCGACTACTCATTCCCATCACATTCTCTCACTCCTACCCGACTACTCCCTCCCATCATATTCTCTCTCTCCTACCCGACTACTCCCTCCCATCACATTCTCTCACTCCTACCCGACTACTCCCTCCCATCACATTCTCTCACTTCTACCCGACTACTCACTCCCATCACATTCTCTCACTCCTACCCGACTACTCCCTCCCATCATATTCTCTCACTCCTACCCGACTACTCACTCCCATCACATTCTCTCACTCCTACCCGACTACTCCCTCCCATCATATTCTCTCACTCCTACCCGACTACTTACTCCCATCACATTCTCTCACTCCTATCCGAGTACTCCCTCCCATCACATTCTCTCATTCCTACCCGACTACTCACTCCCATCACATTCTCTCACTCCTACCCGACTACTCACTCCCATCACATTCTCTCATTCCTACCCGACTACTCACTCCCATCACATTCTCTCATTCCTACCCGACTACTCACTCCCATCATATTCTCTCATTCCTACCCGACTACTCACTCCCATCATATTCTCTCATTCCTACCCGACTACTCACTCCTATCACATTCTCTCATTCCTACCCGACTACTCACTCTCATCATATTCTCTCACTCCTACCCGACTACTCACTCCCATCAGCTTCTCTCACTCCTACCCGACTACTCACTCCCATCACATTCTCTATCTCCTACCCGACTACTCACTCCTATAACATTCTCTCACTCCTACCCGACTACTCATTCCCATCATATTCTCTCATTCCTACCTGACTACTCACTCCCATCATATTCTCTCATTCCTACCCGACTACTTACTCCCATCAGCTTGTCTCATTCCTACCTGACTACTCACTCCCATCACATTCTCTCACTCCTACCCGACTACTCACTCCCATCAGCTTCTCTCACTCCTACCCGACTACTCACTCCCATCACATTCCCTCACTCCTACCCGACTACTCCCTCCCATCATATTCTCTCACTCCTACCCGACTACTCACTCCCATCACATTCTCTCACTCCTACCCGACTACTCCCTCCCATCATATTCTCTCACTTCTACCCGACTACTCACTCCCATCACATTCTCTCACTCCTACCCGAGTACTCCCTCCCATCACATTCTCTCATTCCTACCCGACTACTCACTCCCATCACATTCTCTCACTCCTACCCGACTACTCCCTCCCATCAGCTTCTCTCATTCCTACCCGACTACTCACTCCCATCACATTCTCTCACTCCTACCCGACTACTCACTCCCATCACATTCTCTCATTCCTACCCGACTACTCACTCCCAACACATTCTCTCATTCCTACCCGACTACTCACTCCCATCATATTCTCTCATTCCTACCCGACTACTCACTCCCATCATATTCTCTCATTCCTACCCGACTACTCACTCCCATCATATTCTCTCATTCCTACCCGACTACTCACTCTCATCATATTCTCTCACTCCTACCCGACTACTCACTCCCATCAGCTTCTCTCACTCCTACCCGACTACTCACTCCCATCACATTCTCTCACTCCTACCCGACTACTCACTCCTATAACATTCTCTCACTCCTACCCGACTACTCATTCCCATCATATTCTCTCATTCCTACCTGACTACTCACTCCCATCATATTCTCTCATTCCTACCCGACTACTCACTCCCATCAGCTTCTCTTATTCCTACCTGACTACTCACTCCCATCACATTCTCTCACTCCTACCCGACTACTCACTCCCATCAGCTTCTCTCACTCCTACCCGACTACTCACTCCCATCACATTCTCTCACTCTTACCGACTACTCACTCCCATCACATTCTCTCACTCCTACCCGACTACTCACTCCCATCATATTCTCTCACTCCTACCCGACTACTCACTTCCATCACATTCTCTCACTCCTACCCGACTACTCACTCCCATCACATTCTCTCACTCCTACCCGACTACTCACTCCCATCAAATTCTCTCACTCCTAGCCGACTACTCACTCCCATCACATTCTCTCACTCCTACCCGACTACTCACTCCCATCACATTCTCTCACTCCTACCCGACTACTCCCTCCCATCACATTCTCTCACTCCTACCCGACTACTCACTCCCATCATATTCTCTCAGTCCTACCCGACTACTCACTCCCATCATATTCTCTCACTCCTACCCGACTACTCACTCCCATCATATTCTCTCACTCCTACCCGACTACTCACTCCCATCAGCTTCTCTCATTGAGAACTGACTGACCTAGCCTAAACGGTGCTCGAAAAATGTCCCATAAATAATCAATGATCTCGTGCGAATGTCTATGACTTGATTATATATAAATTTGTGAAGAATTGGAATGTAGGTTTTTGCCTACAATAAAGAAATGTTGTTTTTGTAGACTGCTAAAAAAACATCAAATTTCAGGATCAAAAATGAATTTTCATAGCGTTTTGAATCCTACAATATAGTCCATATTAATTATGTACTAAAATTACAATATATATTTTATACGGGCTACACAATAATTTTGCAATTTTTCTTAAAACTGTGTTGCTGCAAGGCTTAATGGTTGTTAACTGTTTTGTCCGTCAAAGATAAAAGGAGTGAATACTAAAGCAAGAAATGAGTATTTGGCCTTTGCTTGCATGAAGCTAGAATGGTAGTACACATACGTATTCTAAATATGGGTGAGGTAGAAAATTGGTGCGACGGACGTCACGGCTCGGTGCGTACAACTAACCTTTGATAGTTGTACGCCAAAAGTCCCGCACGCAGCTATACTCAACGTGAGAGTTTGGTATATTACTAATGTATTTACTATTGTGTAGTGCATCTATTAGTGTATGTTGAGTTCTCAAAGGTGTTTTGTACATTTTAAAGTTAAATTCTTTATGTACAGAGAAAGAACATCGCAAATAATTTATTGCATTTTATGAATATGTCACAGAAAATTCCAATGAATGGGATGCAGATGTTGTTATAAAGTCAAAAAGTGTTTTTAAGTTATGTTTGTGTAATTTTGACATAATTTTTCATGTGGAAATACTTTAACAATTATATTCACACACGGATGTATTACACAATGTTCTTCAGACTACACAGTATATATTGTTTACATCAATCAGCAAGTGAATTATACTCTTCTACATAAAGAACATAACAGGCAGGATGCACGTGAAACACTCTGGGGCTTAGCAACACTTCAAAAGAACAATGATGATACATAATCTAAGACCAAATAAGCCCGTATTTGAAAGTGGCAGCCAGATTTACCGGAGGCTGTATTGTCAAACTATCGACAGTCTTGAAAGAACAAATAAAATCAAGATGCACATCATTTTCTTAACGAGCATTTTCTAACTTCTGGCACACCAGAAATTTGACGACAGAAAAATGTTTCCTAATAAACTCCTAAATACAATAAGATTGGCTTATGGCAGCACATTTTATCACAGGCTTCTTGATAAGGAACTAATTTATGTAGGTATTGAATTCCAAGGGTTTGCTATTCTTCAGCTTGTTAAGTTTATCAAAGACAATGATTTAGCAACTGGACTGAAAGTTGTGTGCAAATTAAGTGATCGTATTTTGATTATCTCGAGTGTTACAAACTCTGCGGCTGGGGTGATTGTAATTGGCATATTTGGCACTAAATCCGACGTTTCGTTTCTGCTTTGGGACATCGACAAACACTCACTGTATGATCTGAATTATGACATATATATCTTCCGCCTTCTATCACCCAGGGGTGCATAGGCCATCAACCAACCCTCACCAAGCATCTCTGTCTGTGCAATCTTTTCCACTTCCTTCCAGCTTTTTCCAGTTTTCTTACTTCCACCTCCAGATCTCGTCCCCATATATTCCTTGGTCTATCTATGCCTCTGCTTCCCTGGGGGTTCCATGACAGGGATTGCTTGGTGATACTGACCTGGGGCTTTCTTAATGAATGACCCATTCATCACCACTTTCTTCTTTAGATTTCCTGTTCCAAATGACCTTGCCCCGCTCTCTCCCACAGTCTGTCATTTCTAACTTTGTCAAACCATTTTATACCAGGAATATTTCTCAGACATCTGTTGACAAAACCCTGCAGTCTCCTGTCATTGCCTTTGGTCATCCTCCAGACATCTGTTGACAAAACCCTGCAGTCTCCTGTCATTGCTTTTGGTCATCCTCCAGGTTTCAGCTCCATACAGCAGGACTGGCTTCACATTTAAAATGAAATTAATTATTTTTGTCATCCTTCCCATTTTCTTGGAGTTCCCTGCGGGTTTCAACATTCCGAATGCAACTCTTGATTTTTGTATTCTAATTTTTATATCTTCGTCTGTTCCTCCTTCCTTGTTGATGATACTTCCAAGGTATGTAAATACCTCTACCTCTTCCAGTAGCGTTTCTCTCAGCCTGATTGGTTCTGTGTTTGCTGCATTGACCCTAATTATTTTGGTCTTTTCCTCATGAATCTTCAAGTCGACTTTTCTAGAGGTATAATCCAGTTTATCCAGTTTCCTTAGCATTTGGCTTTGGATGTGGGGCAGAAGGGCTTTATCATCCGCAGAATCGAGGTCCTACAGCTGTTTATTCAAAGTCCACTGGATTCCATTTCTCTCATGTGTTGTTACTTTCATAATCAAGTCCACTGGCAGGATCAATAGGAAAGGCAACAGTAGGTGACCCTGTCGTACATCGGATTTAATGTTCAATGGCTCTGTGAGTTGTCCTTCATGTATAAGTCTACATTGCATACTTTCATACGTCTGTCTAATTATGTTTGTGAGCTTTTGAGGAATTCCATAGTGCCTCAGTAGTTTCCAGAGCATTTCTCTGTCCTAACTGTCGTAAGTCTTTTCATAACCAACGAAATTGATGTACAAACTCGAATTCCATTCCATTTTAATATATATATATATATATAATTTATAGTAACGATCAGCATGTTTATTTGAATTCACTGATAGTAATGGACAAGTCAGGAGACGCGACTATTTTAAACTCAAGAAATAACTTTGAGTACTATAAATGGCAGAAAGACCCCGACTACCAGACAAGTCTAACACACTACTCCGTTTTCTGAATAGACTCAGGGCTCAGAGCTTTTTTCTATCAGAACATTCCTGACCTTCGACATGTCCTATCTTGGTAACTGGGCAGCTTGTTCGCTGAAGTTAGAGATTCGCTGAGACCGAGGTCGTAAAACATGAGGGAACAAACAAACAAAAATATGGAGCAGCAAGAACTGAAACAATGGTGAAATCTGACAGAACACAACTCACCTGTAACAATAATATTGACGTCACTGCCATCCAGTCTAGAACTAAATATAGCTTGGTGACTAGGTCCTGTGTCCGACCAGAACAAAAGTTCCGCATCTATGTCTGCAGCAAGGCCAACAATTTTACCTCCTCGCTGAAAATAGAACAACATTCATATGTTAGAGATTTGATGAGAGGAGATCTATGTTTTATATAAATCAATCTTTCCCTTTGGAAAGTCATGAAAGCGAGAACTGAACTAGAGAGTGTCCAAACCATAGACGGAGAGAAGATCTTAAGGCAGATATTCTCGGAAGGAAGATGACACAGATGGGATTGGGCAAGACGACTGGAAGCTGATGACATTTGCTTCACATGAAGCTGAAAGTTTTGGACTGACTTCTTCTATATATTCTTCTTTTCGCTTTTCTACTGCGTCTGCCTTTTGAGGCTAGATTAAGAAGAGGTTTCTTGACCGGGCCATAATATGTGCTTCGTACATGGGAATGTTTACTGCTTCTGTTATTTCTGCTATCCATCTTTTGCGTGCCCGGCCCTTGATTCTGTATCCATTGCAACTGTAAAGCATTGTTTTCTACTGTCTGGTGTTTGTCGTATCACGTGGCTAAACCATTTGATTTGCTATCCTTTGATCAAGTCTACCACTGGTGTTATGTCTACCTGTCTCCTAATATCTTCATTTCTCATCATATCTATTGTTGTTACTTCAAGCGTTTGTCGAGGTCATTTTATCTCTGTTCCGATTTGCTTGTGTCCAATTCTGGCACCGATAGCACAATGTGTGTACCAATATCATGCTGTGTAGAATTATGTTTGTATCTATTGTCACGTGCTTACAGTGGAATATCGTAGACATTTGCCCGCTGATCTGACTTGCTTTATCACATCTGTTTTTTAAAATTTTGGTGAAGCCTTTTGCATCAGCTGATATTATTTTACCCAGGTGCGTGAAATTCTTCTCCTGTTTTCCTTCTTGGTTTTGTATGAATATTGTTGTTTCTATTTCTTTTGTTGCAATTCTCATAACTTTGGTCTTCTCTTTACTGATTTACATACTAATTGACTATTAGTCGTATTTTAATTGTTTTGTTGTTGTTTGTTGTTTGCGAATGTCCACAATGAGTAAGTTACTCTTTTGTGCGCCCTGAAATGGACGTTACGTGGCGGGTTGCAGTAGATTTCCTCACATCACGAGCATGCAGATGAAGGTGAACCGGGGTTCTCCAGGCGGTTGTGCTATGCCTGGCTTCATCTGTGTCACTCACTATTACGGGCACCACGACGATCCCTCACCCCGTTAGCCAGACTGCCATGAAAACAGCCCGTTTCCTGGGAGGGCTACTAGGAAGCCGAGGTGAGGGTCTTGGTCAATATGTTTTGTCCGACCCCGACTAACATGTCCGATCAGTATGTTTTGTCCGATCCCGACTAACATGTCCGATCAGTATGTTTTGTCCGACCCCGACTAACATGTCCGATCAGTATGTTTTGTCCGACCCTGACTAACATGTCCGATCAGTATGTTTTGTCCGACCCTGACTAACATGTCCAATCAGTATGTTTTGTCCGACCCCGACTAACATGCCCGATCAGTATGTTTTGTCCGACCCCGACTAACATGTCCGATCAGTATGTTTTGTCCGACCCCGACTAACATGCCCGATCAGTATGTTTTGTCCGACCCCGACTAACATGTCCGATCAGTATGTTGTGTCCGACCCCGACTAACATGTCCGATCAGTATGTTTTGTCTGACCCCGACTAACATGTCCGATCAGTATGTTTTGTCCGACCCCGACTAACATGTCCGATCAGTATGTTTTGTCCGACCCCGACTAACATGTCCGATCAGTATGTTTTGTCCGACCCCGACTAACATGTCCGATCAGTATGTTTTGTCCGACCCCGACTAACATGTCCGATCAGTATGTTTTGTCCGACCCCGACTAACATGTCCGATCAGTATGTTTTGTCCGACCCCGACTAACATGCCCGATCAGTATGTTTTGTCCAACCCCGACTAACATACCTGATCAGTATGTTTTGTCCGACCCGGACTAACATGTTCGATCAGTATGTTTTGTCCGACCCCGACTAACATGTCCGATCAGTATGTTTTGTCCGACCACGACTAACATGTCCGATCAGTATGTTGTGTCCGACCCCGACTAACATGTCCGATCAGTATCTTTTGTCCGACCCCGATTAAAATGTCCGATCAGTATTTTTTGTCCGACCCCGACTAAAATGTCCGATCAGTATGTTTTGTCCGACCCCGACTAACATGTCCGATCAGTATGTTTTGTCCGACACCGACTAAAATGTCCGATCAGTATGTTGTGTCCGACCCCGACTAACATGTCTGATCAGTATGTTTTGTCCGACCCCGACTAAAATGTCCGATCAGTATGTTGTTACCGACCCCGACTAACATGTCCGATCAGTATGTTTTGTCCGACCCCGACTAAAATGTCCGATCAGTATGTTGTGTCCGACCCCGACTAACATGTCCGATCAGTATGTTTTGCCTGACCAGATGTTAGTCTTCCTCTTCTTTAAGTGTTTTAAAACAAATTTATACGGTCTTGCTTTTATACGTTACTGTAAAAGTTGAATTATCAATCGGAGATTCATGTGTTTTAGACTAGGGTAGGCGGCTGTGATGACGTGTCAAGAAAGCAATTATCGTCAGAGATGTACAGATATCATCTGTATATATAAACAACGTCAACTGCTGAAAGACACCCAGTCACTATCATTCTGACAGGAGTGAAATAATGGCGGTTTGGTAAACAGCAAACATTTCCACACGTAGAGCCAGTATAGTTAGCAATTAAATATTATAATATATTATATTATTCCTAAATATTACTTTTCTTCACTTTCCATATCAGTATATCTTTTCAAAATTTATTAAATACAAATATAAAACGATCAATATCACATTAATTGTTATCAGTGAGGCCCAAGTTATCAAGCTTCTACAACACGTGTCAATGTGTTAAACTAACACGGCAATTCTGGTCCGCCACACAATACAGTTTGAGTATCACTGGCGTAGTATCCTTAAAAAGGCAACTCTGACATATTTCCACCCAGGGCCATATGTAGCAGCACAGTAGAGCCAAAGAGTCAGTCTCCACTTTCGTCAAAATCTATTGTTTATCTCAATGGTATGACGTGGAGGCTATGTTAGGCGATGACAAAATTAAGAAAAAAATGTGTTCTCGTATAGTTAGAATTGAACTTTGAAATACTCTTACGTTATATAAAATGAATATTCATAAGAATAAGCCACCAAGTATATACGGCATAAAAACGGATGTGATTCATGCACGTAGGGAAACAGTTACTATGGTTAGACTATTTACAACTGTGTGGAAAACAGACGTGTACCAGCCAAATATCAACAAGCTACGATAGTGCCAATTTGGAAGAAAACGGCCAACAAAAGGAACTGTGACACGTTCAGAGGCATATTGCTACTTAGTCATACTGGTCAAATGAATGCGAACATATAATAAGGCATATTGTTGAACCTCAGCTGTCCAGGGCTCAATTTGGATTTCGACATGGTATGGGCTGCACGGACGCCATATTCACGTTAAATTAATTAAGCAAAAGATCAATAGTCTATAACAAAAACCTGTACATTGTGTCCAGAATCAACTCAGCCACTCAGCATAAATGTAAATGATACTGCTCTTCAACAGGTCCATAAGTTCAAGTATTTGGGCAGTATTTTGTTTTACAGACAGTGGGCTCGACAGAGAAATCGATACTAGGTATCAGAAAGCATCTGCGGTTGCATATCAGCTGTTCCCACTGCTTAGTCCCCCGAGCATTCGTTTGGCAACAAAGCGACAGCTGATAAACAGAACACATTTCCAGGTACAAAATACGCTGGTTCAGTCAGCTCATGAGAATGCACAATCGTGAACTTCCCTTGAGGTCTTACAACGCTGGTAGGTCTGGTTACAGGGATAGAGTGCGACTAAGAGGCAGATGGATAGATAACATTAGTGTGATTGTGTAACGACACAGACTAACAATGTCCGACGCAACGCATTTGTCGCAAATGTCGTTCAATTGTGTAATGGGACAGAAAACTATATTACATATGCTCAGAATATAATCTATTATACGAAGCGTATTCAAATGAAACAGGATCAAACTGCAGCAAGGGAACATACGTTCGATGCGCATGATGACGTCACTTCTGGTGTGCACAGCACACACCAACCGTAAATTTTCCTAAATTTCATTATCCTCGGACTCATAGTTTCCCCAGTAGACCGTAGAAAACATGGATGGTGTGATACAAAATCAGTCAAGAGTAGTTCAGCGAGCGGTGATTCGGTTTCTAACAGCTGGATGTTGTCGACCAGTTGACATTCATCGTAGAATTCAGGCAGTGTATGGTGACAAGCGTGTGTCGAAGACAATAGTGAAGAACTGGCTAACGATGTTTAAAGAAGGACGCTCTCATATATTTTATTACTTCCTCTACTTCTGATCGTCTTCTTCTTCTCCGTACGCAGTCAGACAGTAACCATTATTTTTTCGAAAAAAGCGGCGGTCATCCTGAGGCTGTCGCCACTGCCATAGAGCTTGTCTTGCAGTTCCACTGGTGATGGCCACATCTGCTCTCTCTGATCCTCGTATGTCGGGCAGTTCAGCAGCAGATGTTCAGCGGTCATTTTACCAGTACCGCACGGGCATTCGTCGGTACCACCTATCTTCAATTTGTTGAATAGGTGGTACCTCAGTCTATTGTGGCCAGTGCGAAGTCTGAAGACAACGATCTGATCTCTTCGGTTCAACTGGTAATAGGCATCGTTTTTGGTGTAACCAGTATGTTCGGTTTCCCATTTGGTCATGTATCTGGCTTTGATAAGCCGTTTTGACTCTTCGTACGTCATACTAGTATCTGTTTGTGGTAGTCTTGCACCTTCTTTTGCCAGTCTGTCTGCCTCCTCGTTGCCTTGGATGTTGCAGTGTGATGGGACCTACTGTACCACTACCCTTTTTGGTGCGGACTGCTGGCACAGTTTGCAGAGTGCTGCTCTTAAGTCATTAAGCTCAGTGTTTTTCTGGCTTTTTAGCGCTGTGACTACGGCGAGAGCATCTGTAAGCAGGACTATATGGCTTTCATTTTCATTGTGTGTCACCATTTCTTCCACTGCCGCCCTCAGTGCCTCTGCCTCCGCTCTGAAATTGCTTGTGTACTTACCAGTACTTCTGATCTGAGAATCGTGAGTTCGTAATTGAAATATGTTGATGGTTTGTCTCTTCTGTCGTCAAGTAGTCCATCTCCATGCTCTGCCCAACAGTTTCCTACATGAATCTCATCAAGCAAAGACGTATCTTTTCTTGTTCTTAATGAAAACCCCAATTCAAATCAGTTTTGTAGTGTTTAGAAGATACTTTATTTTTACCTGCATAGCTCTCGCGTTGTCCGTCTCTCCCATCTTTTCTATTACCGTGCCGTACTTCTGCATATCCGCACATAGACCACCACGCATTTTCCCTTGCCTAATATATTCTTAAATGTATTTTAGTTTGTCTTTCTTTCACTTTAGTTAAGAAACTATTATATCGGAAGTTTCATTTTTTGTGTGTAAGTTTGTTTTTCGACAGTCCTGTTTAGAGCTTAAATTCTCTTCTGGGAATTCTTGTTTTTTCATGCTGTCTGGTCTGACGTCAGGTTATCATATCTATTGAGACATCCACAAATTATTTATGTTTAGTTTCCGGTTACTTTCATGTTAATATATCTATTTGTGGATCTTTTGTTTATCTCCTTTATATATTATTCAGTGTGGTGGTTATTTTAATTGCTATATTTACGTACATAATTTTTATATCAGTACCTGGTTTGCATAACTTGTTAATTCTGCACTGTTCATATTTTCAGCTTTCTTGGGCTGATGAGTCTTTAGATTTTCTTCCAATCCCAGACAGAGATCAGACATGTACTGTCCTGCCATTAAGTAAATGAGAGAGTGCATTATCAACGATCCAAGATACGGAAGTCACATAAGGTTCCCTGTGTTCATTCCTAGTCATCAATTGTCTATTCAAAGTTAGGCCTAGTTCTAATAGGCTCTAGATCTGTGACCAAAAACTATTGTCTATTCAAAGTTAGGCCTAGTTCTACTAGTCTCTAAATCTGTGACCAAAAACTATTGTCTATTCAAAGTTAGGCCTAGTTCTAATAGGCTCTAGATCTGTGACCAAAAACTATTGTCTATTCAAAGTTAGGCCTAGTTCTAATAGGCTCTAGATCTGTGACCAAAAACTATTGTCTATTCAAAGTTAGGCCTAGTTCTAATAGGCTCTAGATCTGTGACCACAAACTATTGTCTATTCAAAGTTAGGCCTAGTTCTTATAGGCTCTAGATCTGTGACCAAAAACTATTGTCTATTCAAAGTTAGGCCTAGTTCTACTAGTCTCTAGATCTGTGACCAAAAACGATTGTCTACTGTGCCTTTATGATTAGACTCTATTTTCCCAGGCCTATTCAGCGCGGTTCTAGCTCCTGCCTAACCACAGAGAGTGAACGCGGCGCTCGTCGCACTGAGTTTTTTTAATGCAGGTTTGCTGCCAAAGAGCCGTAGTGCTCAGTCTGAGAGTTGACACTCCTAGTTACCAGGTCCTCCTCAAGGGGAATGTGGTTCTTTACCACTCACAGCAGTCTTGAGTATGAGAGGTTATTTAGACCAGTGCACTTCAACGTTTTTATACCCGGCGCACAGGGGACGGTGTGGGCTAGTGGTTAAGTGACACGGCTCACAACCCGAAGGTGCTGGGTTCGATCCCCATCACAGCACCGGCCGTTACCCCGGGGAAGCTAACCCTTAGAAAATGCAGGAGGAAGCAGACCCTTACATAAAATGCATGCTGAAGTCGGATGCGCTGGGCCGACAGGCGCAAAATAAAAACCACAGTGTAACGCACACCGCCTTGGGGAATAGAGAAATAAGGCGAACGCAGCAAAAAACAAAAACCAAAAAAAAAATTACCCGGCGCACTTTTATAACTTTTTGTGAGTGTAAATTTTCTTTACCGCCCACCTGAATCTAAATTGAAGCAGATTTCGCGACCATCCAAAGAGTCTGTGTTTGAAAATCTTCGTGTAGCGTGTTCTTTGGAGAATGTAGCTTCCATGACAGTCCGCATAAAATAACCTCGATCTCTTGTCAAATCTCCAGTTTGCTGAAATGTAATGTCCGTGCATTTTTTGACATCTTGGTTCCATCACCTTCTTGGTCTGCATCTCCTGCCCGGCACCGTTCTCTCGAGACCGTTGTCTCTTATGACTGTGTGAACCAGTTCTCGTCTATGCCCAACTCTTATCGAATGTCATCCTTTTCTTTAGTCCACAGTATTTTGAGGACATTTTTATAAAATTTCAAATCTAAATACTCGATTATACTCATGTTTCACAGTTGCCACGCGAAAAAATGCAGGTGCTCAAAATTAAATTTTAAATTTCTTTGCTGGTATTCTCTGCGATGGTATTTTAAATACAGAATATAATTATTCTGCTATCGTGCACTTGAAAGCTAAAATCGTCCACTAATGGAACGTAGCGCCCAGGTTGAAGAGCACTGATCTAGCCCAAGAGACTTACACCGAGATTAAGAGAAATACCCCTAGTCCTTGGGTGTTGCAGGTTTTGCATGACATGCACGTCATTCCCAGTATCTGTGCCGTGCCGACAACACGTGGATAAGTGTTTCTTATTGTGATACCAATTTTGAATTTGTCTTTCATCAAAATAACATCAATCTGTTTTCCTTGTACATCTCTTGTGCTTTTCTAAACATGTAATCTTCTTGGAATCTGTTGGAAAAATGTTATTTATAAATAATTAGTTTTCTTCAAAAATATGTGGCAGCCTTTCTTCTTTGTGGTTTCTTTTACCGGGCCTAAATTGCCGTGTGCATATTTGTATTTTGTTGTTCCTGGTTATACTTCATGGACAATCAGTACTTGTGTCTATGTTGTGTTGTTGTGTTGTTTCATGTTGTTGTTATGTTGTTTCATGTTGTTGTTACGTTGTTTCATTTTGCTGTGTTTTTCTATGGCGTTGGTGCTTTGTTGTTGTTGTTTTATTGTTTCATGGTGTTGTTATGTATTCCATTTTATTGTTATGTTGTTTCATGTTGTTTTGTTGTTTCATGTTGTTGTTCTATGTTGATGTTGTTGTTCATGTTCATGTTGTTGTTGTGTTGATGCTGTTGTTGTTATGTTTTTCTATCGTTTTGTTGTTTCATGTTGTTGTGTTGTTCTATGTTATGGTTGTTTTGCTGTTCATGTTAATGTTTTGCTGTTTCATGTTGTTATTATGTTGTTCTATGACGCTGTTGTTCATGTTGTTGTTGTTCATGTTGTTCAATAATTTTGTTGTTTTATTGTTACATGTTATTGTGTTGTTCTATTTTCTTGCTTTGCTATTACGTGTTGTTGTTGTGTTGTTGAATCATAGTGTTGTTGTTATGCAGTTACATATTATTATTTTGTTGTTCTATGTTATTCTCGTTTTGTTGTTGTATGTTATTGTCGTTTGTTGTTGTTATATTGTTCCAAGTTGTTGTTGCTTTGTTGTTCCTAGTTGTTGTTGTTGTCGTTTCATGGTGTTGTTGTTGTTGTTCGTGTTGTTGTTGTTATGGTGTTCTATCGTGTTGTTGTTTTGTTATTTCATGTTGTTGTATTGTTCTATGTTGTTGATGTTATGTTGATCCTTGTTGTTACGTTGTTTCCTGTTGTTGTTCCTCTGTTGTTTCGTGTTGTTGATATGCTATTTCAAACTACTTGTACTAAGTATTTCACCCTTGACGCCTTTTGCCTTATTATGAGATTCTAGTGAGTCTTTTTACTGCCTGTTACGTACTGAGGAAAGTGGATTGGGCTCCATTCGCTGTAGTGCAATGCAAAAGACTTCTCAGCAGGTTCACAGCGCCGATCTCCACCTCGTTGTCCTGGCTGCTGTAACACATCATGTTTCCAAGTATACATGAATTTGTGATTCTGATCAGTTTGTTACAACTGATGTCCTGACTTCACCTTGGCACTCGGGCTAGCGTTTATTGATACCAGAAGCGAGTATTCACTGTGAACACGCGGCCGAAGCTGTATCAGTGAGTAAGCTGATGACAGTCAGCGCTCATAGCTGGCTATTTAGATCGGAACCATGACCCATAACTGACCAAGACCCTATTCCGCTTCCATGTGGCGGTCCTGGAAACATACTGCAACCATTCAGTTTGGCTGAAAGATTACGGATCAAAGATGGAAGGTAAACCCGGTCCTTAAAATGGCTTGCTAAAATCGGATATGTCGGGCCAAAAGGCGTAGATTTCGTAGCCTCGCTGTAAACTTTGATACAACGTCACAAAAGTTCGTTTCAGGACGAACCAAGAAGAAACTTTCCGTCAACTTCTACGCTAGAACAAAGCCTCGGTTCAACAAACGGAAGTTGTTGTTTTTGTGCATTCGCCTAATTTATCTATTCCCCAGGGCGGTCGGCCTTGTGCATCTTATGTAAGCGTTTTATGTAAGAGTCTGGCTCCTCCGGCATGTTCTAAGGGTTTACTTTCCTGGGGTAACGGCCGGTGCTGTGATGGGGAACGAACCCAGAACCTTCGATTGTGAGCCGTGTCACTTAACCACTAGCCCACGCCGTCCCAACAAACGGAAGTAGCCGAACACTCCAAGACGGTGCTAAAGCTACGGCTAGCCTGATAATAAAAAGACTTAGTTTGGCAGAGTTTTCGATACTAAGGAAAATGTTTCATTGAGAAGGACGAAGAACCGATATAATGATAGGACTGCAATCATGTATGTGTGGGTTTGTGTGGCATATTCAGGTCTCACGTGCAAAACTCCTCAGTCATGTTAGGTTGAGAGCAGCGCAGCTGATTTCGCAACCCCCTCTACACACCTGGTACCAAAACCAGAATTCAGACAGCTGGTAGCCTTAGCCATTCTCATAATGAGTAAGACTCGACAGTTAGTGACGTTCTAGCAACAAAAAGTAAAAGCGTTAAGTCATGGACGTCATGATCTCACACCAGACTTGTGGTAGATTACATGGCGACATTACAGCTAAGCCTACAAAACTGTTAGTATTCAAAAAGTACATGTCACGCGAGAAACAGACAAGAAAGAAAATATTAAATCCCTTTAGGATATTCCAACTGAATTCATACAGGTGGCAGACACCATCCCTTATCTGGGAGAAAGATAGACACACTGGGGATTAGAACCATTTGTGTACCTTATTTATTCACTTAATACAAATTAATACAATTTGAAAAATGATAGCACGTATTCTCTGTACAGGGAATATTATCAATAGTTATAAATGATAGCACATATTCTCCATACGGGAAATATTATCAATAGTTATAAATGATAGCACGTATTCTCTATACGGGAAATATTATCAATAGTTATAAATGATAGGACGTATTCTCCATACGGGGAATATTATCAATAGTTATAAATGATAAGCGAAATATGTGTTTATGTAGAGGTGATAATATGATAGTGTTAGTTAACCCTCAAAGCAGTCTCATTGTAGATATCGATAAAATAACAAGCCGAGACCTGGAGTAGCAAGGAATATTAATTAAAAATACTTGTACAAATAGTATGAGCAAATTTAAATGGAACAAACACAATTTAAATACCTACGTTACGACAAAAAGGTCTTAAGCATGAGTAGATAACAATATAAATGATACTAATTAACAAATCCACATATTTAAGAATGGCAAAAGAAACATGCGTATGATAAAAGTGAAGTGATAGTGTTAGTTAACCCTCAAAGCAGTCTCATTGTAGATATCGATAAAATAACAAGCCGAGACCTGGAGTAGCAAGGAATATTAATTAAAAATACTTGTACAAATAGTATGAGCAAATTTAAATGGAACAAACACAATTTAAATACCTACGTTACGACAAAAAGGTCTTAAGCATGAGTAGATAACAATATAAATGATACTAATTAACAAATCCACATATTTAAGAATGGCCAAAGAAACATGCGTATGATAAAAGTAAAGAGCTCCGATCACGTGTGTAATCCGTTAAGTATTATGGAAAATTGGGCTTAGCTGATATTTTCTTGACTCACTCCCGCAAGTCATGTTTTCTCATATGTAGTTGTTTTTTTAGGCTGAGTCGACCTCGGATTGAACCTACATTTCTCGAGCATCTAGTCAGTCTAGACAAAGAATCAATCCTTCGAATCAAAATGTTACAGAAAGATCCTCAGAATACCATGGACAGAAAAAAACACAGATCTAGACATTCGGCAAGAGTTGAGCATAGAGGAGAACTGGCTTATCAATTCCATTTTGGCCAAAAAATGTAAATACTTTGTTCATATAAAGAGACACAACGGTCTCGATAGAACAGTGATGGAAGGTATGGTGCCAGGTAAAACAGGAAGGGGTAGACCAATAAGACGACGGCACCAAGATATCCAGGAATGCCTGGGTATGGCTGTGGCGGAGGCTGGAGTTTTGGCAGGGGAAAGAGTTTCTTTCATACAGACTGTGATGGAAGCGACGTTCTATAAATGACACTCTACATGATGATGATGGTCCAGTCGATGCCCTAACTACTACCCTCCCACGGCTGCCTTACGTTGTGAACAATGTACATGAAATATACAAAGTAATAGAAACCTCATTATGACGTTTGTTCACCTTTGCGGGCTGGTAGTGCCATTTGTCCTTTCTCGATTTCTATTAAAGGACGGCAGTGGTCAGCGACCCATAGCTGACTGCTAGCGTCAGGGCCAGCGACCCATAGCTGACTGCTAGCGTCAGGGCTAGCGACCCATATCTGACTGCTAGCGTCAGGGCCTGCGACCCATAGCTGACTGCTAGCGTCAGGGCTAGCGACCCATAGCTGACTGCTAGCGTCAGGGCTAGCGACCCACAGCTGACTGCTAGCGTCAGGGCCAGCGACCCATAGCTGACTGCTAGCGTCAGGGCCAGCGACCCATAGATGATTGCTAGCGTCAGGGCCAGCGACCCATAGCTGACTGCTAGCGTCAGGGCCAGCGACCCATAGATGACTGCTAGCGTCAGGGCCAGCGACCCATAGCTGACTGCCAGCGTCTGGGCTAAAGACCCATAGCTGACTGCTAGCGTCAGGGCTAGCGACCCATAGCTGACTGCTAGCGTCAGGGCTAGCGACCCACAGCTGACTGCTAGCGTCAGGGCCAGCGACCCATAGCTGACTGCTAGCGTCAGGGCCAGCGACCCATAGATGACTGCTAGCGTCAGGGCCAGCGACCCATAGCTGACTGCTAGCGACCCATAGCTGACTGCTAGCGTCAGGGCTAGCGACCCATAGCTGACTGCTAGCGTCAGGGCCAGCGACCCATAGCTTACTGTTAGCGTCAGGGCCAGCGACCCATAGCTGACTGCTAGCGTCAGGGCCAGCGACCCATAGCTGACTGC
Source organism: Ariolimax columbianus (assembly GCA_036924085.1). Lineage (NCBI taxonomy): Eukaryota > Metazoa > Mollusca > Gastropoda > Stylommatophora > Arionidae > Ariolimax > Ariolimax columbianus. Next base: position 37,180,126 of record JAVGWX010000016.1, on the reverse strand, counting down.
TAGAGTCAGGGCCAGCGACCCATAGCTGACTGCTAGAGTTAGGGCCAGCGACCCATAGCTAACTGCTAGCGTCAGGGCCAGCAACCCATAGCTGACTGCTAGCGTCAGGGCCAGCGACCCATAGCTGACTGCTAGCGTCAGGGCTAGCAACCCATAGCTGACTGCTAGCATCAGGGCTAGCGACCCATTGCTGACTGCTAGCGTCAGGGCTAGCGACCCATAGCTGACTGCTAGCGTCAGGGCCAGCGACCCAAAGCTGACTGCTAGCGTCAGGGCCAGCAACCCATAGCTGACTGCTAGCGTCAGGGCTAGCGACCCATAGCTGACTGCTAGCGTCAGGGCCAGCGACCTATAGCTGACTGCTAGCGTCAAGGCTAGCAAACCAGAGCTGCCAAGACCCTTCTACACCTCCACGTGGTGATCCTGGATAACAGGCTGCAACAGGACAGACTGGCTAAGGAGAAGGCATCGAATGGGGAATGCTAACCCGGTACTTAAAAAAATGCTTGCTGAAGTCGGATGTGTTGAACCGAAAGGTGCAAATATCGCAGTCAAGCTGTAAACTACGACACAACGCATTCCGTTCTCTGGACTACATTCTGCTATTTTAGCCTCTTCAGGGTTTGGTAGCGGGAGATTGAGAACTAACGAAGCCGAGCCAAGCCATATTAAAGGACAAACACGGTTGCATTGTGTGGGCCAGGAGAAGCAGCATTGTGTTGGCCAGGAGAAGCAGCATTGTGTGGGCCAGTTGAAGCAGCAATGTGTGGGCCAGGAGGAGCAGCGTTGTGTGGACCAGGAGGAGCAGCAATGTGTGGGCCAGGAGGAGCAGCATTGTGTGGACCAGGAGGAGCAGCAATGTGTGGGCCAGGAGGAGCAGCATTGTGTGGACCAGGAGGAGCAGCATTGTGTGGGCCAGGAGAAGCACGTGGAGTAGGGGTGTAAATCGAGTGCAAACTTGCTTTGGAATCCAATTATACTGGGTTGATCATGCCCACAGTGAGGGAGACTCTTTTATTATGCGCCCTGAAATGGGTGTTGAGTGGAGGGTTGCAGTAACGTTCCTCACATCTCGAGCTCGCTGATGAAGGTGAACCGGGATCCCCCAAACGGTTGTGTTATGCTTGGCTTCATCTGCGTGTCGCTCACTACTATGGGGATTTCATAGATTCTCTTTCTCGATAGCCAGGCTGCCATGAAAATAGAATGTTAACAGGGAGAACAACGTGGAAGTAAGGTGGGGGCCAGTATGTTTTACCTGACCCTGGCTACCTTTGTCTGGTCAGTGATTTACCTGACCCTGGCTAACTTTGATCAGTGTTTTACCTGACTCTGACTAACTTTGTTTGATCAGTGTTTTACCTGACTCTGACTAACTTTGTCTGATCAGTGTTTTACCTGACTCTGACTAACTTTGTCTGAACAGTGTTTTACCAGACCCTGGCTAACTTTGTCTGATCAGTGTTTTACCTAACTCTGACTAACTTTGTCTGATCAGTGTTTTACCTGACCCTGGCTAACTTTGTCTGATCAGTGTTTTACCTGACCCTGACTAACTTTGTCTGATCAGTGTTTTACCTGACTCTGACTAACTTTGTCTGATCAATGTTTTACCTGACTCTGACTAGCTTTGTCTGATCAGTGTTTTACCTGACTCTGACTAACTTTGTCTGATCAGTGTTTAACTTGACCCTGACTAACTTTGTCTGATCAGTGTTCTACCTGACCTTGGCTAACTTTGTCGGATCAGTGTTTTACCTAACCATGACTAACATTATCTGATCACTGTTTTACCTGACCCTGGCTAACTTTGTCGATCAGTGTTTTACTTGACCGTGACTAACATTGTACGATTAGTGTTTTACATGACCATGACTAACATTATCCTGCTGCCCGTTCAGTATATTTTACTGGAACCCTGACTAACACTTTCCTATCAGTATATTTTACCTGACCCTGACTAAAACTGTCCGATCAGTATATTTTATCTGACCCTAACACTGTCAGATCAGTATATTTTACCCGACCCTAACACTGTCCGATCAGTATATTTTACATGACCCTGACTAAAACTGTCCGATCAGTATATTTTACCTGACCCTGACTAACTTTGTCTGATCAGTGTTTACCTGACCCTGACACTGTAGGAAAGTTTATTTTACCTGACCCTAACTGACATTGCCCGTTCAGTATATTTTACCGTACCCTAACTAAAACTGCCCGTTCAGTATATTTTACCGGACCCTGACTAAAACTGTCTGATCAGTATATTTTACCTGACCTTTACTAATTTTGTCTGATCAGTGTTTACCTGACCCTGACACTGTAGGAGAGTTTATTTTACCTGACCCTAACTGACATTGCCCGATCAGTATATTTTACCGGACCCTAACTAAAACTGCCCGTTCAGTATATTTTACTGGAACCCTGACTAAAACTGTCTGATCAGTATATTTTACCGGACCCTGACTAAAACTTATTCGATCAGTATATTTTACCCGACCATAACACTTTCCGATCAGTATATTTTACCTGACCCTGACTAACTTTGTCTGATCAGTGTTTACCTGACCCTGACACTGTAGGAAAGTTTATTTTATCTGACCCTAACTGACATTGTCCGATCAGTATATTTTACCGGACCCTAACTAAAACTGCCCGTTCAGTATATTTTACCGGACCCTGACTAAAACTGTCCGATCAGTATATTTTACCGGACCCTGACTAAAACTGTCCGATCAGTATATTTTACCGGACCCTAACTAAAACTGTCCGATCAGTATATTTTACCTGACGCTGACTAACATTGCCCGATCAGTATATTTTACCGGACCCTGACTAAAACTGTCCGATCAGTGTGTTTTGCCTGACCAAATGTTAGCCCCCACCCCCACAATACACCGGGTTGAAAATAACTTTTTGTTCAATTTGACTGGTATGTCGGGTTTTTTTCTCTGTATGACCGCACAGCCGGTAACAGAGAGTATTGACACAACTGTCACAGTGGAACACATATAATAAACAACACATTGCATATACACGCACTCATCCATACACTGGTCAGATATAACCTAAAAGACTACGGTCTGAGGTTGAAAGTAACGTGCCTTCGCCAGTAGAATCCAGAAAAGAAAACATTTAACAACAACAAAAATGCAATGCATGTACGAGTCACTTAGAGCGGTAGACACTGACTTGTTCAAAGAAGGGGTCATCTTTATTATCTACTGAGATAAGTGCAGTACAGCTGCTGAATGTAAGAAGGTTAAGTAAAGGATGACGCTCTCGGAGAATATTACACATGCAAATCCGTGCGCCAGGAGGTCCTACCAGGACTGACAGATTCCTGCATCTACCGATGATGAATTGGATTTATTCGAATGGGAAACAAAGACTTGGATTGATAATCTACGAGGCAGGACGAGCGGTAATGTTTTAATGGTCGGGAGAGGGAGTTGGTGCAGCCCGCCTCTGTATGCCAGTCAGAAGGACGAGACAACTGAGGTAGACCAGCCATGTATTTTGAACTGATAAACGTCTATATACGAGGATAAGGTAGCTTGAAAGGGGCTACAACGGACACATCACCCAGATGCCACATAACAAAGGGTGTGAACTTTAGGACAAGACTAACAGACAACCACTTTTCTAGAAAGGTTCAGAAGAAAACTGACTGAGTCATTGTGATACTTGGCAGGCCATCTCCAGAAACGAGAATGCACGTGGTGATAAAGAGATGGAATAAAAGCTGGCGAAGGAAAAGAAGAAAATACTCGTCTGTCAGACAGTTCTCGGCTTGTGGAGAAGATGAGTTTCGTCGTGTTGACCTTCTCGGGTCTGAGACAAGCGGTTCTTAAGATGGGACATGACAAGTTTGTCAGTTGGGGTGTGAGGACTACCTGGTTAATAGCTACACGTCTACTAGAAGTGGGTCAGTCGGTGTGAGAGGACTACGTGGTCCATAGTTACACGTCTACTAGAAGTGGGTCAGTGGGGGTACGAGAAATACCTAATCCATAGCTACACTACGTCTACTAGAAGTGGGTCAGTGGGTGTGAGAGGACTACCTAATCCATAGCTACACTACGTCTACTAGAAGTGGGTCAGTGGGAGTGAGAGGACTACCTAATCCATAGCTACACTACACGTCTACTAGAAGTGAGTCAGTGGGGTATGATGACTACCTGGTCCATAACTACACTACACGTCTACTAGAAGTGGGTTAGGGGGGTACGATGACTACCTGGTCCATAGCTACACGTCTACTAGAAGTATGGCAGTGGGGTACGATGACTACATGGTCCATAGCTACACGTCTACTGTAAGTGCAACGACTACCTGGACCCTAGCTACACGTCTACTAGATGTAGGACAGTGGGTGTGAGAGGACTACCTGGTCCATAGCTACACTACACGTCTACTAGAAGTGGGTCAGTGGGGTATGATGACTGCCTGGTCCATAGCTACACTACACGTCTACTAGAAGTGGGTTTGTGGGTTACGATGACTACCTGGTCCATAGCTACACGTCTACTAGAAGTATGGCAGTGGGGTACGATGACTACATGGTCCATAGCTGCACGTCTACTAGAAGTGGGTCAGTGGGAGAGCAAGGACTACCTGGTCCATAGCTACACGTCTACTAGAAGTGCGTCAGTGGGGTACGAGGACTACCTGGACCATAGCTACACGTCTACTAGAAGTGCGTCAGTGGGGTACGAGGACTACCTGATCCATAGCTACACGTCTACTAGAAGTGCGTCAGTGGGGTACGAGGACTACCTGATCCATAGCTACACGTCTACTAGAAGTGCGTCAGTGGGGTACGAGGACTACCTGATCCATAGCTACACGTCTACTAGAAGTGCGTCAGTTGGGTACGAGGACTACCTGATCCATAGCTAAACATCAAGTCCTTCAAAGCTTGTCGTTAAGGGCATATAAAAGAGATCGTTCATGAGGATAGCAACGTCAACGTGCAAACCACAAAGGTCTACAGAAACCTTCACTGCAAAATGCACAAAGATGCTTCGGCCCAGGTTTGTGTTCGTGGTCAACTACAGATGTGCCATTATGTTCCATAGACAGCAACGAGGAGATACGATTAAGTACTCAATTTAAAAAAGTTGTAGATAATGAGTTGAGGTGGAACATGGAGTTGGAACTATCAAGTAAGGTATTTTTTCAACAGGTAAAATTGGAACTATTAAGTAAGGCATTGTTTCAACAGATAAGATTGGAACTATTAAGTAAGGCATTGTTTCAACAGGTAAGATTGGAACTATTAAGTAAGGCATTGTTTCAACAGGTAAGATTGGAACTATTAAGTAAGGCATTCTTTCAATGGGCTTGACTGAGATCAACAGAGACCCACTATAATAGAGAATAGAGAGATCGATTGGTGGGTCAAACTTGTTCGGCAAAAATAATTTACTGATGTTGATGTTGTTGTTGTTGTTGTGTGAACCGTATCGTGTTTGGTGAAGTTCTCATGATGTTTCTATGGTAACAGGTCACATCCCGATGCGAACTTAACAAGATGGACTGAGGTCCTCCTGGATGTAGTGCACTGCGAGCTTCCTCAGTAAGTGCATCACTATGGAGATTACAATGTCGATTCCCACTTCGTTGACCAGGCTGCTGTGGCATAGCCTGTTTCCAGGAGCCCAAACAAGAACAAGAAGTGGGGATCTCTATCAACATATATCACCTGGCCCGGATTACTCCTCGCTCCCAGAACATGATAACAGATGATTATGGCGAGAATTGATCGTCGCAGCCTAAGGAAGGCATTGTTTGTAATAATGATTCGCTTATCTACCATTTCCCATCACCAGCTCAGGTAACTGCCACTAATATATTGATGTGTTTTCTTAAGGCGATATACATGGTCATATTTGTATTATCCTTCATATTTAATTAGGACTCACGGCAGGTAGGGAGGGGATGGGAGTACGGATTGGGGGGAGGGGTGGAGTGGCTAGTACTAGAAGATTTGCTCAAAGTTGGGGAGATGGGCTGGAGACTCGAGTTTATAAAAAGTCAACAGGGTACTGGAAGGTTTACTGAAGGTTAACTGAGTGTCTGGAAGGTTAAATGAAAGCCAAAAGTGGTACGGGAAGGTTACCTGAAAGCCAGAAGTGGTACGGGAAGGTTAACCGAAAGCCAGAAGTGGTACGGGAAGGTTAACTGAAAGCCAGAAGTAGTACGGAAATGTTAATTGAAAGCAAACAATGGTACGGTAAGGCTAACTGAAAGCCAGAAGTGATACGGGAAGGTTAACTGGAGATGCAAGTGGTATGGGAAGGTTACCTGGAGACACAAGTGGTATGGGAAGGTTAACTGGAGACGCAAGTGGTATGGGAAGGTTAACTGGAGACGCAAGTGTTATGGGAAGGTTAACTGAAAGCCAAAATTGGTACGGGAAGTTTTACTCAAGTCAATTCGAAACAGGGATCAGAATGGTTTGAGAACCAGTGCCTTACACAAAGGGGAGATAACCAAACAAACATTGGCCAGGGAAGCGAACTGGATGGGGCCGAATGGTAGACGAGAAAAGATTAAGGGGCAAGATGCTTCAGATATCGACGGCCTTCGATTCCTGACGGGCTTTGTTGTTGTAACACTGGGAGCTTCCTGGTTATCGGTGCCTTGTCGTAACATGGCGCGTGGCAGGGGCGTTATTACATAACATAATCGCATGGATCGTTAGCTTTTCTTTTCTTTAGAATTCCGTTCAATGCATCACACATCAACATATTTAGAGACAGAATTATTATTGATACCCTTGAAGGTCATGTTGGCACGGTCAGGATATTGGGAATTAAGCTATAATAAACTGACGTGAACGACATTACGGGCTGGCAGGGACTGAGACAGAACTTCGGCAACTGATACCAAGACTGGATGTAGCAGAACAGAGTTTTGGCATGGAGATAAACGCTGAAAAGACAATGATAATGACCAATAATATTGAAGAAATCAACGTCGTGGTTAAAGCCAATGTACAGAAGCTTGGAACAGTTCAAACTTTCGAGCTTCTGGGCTCAATGATCAGTGATGAAGGATCAAAACCAGAGGTCCTGACCGGAATAGCACAAACAACAGCAAGGCTTGCACGATTGAAACCTTTACGGAAAGATAAACGACTCTCCCTCGCCATAAAGGTCAGAATAATGCTCGCACTGTTTCTTTCAATATTCCTCTACGCCTGCGCAGCATGGACTTTCACAGCAGACCTCCAGGCCATTAAGAAGACTCCTAAATGCCACCTACAAAGACCGTATCGCAAATGATAAAGCACGATGAGAAATCTAGAATGCAAGTGGACTGTACGACGACCTCCTCACAGCGATGAAAAGGCGAAAGTTAACTTGGTATGGCCACATCTCACTGTACGACGACCTCCTCACAGCGATGAGAAGGCGAAAGTTGACTTGGTTTGGCCGCATCTCACTGTACGACGACCTCCTCACAGCGATGAGAAGGCGAAAGTTGACTTGGTATGGCCACATCTCGAGGTCCAAGGGCCTTGACATACTGCAGGACACAGGGCAGGCGAAGGCGAGGATGTCAGAGAAAACGATGGGAAGACAACATCCAAGAATGGACAAACCTACGAAAAGACAGAAAAAGCAACAGCAGACAAAGAGGGATGGCGTAGTATAGTGAAGGTGTATGCAGGGGTACCCCAACGACCTCAAGAGGTCACAGAGAGAAATGAACATTAGAGGATTCCGCTGTTATTATAAATGGGTCTACAATCATTTTGGTAAAAGCATGGAGATTTCATGTCACAGTCTGTTTTTGGTTACATTACTACGTATTTGCTGTCAAGAAATACATATCTTATCTGTGTACCTGGCTTCTTATGTAACTGCAGACAGAAGAGAGTCGTTCACATATGACGTCACGGGTATTTGTTTACGCCGCCCCTCACACTCCTGTCACACTCCTGTCACTCTCCTGTCACACTTTGTCACAAAAGGAAGAAAAAACAGAACCCTCACCCTTTCGTTATTTTTACGTCACAAGTAACTTTGACATCCCCCTCTCCAGACAATGCCGTACAGCTCTGCCCACAGTACCCTACAGCTCTCCCCCACAATGCCCTACAGCTCTCCCCCACAATACCCTACAGCTCTCCCCCACAATACCGTACAGCTCTGCCCACAATACCGTACAGCTCTGCCCACAATACCGTACAGCTCTCCCCACAATACGTACAGCTCTGTCCATAATACCGTACAGCTCTCCCCACAATACCGTACAGCTCTCCCCACAATACCGTACAGCTCTCCACACAATACCGTACAGCTCTCCCCACAAAACCCTACAGCTCTCCCCACAATACCGTACAGCTCTCCCCACAATACCGTACAGCTCTCCCCACAATACCGTACAGCTCTCCCCCACAATACCGTACAGCTCTCCTCACAATACCGTACAGCTCTCCCCACAATACCGTACAGCTCTCCCCACAATACCGTACAGCTCTCCCCACAATACCGTAAAGCTCTCCCCACAAAACCCTACAGCTCTCCCCACAATACCGTACAGCTCTCCTCACAATACCGTACAGCTCTCCCCACAATACCGTACAGCTCTCCCCACAATACCGTACAGCTCTCCCCACAAAACCCTACAGCTCTCCCCACAATACCGTACAGCTCTCCTCACAATACCGTACAGCTCTCCCCACAATACCGTACAGCTCTCCTCACAATACCGTACAGCTCTCCTCACAATACCGTACAGCTCTCCCCACAATACCGTACAGCTCTCCTCACAATACCGTACAGCTCTCCCCACAAAACCCTACAGCTCTCCCCACAATACCGTACAGCTCTCCCCACAAAACCCTACAGCTCTCCCCACAATACCGTACAGCTCTCCTCACAATACCGTACAGCTCTCCTCACAATAATGTAAGTGCTCAACCTCCCTCAGTAAATGGCGATGTGCTGATACTGATAGATTACAATAACGTGCAGGTAGCCATATCTGCTTGACCCAGGAACGGGTTCAAACCCCTTTCATTCAGTAAATGTCCACTTCATCAATTGTAGTGTCAACGTACAAGAGATGGTCACTGATCGATCGCAGAGTGACGTTCCCTAATCGTATCCAAAGTCCCAACTGTGCGCGCTGTGGCCGAGAACGTTAATTTATTCATTATTATGAACCCCATCATGACTAGGTCAGTAGATCCACACAAGTTTGTGAAGACCTGACGCGTTTATGTACCCTATCCACTCATGTCGTTGCCAGCCTTTCTGTACATTCCAAAAAAGGATATGTAGTTAGAAACTAACTGCCCTTGTTACAGATGTCTCAGTTGATGCCACCGCATTGAACTCCATTTTCCCGTATCACAACACGTGTCTGGGAAAGTCCCAAACTTACAGCCAAGGTCTTGGTTTACCTTGCCTATGTCGTCATTACGCTCCTATATGGCAGCGAGACGTGGACAACCTATACCAAACAAGAGCAAAGGCTCAACACCTTTCAACTACGGCGCCTGAGATCCATCCTTGGCGTTTCATGGAGAGACAGGGTGACAAATGCGAAGGTGCATTTTCGCACCGGTCTTCCAAGTATGTACATCCTCCTTCGACAGCGAAGACTGTGATGGCTTGGTAGTGTTCGCCGCATAGAAGACGGTCCCATCCTCAAAGATATTATCTATGGGCAGTTGGCGTGGGATAACAGAACACCTGGCCGACCACAGCTGAGGTTCAAAGACGCCTGTAAGCGAGACATGAAGGCTCTGGATATGGATCTGACATCTTGGGAAGACATAGCTGCAGACCGATCCATATCGGGATGCAACCTGAAGAGCCACTTCAGCCTGGGCGAAAATAAGCTGATACTTCAAAGGGGAGACAAGACAACGCCGCAGGGAAAAGGAAAACCAAAGACTCATAAGAGAGCTGCTACTCCAAGGTCGCATCAATCTATAGTCAGACATGACTGAACAGGAGCTATTTACTTACTGATCCCATTCTCATAGTGGAAGTTCTTGTCACGTAAGCACAACCTGTTCGGCCACGACCTTACCTCTTACTCTGGTAGAGAAACCCCATCCTGATTTGTTATGATGACTAGTTTATCACCGCATCTGCACAATAATGGAATCTCTGGTGCACCTATAACCAACTGCATCCTAATATTTTGGTAGCCTTTCAAACACTGACCTTGATAGTGTGAGGATACTTAAAAGGGAGAGACGATGTAGCAAACACGGAGAAGGCGCCACACATACGAGCGCGATAGGCTCTACCACGCGGGGAGCACACATGGACAGCATTAAGGAGTTGGATCGTCTTGCACTCTGTCGCTGCTGCTGCGCCAGACTATGGCTCTTTCCTCGGCGATGTGAACACGATATTTGATGGCAGCGCATCTGGCTAAACGGTTCGGAGCAAGCAGCTTCCAGGAGGTGACATCTTCTTCTTCTTCTTCTTCTTCGTTCGTTCTTAATCTCCCGCTACCAAACCCTGAAAGGGCTTAAGTAGCAGAATGTAGTCCAGAGAACGGAATGCATTGTGTCGTAGTTTACAGCTTGACTGCGATATTTGCACCTTTCGGTCTAACACATCCGACTTCAGCAAGCATTTTTTGAGTACCGGGTTAGCATTCCCTCTTCGATCCCTTTTCCTTATACAGTCTGCCCTGCTGCAGCCTGTTATCCAGGATCACCGCGTGGATGTGTAGAAGGGTCTTGGCAGATCTGGTTAGCTGACCCTGACGCTAGCAGTCAGCTATGGGTCGCTGACCACTGCAGCTCATGCGCTGCTCAGCATCTTGATCCCGGAGGTGACATTAATGAAGAAACTGTTTAGAGATACTTTCCAACAGCCTTTGTAGCATTTCTTGTGTCGTCCCGTCGAGCGCGTGTCTGTCTTGCGCTCATCATGCAACAGCCGCATATGGAGGCGCTCCTACAAACATCATGCTCGACCCATCTGATTTGTGCTCTATGCAGCAGCGTATGGATGCTTGGCAGATTTTCCCTGCTAAGAACTTCAGAGTTCGGCACTCTATCTTGCAAGTCGATACCGAACAGTTTGACCAGACAGCTCTCGTGAAAAAGGTAAAGTTTCCTGGCATGTCTAATATAGATTGTCCATGCTTCACACGCATATAGGAGGGAGTGATCACCACATGACGATATACCCTTATCGTAGCAGCAACACGAACTCCCTTTGGTCTTCAACACGTTCTCGCGGTATTTCAAAAACAGGGCTTGCACTGGCAACCGTGGACCTCTGAATCGATATTTCCTTATATGGGGATTTAAAAAAAAAGTTTTTTAAGAAGCAAAAATAGAATGGCAACGTTCAAACAAGATCACAGGAAGAACTACGAAGATGCGAACATAAACAGCTTTAGAACAATGACAACCATAACCAGATAGCAGAAGTACCGCAACCTTAATTAAATAGTTACATATAAGGGGAAACATCTTCACTGGCAGCAATGTGTCATTGCCCTTAATGCCCCTGCTAGTTTCTGTAGGACGGATTCATCTTTGAAGTATGCTGGCCAATAGCCTCACCTGTACACGCCTTGCTCGTTGGAACAGGTTTCGTTACAACAATTTGGCCAAAGAGGTGGGGACCGACACTGTGATCTGCATTGTCGTGTGTAACTGAGAAGCTAAGCATTACTCTAAGTCAAGGAAGACTTGGGTACACTTTTTTTCAAAACGCATTGTGATCGAATAATAGCCACTGTAATCTGCCGCCATAGAAATGTCGCATGAGTGAGAAATTCAGCACGGGTAATTTATAACAACAACAACAACAACAACACAAACATCATCTTTGAACTAACAAGTTAATAACGTTGTTGTGGTCAGAACAAGAATATGCAAAGCAACAAAATGCAGCACAATTATCAATCATGACAAGATCAGCAGACATACAAGCCATGCCCCCCCCCCCCCCCCCTAAATACTGAACATTCAATTTTCCAGTCGCATACGGTTTCATCCAGCTGCAACCTGGCTCTGTAAGAAGCAGAGAAGAAAATACAGCAAGAAATAACATTGTCATCCCAGGCTGTACACGCTGAGACTTCCATACACTGATGTCTCTGACTTCCATACATTAAGGTCTCTGACTTCCACACACTGAGGTCTCTGACTTCCCTACACTGAGGTCTCTGACTTCCATACATTGAGGTCTCTGACTTCCATACACTGAGGTCTCTGACTTCCATACATTAAGGTTTCTGACTTCCATACACTGAGGTCTCTGACTTCCCTACACTGAGGTCTCTGACTTCCATACATTGAGGTCTCTGACTTCCATACACTGAGGTCTCTGACTTCCATACATTAAGGTTTCTGACTTCCATACACTGAGGTCTCTGACTTCCCTACACTGAGGTCTCTGACTTCCATACATTGAGGTCTCTGACTTCCATACACTGAGGTCTCTGACTTTCATACACTGAGGTCTGTGACTTTCATACATTGAGGTCTGTGACTTCCATACACTGAGGTCTCTGACTTCTATATATTGAGGTCTCTGACTTTCATACACTGAGGTCTGTGACTTTCATACACTGAGGTCTGTGACTTCCATACACTGAGGTCTCGGACTTCTATACAATGAGGTCTCTGACTTCCATACACTGAGGTCTCTGACTCGAAACCGCTACGGGAGTACGCTTTTTTTCCAAAATACTCGCGAGCGCGAACACATACATATACATATACACACACATACAGACACAGACACGACATAACAACATAACATTTTATTACATGCTCATACACCCACACACATACTCACGTAGACACGACATAATAACATAACATTACACTACATGCTCATACACCCACACACATATTGAGAGAAATAGTTCCAGCCAGGGAACTGAGTAAGTGATTGACGCTTGTTTCTGACCAAAGATGCCAACAGCCCTTTCACATCCATGTTTGACATTTACACACAGTTTTCCTGCTCACGTCCCTGTTGCCTCAGCCTGGTTCCCACGCTCTCCTCTGCGTAACATCTGGAGAAGTGGTGACTGGTGCAAGAAGGAACTCTGTGGAGTTCAGTAGATGAGCTTGACGAGAAGCAGTTTCCCTCGGGGAATGTGAAAGTTTCCAGGTCAAGCCTTTGATTTTACTGATCATTTGGTCGTGTTTTATCTTTTAGAGCAGGGGTGGGCAATATTTTGCTTTGTAAAGGCCAAATAATACATTTTATAGGGTTTGTGGGCCGAGAGGTCAACTCCGGAATATTTATGTAGGTAGACATATTTACATATCCTCTTCTTTTGTCCTGCTGCTCTTGCCATGAGGCGTCACAGGGGTGGGATCTGTAGATTTGTTGACCGTCAAGTGGGAGGCGTATGCTATCATTAGATGCAAGTTCCTGAGAGTGTCAGAGACACCCTCGATCCATCGAGGTAGAGGTCGACTCTTTACTCGTGGACCGGAGACCTGCATACGATAAGCTCTCACTGCAGGCTGGTCCTAGTACATTCTGACTAAATGACCAAATTATTTGATTTATTGGAGCGTAAATGAAGGCAGCAACTGGGTTTGTCCTCACTATCTGCCTCAACGTGGTGTTGCGGATTTGAACACGGATAGTCTTTCCTGCTGCACTTCTCACACAGCGCATCTCACAAGACTGAATCTTTCTCTAATGTGTTTTTTGGTAAAGACCAAGACTGACATCGGTAGCACAATGAAGAAATAAACGGTGCATTTATCGGGCTTTTCTCTGTTAGAAGAAGCACTCTAGTGCAAAATCGATGCTTTCTGAAAGTGTTATTTAAATTGCAACATAAAAATCACGTTTTCACTAATTTATTAACTAAAATGTAACTTAATAATAATAAAAAATACATTATAGTTGTTTGAATAGAAATATATCAATGAGAAGGGTGGAATCACTTGTGTTTTTGTTTGTTTTTGAGATACCATTACATCAAATTGGGGTCCAAAGTGATGCTCGTCCAACACACGTTATGAACACCAGTCTCTCTGTTTCTTCAGCTGTGTGGACAGTCCTCTCTCTTTCTGTGTCTGTTAAAATGGGTGACTTGCGAGGTGATTTTGATTAAAGTGAGGAAGAAACTGCGCCTTTTGCCAACCTCCCTCTCCGGTTCTGAACTATCTTTGGCAGTGGCAAGACATTATAGAGACGACTGGAGAGAGCACAGAGTGTTGATTTTTCCTTAGGGTTTACTCCCAAGGCCTTTTCCGTAAACAGGTATCCTGCAAAGCAGGCGGGGGGAAGGGGATAACATATATCGTTGTCTGTCTTGTCTTTCCCATAATCGCAAGAGGTCGTAGTGACATCACTCAGCGCGTGAGTGGCGTGTTGGGTATCTCTTCCGGGCGACGTATTCTAGTACATTATAGTCAGGTGTCTACATTTCACAGTGATATCAAAACCAACGCTGTCTGCAGCTATGACAAAGAGCGCCAATCTCGTGAAGTTCAGCCGTGTGCACTAGACCATGAAAATACGAGACAGGTTTAAGCGTAAAACTAATTCATTTAGCCGATGTCTAGGCCAGGATCATCGCAGGGAAGAAACACAAAAAACTAACCAATTAACTAGTCCAAATGGAAAACCACATGCTCTGTTCAAAGTAATTCCACCCTCTAATCAAAATTGATTGCAAATGTCCATCTGCTAATGCTGGCATGGACTGAGATTTTACGTATTTCTTCTTTGCAAATGTGTTTTCACACAGGTAGGTGCTGCCAAATACTGGTATACACCCCCGAGAATCTTAAAGATGCTTCACTTGAAATTTGTCACATACAGTCTTCGTCGCAACTTATGAACCTTAGGTTATAGAGTGTACTGAAAAATTTTTCACATTTTGAAAAGGACAAATCTATTCTTAGCTCGTCGGCCTTTACAAAAAAGAGGCAGCGGGCCGAATTGATCACGGGCGTGGTTTGCCGACCCCTGTTTTAGAGTGCTCAAGTAAACAGCACGTTCATGTTGAGGTTTTTCGAGGCACAGATATGATGTATCTCCACAGAATCAGGTCTACAGCACCGTTTATCGCGAAGATCCTAATTTTCCTTAGCAACCATTGTTTAAACGTGGTTACTACCACCCTAATTTTCCTTAGCCACCATTGTTTAAACGTGGGTACTACCACCCTAATTTTCCTTAGCAACCATTGTTTAAACGTGGTTACTACCACCCTAATTTTCCTTATCAACCATTGTTTAAACGTGGTTACTACCACCCTAATTTTCCTTAGCAACCATTGTTTAAACGTGGTTACTACCACCCTAATTTTCCGTAGCAACCATTGTTTGAACATGATTACTACCACACTAATTTCCCTTAGCAACCATTGTTTAAACGTGGTTACTACCACCCTCATTTTCCTTAGCAACCATTGCTTAAACGTGGTTTCTACTAACCTAATTTTCCTTAGCAACCATTGTTTAAACGTGGGTACTACCACCCTAATTTTCCTTAGCAACCATTGTTTAAATGTGGTTACTACCACCCTAATTTTCCTTAGCAACCATTGTTTGAACGTGGTTACTACCACCCTCAATCAACTACATTCTTTAACTGTGACTCAAAGTGGGAAATAATTTTAATCTCAAACCTCCAGGAAGATAGAAACAAATCTTCATCGGAAAAAATCACTTTTATAATACTAACATTATTTTAACATTATGCTGGGCTTAGTTGATATTTCACCGAGAGAAGCTGTCAAGACAAGGACAATAGCCGCATAACATCGCCGTGCTAAAAGCCTCTAAAACTACTCAGAATATATTATGCAATAGAAATGATACGGTTAGGAGATACAAGCAAAATTCGACAGAGCTTCAAATAGACCAATCAAAACTTTGCACTAATGTGGGCTGGTATAGATGCAAAGGAAGAAGCTAAACATAGTGAGGGCTTTCTTATACCTCAAGAGAAAGCAAAATTCATTGTTGAAATTAGAAGAGGAAGATATTACAAAATAAATCCAACGAAATAGCGACACACACCAAACTTAATCAATCTGAAGACGACTTCGCACTGGCCACAATAGACTGAGGTACCACCTATTCAACAAATTGAAGATAGGTGGTACCGACGAATGCCCGTGCGGTACTGGTAAAATGACCGCTTAACATCTGCTGCAGAACTGCCCGACATTCGAGGATCAGAGAGAGCAGATGTAGCCATCACCAGTGGAACTGCAAGACAAGCTCTATGGCAGTGGCGACAGCCTCAGGATGACTGCCGCTTTTTTCGAAAAAATAATGGTTACTGTCTGACTGCGTACGAAGAAGAAATGAAGAATCAATCTGAAGACATAAGCAGGGAATCGACCATCTTTAAAGACAGTCATTGCGAATACAATCAATCATAAATGTGAAACAAAAATTTCAGACACGGAAAATAAAGAAAACAGATTGGTGGAATTTAAAAAATTAATACTGACTAATAATAAACTCTCAAAACATGGTGAACGATGAAGCTAATCGTAGCACAACAGCCTGGAGGACCACGGTCCACCTTCATCAGCACACTTGAGGTGTGAGGAAAGCTACAAGAATCCGCCACTAAACGTCCTTTTCAGGGCGCACAAAAAGAGTAATCCTACTCATTGTGGAAATTCAACAACAACAACAATAACAACAACAATAATAACAACCAAATAGGAAGACGAAACAGCAAGGGAGTAATCAAAATTGCTGAAGAAGAATCGCGGGTGGAAAATACGGACAATTAGCAAGCAAATATCGCTCAAGATATTTCTATAGAAGTAGCAAAACAATGAGATTAACAGATAAGAGCATTATTCCTACTTCAATAATTAATAACAAAAATAGAACTCCAATATTTAACGAGCAAGTAAGACAACATCGATAGAAGGTATACTTCTAAGAACTTTTCAGTCCAGCTTAGCTTAGGGGACAATCACATCGTATCCCTTGAAACAAGGTTCATCTGTGACCTCACAAACTGACTGAAGAAATAGAAGGAGATATAAAACGATCACCGAAAATGGATGAGACAACAGTTCAACTCTTCTTCTTTCTCTTCTTCTTTCTCTTCTTCTACTTCGTATGCGTTTTGACGTCAACTTGAATATATCTAAAAAAAAGATCAAGGGTTCGAATGAGGCTATTGTTATCTCCATGGAACTTGTCTGGTGTCGGCGATGGCCACATGTGTTTTCTCTGTTCCTCGTATTGTTGGACACTTTCGTAGAAATGTTCAGCAATCATTTGTTCAGTGTCGCAGACACATTCATCTGTATTAGTTTCTTGAACAAAAGGTATCTCAGTATGTTGTGGTCTGTGCGGAGTCTAAAGATTGCCACCTGCTCACCTCTATTGAGCTGGTAATACGGACATTGGGTTGCTTACCTGCGTGCTGTTTGCCACTTATTCCTACATCTACACCTGGCAAACCTCTTGACCTCTTCATAAGTTATACCTCGTGTTTCAGTTTGAGGTAGCTTTCCACCTTCCCTTCACTGTCTGTCAGATTTCACATTACCAAGAATATTGCAATGTGATATAGAATCCACTGTATCACAATTCTCATGAACAGAAGACATAGTTTCACTCTCAGTTCCTTCCATCTGTATTTCTTGTTGGCTCCACTTACAGTGGGCATGTGAAGAGTACCAATTGTATCTCTTTTGTTTTTATATGTCATTAGAACTTCTGCTGCAGTTTACAAGGCCTCTGCATGTGCTCCAAAGTTATTTCAAAATTGTCCAATTACCATTGACGGGTTTTATTGTGTACTGTTTATTAGGCTAAAACAAGACTCGTCCACCTCCATTCTCTTTGTTGCCGACCCATATGTATATATATATGGGTCCACCCGTTGCCTGGGTACAGATTCCTTATATGCTTTACAGCTATAGCTGTTCTTTATGTGCCTTACAGCTATAGCTATTCTTGATGTTTCTGTTCGATTGTTTTTCACAATATCGAGAATGTTTTTATCAATATGAACCGTCCGTTTTCTCCAGGTGAGAAGCATGTGTATAGTGCGCATGAACTTTATTAGTGATGTGCCATTTGCAGGAACTATTCTCCACTTTTCTTGCACTGGTACCACACAGTTTTTCCTCTTGATTCTTTCTATTCCAGGCCCATTTATTCTTTGCTACATTTGGTGGTTTATCAGCTGTCTGGACTTCTCACCTTCTTGTTGGACCATGTTGCCCATCTTTCTTTCATTGTTTGCAGGTTCGCAATTTTTCTGTTCTACCGTTTATATAAGTGAGGCACAATTTGAGAGGCAGCACTTTCATTTCGTGGAACTCTCTGCTTTGGTGTTCTCGTTCTGTTAGTCAGTCACTGAAATTGAACTGTGGCGGTAATTTTTTTTTTTTTTAATACGGCTAATTCATTGACACATTTTTCCACAAACGACTTCTACGCAGCTTGACTATCAATCTTTCTTTCTTTATGGGCATTTTTGTTCTTCTTAATTTGCTCAAACCACTAGTGAATGTTTTATTTTCTTGGAAACCATATTCCATTTTCTGAACAATGTACGTGATCTGATTCTCAGTTTATGACATTTGCCTGAATCCAGCTTGCTGTGCAATTCACAGATGGTTCACTTCCTAATCCCACATGTCTGATATTTTCCATACGTTCCATCAGTTTTTCTACACAACTAAGTAAACTGGCAGGCCTGTTGCCATTTTGATTCGCTAAACTTTATCTTTCTTTGGCATTTACAAAAATATCGCTTATTCTGTGCCTGCGATTCCGTGGCGAAGTGGTTAAGCCGTCGGCCTCGTGATCAGGTGGTGTGGGTTCGACTCCGAACTCCACCGTCGTTTTCATGGGTGCTTGATGCGGAGTCCCCTGCATCTCGTAGTCGGCCTCTAGTCGTCTTGTCCTTGAATTGCCACTGAGGTCGGGCGGCACGAGACGAGAGAGTGAGGATAACAAGTAGCGCAGTTAATCCTTACTAAAAATAGCGCTAGTAAAATTAATTATGCCATCATCGTCTACGATGGATGGCAGCCTTTGCCTTTGCCTGGGCATGCGGTACAATTTCCTTTTTCCAACTACAGTTTAAAACTGCCATTAATTTTTGTGAATCCTTCGTGTCTAGACTTTATTTCATTTGTTATTCCATCTTTTCCTGTTGATTTCTTTTTTACTAAGGATATCACCGCCAGAAACATCTCATCCATTGTTAAATTAGCTATCATGTGCTCTTCAGCTACAATATCTGTGTTGTTAGGGATAATTTGTTCATCAATGTTGGCTTTGTTGTGGTCTGTTGTGATTTCAACCTGTTATCACTAGTATCTTCTTCTTCCTCTTCTTACGCTGTCGGACGTCGACCTTTATTTTTTCAAAAAAAGCAAAGGTCATCCTAAGGCTGTCGACACTGCCATAGAGCTTGTCTAGTGTTGCCACTGGTGATGCCCCCATCTGCTCTCTCTGATCCTCGTATGTCGGGCAGTTTTGCAGCAAATGTTCAGCGGTCATTTTCCCGGTACCACACGGGCATTCGTCGGTGCCACCTATCTTCAATTTGTTGAATAGGTCTTTTGTGGCCAGTGCGAAGTCTGAAGACAACGACCTGCTCTCTTCTGTTCAACTGGTAATAGGCATCGTTTTTTGTGTAGCCAGTATGTTCTGTTTCCCATTTGGTCATGTATCTAGCTCTAAATAAGCCGTGTTGACTCTTTGTATGTCACACTAGTATCTGGTTGTGGTAGTCTTGCACCTTCTTTTGCCAGTCTGTCTGCCTCCTCGTTGCCTTGGATGTTTGCTTGGGATGGAACCCACTGTACCACTACTCTTTTTGGTGCGGACTGATGGTATAGTTGACAGAGTACTGCTCTTAAATCATTAAGTTCAGTATTTTTCTGGCATTTTAGTGCTGTGACTACGGCCAGGGCATCTGTAAGCAGGACTTAATGGCTTTCATTCCTTTTACCTGTCACTATTTCTTCCACTGCCGCCCTCAGTGCCTCTGCCTCCGCTCTGAAATTGATTGTGTATTTTCCAGTTGCCAATGACAGTGTTATTTTTCTGCATTTGGTAGGCTCAGGAATGCCCCTGCCCCTCCGTTCTGTGTTATATTTGTTACAGAACCGTCGGTGTATGCATGGGTCCAGTCCATGCTTGGGTAGTTTTTCGTTATGTACCTCAGGGTTGTATCTCTTCTTTCTTTTTCAGTCTGGCAGTTTTTGTTTCCAATACCTGGTATATTTTCTACCACCTCTGGAAATATATCCTGCCTCCAGGTAGGTTTTCGTACAGTAGGGATGGACTTTGGTGTTGTTAGTGCGTTCATATGGTCTTCGTGCATCTCTGCTTTGGCTATTTCTGCAAAGTTTCTCCGCTTTAGTTTCCCATTTCCAAAATTGTTTAGTCTCTGGTGCATTGGATGGTCTGTCAGTCTTCTGAGTTTCTCTGTTTGCTGCTGGGCTCTGAAGTCTCTTCTGTCGGTCATGGATTGCAGTTTTGTAATCTTTTCGAGTTCGACAATTGGCGTTGATTTCATGCCTCCTGTTATAACTCTCATGGCTTGGTTTTGGAGTTTGCTAATTTTATCGAAGTTTGCCTTTGCTGCAGTTGTCCATGCCGCAATGCCATACTCGAGGACTGGTCTCATTCTTCAGGTGTACAGTTTCTTTAGTATACTTTCGTCTGCTCCCCAGCTTGTGCCAGCAAGTTTCTTCATGATTGCCACTCTTTCTCTGGCTCTCATTCGGTTTCTCTCGATCTGACTTTTCCATGTCATGCGTCGATCAAATGTGACTCCCAGGTAGTTTGGGTTGTCGTTTGGCTGCAGGTATTTGCCGTTAAGACTTATTTTGGTGTTTTGGGGGTTTGTTTGAAAGCGAGAATATCGTACATGTTGTTTTTTCCTCGTTTATTTTGACCAGCCAAGAGTTCGCCCACTCTTCCAGCGAAGTTAGGGCCTGCTGCATCCGATTACTTGCTACGGTGAGATTCTTTTCAGAGGTCCACATAGCCAGATCGTCTGCAAACATTGAGCTATGGACTCTTCTTGGTATATTCTCTGTTATGTTATTTATATACACCAGGAAGAGTGTGGGGTGACAGTACTCCCACTTGGGGTACTCCCTGCTGAAGTGTCACCTTTTTGCTCATCTTCCCTTGTACTTGAACTCTGGCTGTTCTGTTTTTGAGGTAGTGGCTGATCCATTTGTACATTTTCCCACAAACTTCACTTCTACGTAGCTCGACTTTAAGTCCCTCTTTCCAGACTTTGTCAAATGCATTTTCTAGGTCCACCCAAACCGCTACTGTGTGTTTTTGCTCCTGGTAGGCATCTTCTATTTCCTGGGCTATGAGGCTGACCTGATCCTCAGTGGATCTGTGCTGTCTAAAGCCTGCTTGCTGTGGAATTAGTATGTGTTTTTCTTCCAGATGCCGCATCAGTCTGGCGTTTATCATACGTTCCATCAGTTTACCTACACAGCTCAGTAGGCTGAAAGGCCTGTATCCATTTGGATCTGTTTTATCTTTTCCTTTCTTTGGTACTGGTACAAGTAGTGCGTCTTTCCATGCCCGGGGTACAACGCCCATTTTCCAGCTTTGGTTCAGGACTGATAGTAACTTCCTCTTTGCTGTTTGGCCCAGCCCCATCAGCATTTCGTTTGTTATCCCATCTTTTCCGGGAGATTTCCTTTTCTTTAGCGTTCTCATGGCCTCTTCCATTTCATTCATTGTTTTCACTAGTATAGTGTTGTATAAGTGCAATAAGATAAACTTACCTGATTGCAATTTGCATGGTGTAAGACCCTTCATTGTCTTTGGCTTAAGGTCATGGGATCCCACAAGATCCTCTACCTCGACAATGTGAAGACACGATAGAGGAGGCTCAGCTCAGTTAAAGTAACATCTCCACACCGAAGGTCGGCAGTAATGGACCTCCGATGGTCTGTCTTTTGCCATGATAGTGCAATCTACAAGACTTTTCTCTGCCCATCTTTCTATGGTATCTTCCAACTTATCGTGGTATCTACTTCGGACTCATTTACCTTCTACCTTCTAGTATTTTCTGCAAGGTGTTGTCTCCGGTTTGTAGATGACATTGCCGGTTTGGCTGGACCGGAGCTAGAACTTGTGAGCCTGATCCCAAATGTAGATAATACCGTTCATAAATTTGGAATGTAAATTAGTGCAGAGAAGAATAAGTTGGCCGTGAACGCCTCGGGGGATCTAACAGGCCAGATTGCGATTACAGGCGAACCATTGAAAAGTCTTAATCAGTTCAAATGCCTGTGATCACTGATATATGCGAATGGTTCCAGAACTGAGATTCAGGCAAGAATAGCAATGACCATGGCTGATCTGACCAAACTGAGGCCGATATTGAAGGACAAAAGCATCAACCTGAAATCTAAGTTGAGTTCATTGTTTGGACCTGTCACTTCCGTGTACCTTTACGCGTTTGAAAATTGAACTCTGACAGCGGTTCTAGAGTGAAGAATTTGTACAATGGAGATGAAATTTCTGGGTCGAATCCTCGGCATTTCGTTTCTAGACTACGTCACGAATAAGGCAATTCAGTACACCGTTAAGAGAGAAAGGATATAATAATATAAAGAATATAAAGAACCAATTATTAATGGTAAAAACGCCCTAGAACACACGGTATGGGCATGTACCAAGATCGTCTGGGTTGGCCAAGAAGATCCAGCAAAGTATTGTGTCTTGGAAGCGTAAGAGAGAGAAACGTAAGAGAGAGAGAAGCAGAAACGTAAATGGGAAGACAATATCAGAGTAGATAGGAAGATCCATAACTAAAATACATTTCCTGGCATAAAACCGAATGGAGTGGCGAGAACTGGTCCAACAAATTGCAGTATTCGTGCCCCAATGACATTTCAGGTTTTAGAACTGATGATGATGATGGTGATGATGATATTGATGATAATGATGATGATATGGACGATGATGATGATATGGATGATGATGATATGAATGATGATGATGATATGGATGATGATGATGATGATATGGATGATGATGATATTGATGATAATGATATGGATGATGATATGGATGATGATGATGATGATGATGATATTGATGATGATATTGATGAAAATGATATGGATGATAATATGGATGATGATATGGATGATGATGATATTGATGATAATGATATGGGTGATAATATGGATGATGATATGGATGATGATGATGGTATTGGTGATGATGATGACGATGATATTGATGATGATGAAATGCATGATGACGATAGAGATGATATTGAAGATGATGATACTGATGATGACGTTGTCCTTTAATGTGACCAAAGAATATTTATCTGTCCGACTATAATTTCGCTCATCAATGCTCTTTAGACCATTTACTTTCCCAAGAATTCCTTATCTGTCTCCATTTCTTTACTTGCGATGCGTCCGCTCTTTGACTGTATTATTCATATTTCAAAGACATCAATTCTATCCTCCAACTGTTTGTTCATTTTTCACGTTTTTACGCCATACATAAATTATGAGTGTACGAAACACCCGACCACTGTCATTTTAAATGTATGAGTTACCTGTCTGGATGTCAATCCATGTTGGTGAAAACAGATTTGGCTATCTATACTCTCTTTCCATTTTCATTTCACATCTCGTATCTTCAGTAATTTTATTTCCATGATAGCAGAAACTTTTGAAATGTTCCAGTGTCTGATCATATATTTATATCTGTAGAGATGTTATCTTTTCAACTTTGCTTATTATATTATGATAGTTTTCGTGTTCTCTGTGTAAATGTCCAGTCCTTCTTCTTCTTCTTCTTCTTCTTCTCCTTCTTCTTCGTTCGTACTCCCGCTTTGCGCTTGAAAAGTGTTTTATAGCAGGATGTAATTTGGAGAAATAAATGCGCTGTGTCGTAGTTTATAGCAAGACTGCGATGTTTGCTCCTTTCGGTCGGCCAAATCCGACTTCAGCAATCATTTTTGGGAACCGAGTTAGCCTTCCTTCTTCGATCCCTTTTCCTTAGCCAGTTTGTTGTGTTACAGCCAGGATCATCACGTGGAGTCGGAGAAGAGTCTTGGCAGCCCTAGGTCGTTGACCGTTACACTAGCAGTCAGCTATAGGTCGCTGGCTCTGACATTAGCAGTCAGCTATAGGTCGCTGGCCCTGACATTAGCAGTCAGCTATAGGTCGCTGGCCCTGACATTAGCAGTCAGCTATAGGTCGCTGGCCCTGACATTAGCAGTCAGCTATAGGTCGCTGGCCCTGACATTAGCAGTCAGCTATAGGTCGCTGGCTCTGACATTAGCAGTCAGCTATAGGTCGCTGGCCCTGACACTAGCAGTCAGCTATAGGTCGCTGGCTCTGACATTAGCAGTCAGCTATAGGTCGCTGGCTCTGACATTAGCAGTCAGCTATAGGTCGCTGGCCCTGACATTAGCAGTCAGCTATAGGTCGCTGGCCCTGACATTAGCAGTCAGCTATAGGTCGCTGGCCCTGACATTAGCAGTCAGCTATAGGTCGCTGGCCCTGACATTAGCAGTCAGCTATAGGTCGCTGGCTCTGACATTAGCAGTCAGCTATAGGTCGCTGGCCCTGACACTAGCAGTCAGCTATAGGTCGCTGGCTCTGACATTAGCAGTCAGCTATAGGTCGCTGGCCCTGACATTAGCAGTCAGCTATAGGTCGCTGGCCCTGACACTAGCAGTTAGCTATAGGTCGTTAGTCCGGCACTAGCAGTCAGCTATAGGGCGTTAGTCCGGCACTAGCAGTCAGCTGTAGGTTACTGGCCCTGACACTAGCAGTCAGCTGTAGGTCGTTAGTCCGGCACTAGCAGTCAGCTGTAGGTTACTGGCCCCGACACTAGAAGTCAGCTGTAGGTTACTGGCCCTGACACTAGAAGTCAGCTGTAGGTTACTGGCCCTGACACTAGCAGTCAGCTATAGGTCGTTAGTCCGGCACTAGCAGTCAGCGAGCCAGAGCTGCCAAGACCCTTCTACACCTCCCATGATCTGTTTATCTTCAGTCCACTTATGTCGCTAGACGTTGTGGAGAGTTATGACCTCCTTTTCTTTTTATATTTTTTTTTATTGGCAGGCGATAATTGTCTGATGACTTGCCAGTTCAATACCAGTTGCTGTTAGCGACCATTACGTTGGTAGACACTGGCATACGATCGCCTATTTTGGGGACTGGTGGTGGTGGTTGAAGCGCAAATTATAGAAAAGGTAGACTGGCAGCCTGTCAAGCGCCATCTACGCCGCTCCGCTAACTATATAACAAAGACCAAATGTTATAGCCACACGATCCCCTTTTTCGACATATCCTCTGTGGGGCGAGAATCCCTAGAATAATATAATTAGATTTTTTAACATGAATTTTGTCCAGGTAGCGGCCATGAAGCCTACTCTTTTCGATTTGCAACTACAAAGGGATTTTTAAAATGCGCACCACTGCAACGTGGTGTCTGATCTCACAACTAATATGTCACTTTGAATTTTTACCGGGTGATCCACGTGAAAACATCGAGGACTCTGCCGTGATTTGAACCCGCAATCTCCAGCAATCGAGGCGAACACTTTATCTCGAGACCATTGGCTCCAAAATTCACAAATATTAGTCAATAAAGGAATTATATTACAGTGAAGTACATCTTTTCTCACTACACACCATACTGAAATTTTACATAATATATTTTTTTTTGTCTGTAACGGTGTCTTTGTCTTTCATATTCTGCTTCTTATCTCTGCGATGCATCCTCAGTCTGATGTTATGGCAGTTACTCGATATCCACCTGTTTGTGCATGTCGTAATATCTTCCCATTCACTCTTATGATGCAACTCCTTGTTTTTGTTTCCTTTGCGATCCTCATCATCTCCGTCTTCTCAATATTTATATGTTTCCTCCAGTGTACTTAAACAGAATATCGCTTCTCTTGCTGAGATATTATGTCGCAATCCAAGTTGTTCACCAGGTACTACGTTGTATACTCACCTGTGAAATGTTGTGCATTATCTTAAGTACACGGTTTTTCATGCTGATTGTCCTAAAATGTCAATATTCGGTGGCGCGAGGGTTCACCGCGAGAGTTATGAAGTGTAATGTAATCAGGTCGCGTGGTTTAGATCATGTATTGTATTTGCCATGACATAAATCAGTGGTTTTATCTTCACTAATATCCCCTTGAATATCATTTCTGTATTTATTGAGTTATCTGTTGTTTTCCACTTGCTCATGTTTTTGATTGCTTTTTCTATTTCTGAACGAGAATGTTGAGAGTGTTGTTTTGGACTGGTTAATTCGTTCGTTTTTTGTGATTTCTGCAGTTCGCTTATCCTCGTCTGGACATCCGCTATTTGAATGGCACTACGCTTAAACCTGTGTCGTATTTCACGGTCTAGTTCACACGGCTGAACTTAACTAAATTGTCGTTTGAGAAAATTAGACACTACTATAATGAAGTGAACACAGCCGGGGAGAGATGTCAGACTCACTCGCACGCTGAGATGCCATCGCCCCCTCTGCCTTGCGGGATACCTGTGTACGGGAAAGGCTTCGGGTGTAAACCCTGAGGAAAAATCTGCATGCTATGCCGTCTCCAGTCATCTCGATAAATATCTTGCCACTGGCCAAAGGTAGCTCAGGACCAGAGAGTGAGGTTGACAAAGGCGCATTTCTTTCTCACTTTAATCCAAATCACCGCGCAGGTTACCAATTTCAGCGGACACAGATAGAGAAAAGACTTGTCCACATGGCTGAACAAAGTGAGTGGTCTTCATCATCACGAACTTAATAAAATAAACGATATATATATATATCGTAAAGCATTGGGATTCATTTAACTAGTTTAATTCTGTTTTAATTATGTCTAATTATATATTATTTAGATGGCACCATTCAAGAAAAGATAGGGAAAATTAATAGTGAGTGTTGTGTACTTTAAGCGAAATTGTTGATAATTTTTTTTTAAAATGTTTTGTCTAGGACAGCCCTGTGTGTTTGATTTTCTTTGAAACTATTTCCTTTGTGAAAGTTAAAGCCTACAATACCAATGATATCAAATACAATGTTTTCAAAGGTCAGCTGAGAAAGGACAGCTACAAAAGTAGAAAATAAAAACTATGTCTGCTTAACGGAAATTTTTTTAGAAAAACCAACTAATGAAAACAACAGCAATGTTTGGGTAAGATTTTTAACAGTGAAAAATTTCCAAGACATTTGAAGTCATATTCCAAAGGACACTATCAAAGAATGTTTCGGTGCTGTCTATAAAGTAATATTATCTGGTAAATGCAAGAACAATGAACAAATAAGTCTTTTTCGCGGAACTATTACGAGACATAAAGACGGAACGAACGATGACATAAAAAGAAACCTCAAAGAGCTCGTGTGACGATTTGAAACGTTCGAAAATGTTCTAGACGAGAGTAGAAAGGTCACCTATACCGCTCATTTTGGCTATATCTGTTCATGTAGTCAATGCTAAATGCAAGTGGACGTACGAATTGCTTGCTCTTCAACTAACTAGGAATCAAGATGCTGAGCAGCGCATGAGCTGCAGTGGTCAGCGACCCATAGCTGCCTACTAGCGTCAGGCTCAGCGAACCAGAGCTGCCAAGACCCTTCTACACCTCCACTCGGTGATCATGAATAACAGACTGCAACAGAGCAGACTGGCTAAGGAGAAGGGATCGAAGAGGGAAATACTAACCCGGTAATCAAAGAATGTTTGCTGAAGTCGGGTGTGTTGGACCGAAAGGTGCAAATATCGCAGTCAAGCTGTAAACTACGACACAACGCATTCCGCTCTCTGGACTACATTCTGATACTTAATCGCTTTCAGGGTTTGGTGGCGGGATATTGAGAACGAACGAAGCCAAACCTAGCCAACCAACTAGATATACTGTAAGGGAAGGAGCCACGTTTTATATAGTAAATATACTTGTTAATAGTCATGACTGACTATAGGATGATACGACCTTGAAGTGTTACCTCTTCACCGTGTTTGTGGTTTTCTTTCTCCTTGTGGAGTTGTTGTTTCACGTCTCCGTGTTGCAAGAGTTTCTTTTCAGCTAGCATGAGATAGCTCTGCAAGGTAATTTTCACTTGGATCGATCTGCAGTTTCATCTTCCATGGATGAGAGACTTATATCTAGTGCTTTCATGTGACGCTTACACACATCTTTGAGCCTCAGCTGTGGTCGGCCGTCTGTTCTTGTGATATCCGCCAACAGCCCTTATATGCGGGTCTACATTGCTGTGGTGTTTTAGTTAATATGGATGCTGTCAGGGCACGGATTTGCCTAAAATTCACACTAGTCGACGACTTACACCTGTTTTCATGGAAATGTGTCGTTTTCCATTTGTACTAATTAATTCGTTCGTTTTTTGGTATGTATTTTTTCCCTCTGATTATCCTGGCCTGGACATCGGCTTTATGAATTAGCACTACACTTAAACCTGTGTCGTATCTTCATGGTCTAGTGCAAATGGCTGAACTTCACGAGATTGACACCCTTCGCCCTAGCTTTATACAGCGTTGGTTTTGGTATCACTGTGAAGTTTAGAGACGACTATAATGGACAGGGACACAGTCCGGAAGAGATGCCCAACACATTACTCACACGGTGAGTGATGTCCCTGCGACCTCTTGCGGTTATGGAAAAGGCTCGACACACAACGATATATATCATCCCTCGTTGGCTGGCTTGCAGGATACATTTTACGAAAAAGGCTTCGGGAGTAAACCCTGAGAAAAAATCTGCATCCTGTGCTATCTCCAGTCGTCTCGAAAAAATCTTGCCACTGGCCAAAGGTAGCTCAGGACCAGAGAGTGAGGTTGACAAAAGTCGCAGTACCTTCCTCACTTTAATTCCAATCACCGCGCAAGTCACCCATATCAGCGGACACATCAAGAAGAAAGATTG
Organism: Ariolimax columbianus; assembly: GCA_036924085.1. Taxonomy (NCBI): domain Eukaryota; kingdom Metazoa; phylum Mollusca; class Gastropoda; order Stylommatophora; family Arionidae; genus Ariolimax; species Ariolimax columbianus. The sequence continues at coordinate 37,151,233 of JAVGWX010000016.1, read as the reverse complement.
TCCACACGGCTGAACAAAGAGAGTGGTCTTGATGTGATGGACGTACACCATCGTCCATAGAAGACGTCTTTGGGAATGCGACCATCTTCCATGCGATCAACATGGCGAAGCCATCATTGTCTTCGCTGTCCAAGAAGATTGTAAATGCTTGGAAGACCGGTGCGCAGAGTGCACCTCTGCATTTGTTACTCTGTTCCTCCTTGTAATTTCAAGAACGGCTCGCCATTAAAGTTAAAATTCACTATTCGCCAGCACTCACGATGAAAAAAACTGCACGTGCCTGTTCTAGTGTTGTGTGTGTATGTGTGTGCAGGCGCGTGTGAGTGCGTGTGTCTGCACGTGTGTATTTGTTTGTGCGTATTTCTTTTGTGTGTCTGTTTGTGTGTTTAAGATGTCTGCCGTTCATTGCTATTGGTGCTCTTTCAGCAGTAGAGTTTTTACTTGCTGCTTGCATCCTTGTTCTGTTAGTGCTAACATTCCCTTCTAACCTTTCTCTTGTGCATTGTTCATATTTCCTGACGGCGGGCTTTCATATTTATCTTTGACTTCCACAAGACATTTCTGTTTAATGTCAGGCTGCTTTAATGTTGGTGTATCTTTTGTTTAATTATTTCTATATGTTTCAGTCTGATGGCCATTTAATCACAACTTGATTGTGATCTGAATTTATGTCTGCACAGGGATACGCCTCTGCTACTGTGGCATCTTTTTTTAATATGTACTTTATCATAATAGAGTAAATCTAATTTTTACTTTATCTCATAAGCTTTTCCCACGTGAATAATCTTGGAGGTTGTTGCGAGAATGTGTTTTAGATAACTAAATTTGTTTTCTTAACAACTAATGTATCTCCACTGTCGTTTGGTTTTCTCCAATCAAAACTGCCTACTATGTTCTTGTATTTTTTCTGTTCCTGTTGTGTAGTTCACATATCTCAGTATTATCAGACTTGATTGGTTTGATGTTTGTTTAAGTCCTGATAATAGTCTACTATGTATTCATCACTGACGCAAGTTATGCTTGTGGGAAGACAGGAGTAAAGTTGCCAGAGATAATCTGTACGGGGGCATGGGCAGTACTAACAATACCAGATGATCGGGTACAAACTATAAATGATATAAATCTTAAATAAAAACGGCAGCAAAAGAAACTGTGATTAAACATACAGAGATGTATCACTATATATATATATATATATATATATATATATATATATATATATATATATATATATATATATATATATATATTACAAAGAGCAAACATTCACAGCATGTACTTGCTGTTAAGCCAGCGACGTCTTCGATGGTTGGGGCGTGTTTACCGCATGGAAGACGAGAGGCTGCTAAAGGATATCCTCTATGGACAGCTAGTCATTGGAGAATCGGCCGTTCCATACTGCCATTCAAGGACATATGCAAAAAGGACATGAAGTCATGCGACATTCTATCCCAGTCCTGGAAATCAATTGCTCAGGATCGGGTTGCTTGGAGACAGGCAGTTGGAGTGGGCATAGTGACTGTCGACGCTCGTAGAGGCCTTCTGGCCTAGCATAAAAGAGAAAGACTGAAGAGGTCTAGGAACACCCCGGCAAGCCAGCCTCCTCGGCATGGTTGAACTGTCTGTGGCAGGAACTGTCACTCGTGGATCGGCCCTTACAGTCACATCAGTGTCGAAATACAGGAGACAGAGCTGGGCAAACCGCACAGGGCACCATGCGCTTGGTCTACAGAGACTGAGACGCTTATAATGATGTTATATGTATATTTAATTCAGGAGAAAGCTTTCGGCGACAGAGTAGAAATGAATAAACTGTGACAACATTAGGGGTCTATGGATTACAAGGACCATTATTAGATAATGTAAGAGTATTGTGCCTTGTGAATATCAAATTTAAAAACAACTAATGGAGTCAGAAATGTTTTTGTAATAACTAGGAGAGTTCGTCAGGAATGTGTGCTTTCACCATTACTGATCACCATTTACATTGACATAATAGAAACAGAAAACAGAGAAATTGCTAAACCAGAAGTAGAATTAATCATAAGAAACCAAGAACAACTCATAAATGAGGCTGAAAAAAGACTACAGAATCATATGATTGTACTTGGTTCACTCTGGGAAAGATATAATATAAAGATTAGCACATGAAAGACAGAAGCTATGAAGATTAGCACATGAAAGACAGAAGCTATGAAGATTAGCACATGAAAGACAGAAGCTATGAAGATTAGCACATGAAAGACAGAAGCTATGAAGATTAGCACATGAAAGACAGAAGCTATGAAGATTAGCAGGCGACTAGATCTATCTAATGTACATGTAAACAGTATCAAACTTAAGCAGGTTCAAGAGTTCAAATATCTGGCAAATTATGTTTACAGAACATGCAAGTCTTTATATAGAAAATAGAAATAGATGCCAGAACGTATCTGCTATAAGTTATCAATCAATTAGGCTATCGATCAAGACCCCCTCAACTTCCTGTAGAGCATTCGAGAATACTCGCCAAGCCTTCCTGTCGTGTGCGATCGTTTCAAGCAACCCTACGACTTTTCTGCCCTTTTTAGGGTTGTCTGGACTTCCCTTCTCCGTGAATGTTTAGATCTACCACTACATTTTTTACCCTGAAGATTCCGGAACAGTGACTGCCTTGCAATTATATCGGTTACTTCATCTAATCTCATCTCATCACTTCATCTAATCTCATCTCATCACTTCATCTAATCACATACTGACGGAAACGATGGGAAAAGCGAGAATGTTGATTAAACAGCGACAGTGGAAGTGGCATAATGTTACAGACATAAACAGAATGAGTAAACAGCGAAGGTGCAAGTGCCATAATGTTATAAGCATAATCAGAATGAGTAAACAGCGACAGTGGAGGTGACATAGTGGTATAAACAGAATGAGTAAACAACAACATCAGTGATGACATTATGGTATAAACATAAACAGAATGAGTAAACAGCGACACTAAAAGTGACATAATTTAGTTCAGTTCAACAGCCGTCTCCGCAATGAAGTCATGAACCTCCATGTCTCTTGTCTTGGTTTTATAGAGAACCTCCAATAGACTCTGTCTCTTGTCTTTGTGGTATAGAATCTATTAGAGGTTCATTGCAGACAGACTTCATTGCGGAGACGGCTGTTGAACTGAACTAAATTATGTCACTTTTAGTGTCGCTGTTTACTCATTCTGTTTATGTTTATACCATAATGTCATCACTGATGTTGTTGTTTACTCATTCTGTTTATACCACTATGTCACCTCCACTGTCGCTGTTTACTCATTCTGATTATGTTTATAACATTATGGCACTTGCACTGTTGCTGTTTACTCATTCTGTTTATGTCTATAACATTATGCCACTTCCACTGTCGCTGTTAATCAACATTCTCGCTTTTCCCATCGTTTCAGTCGGTATGTGTAACCAGCTCCCCCCCCCCCCCCCCCAGCGTGTTGGGCGTGCAGGTGTGAATGGTGGGAGGAAGGAAAACAGTTGTCTGTCTAACCACAAGTGCTTACCCTGTGGAGTCGTTTGGGCTGACCTTGAGAAATCAAAGAAACCAAACAGCCGTTGTCCAATATAAGGGCTTGTAAAATAGCATGGGATGGGGCACGTTTGGTGTGCAAATATTGTCAGAAAAGGAATGGTAGTTAAAAAGCAGACACTGCTATCAGGGATGGATGAAATGACTCATCGACTTGGTGACGTGGGCGTGACTGGCTCAGCGACGTGATGACCTGAGAGAGTGGGCGTGACTGACTTAGCGACTTGGTGACCTGAGAGGGTGGGCGTGGCTGACTCAGCGACTTGATGACCTGAGAGAGTGGGCGTGGCTGACTCAGTGACTTGGTGACATGAGAGAGGCGGTGTTACTGGCTCAGTGACTTGGTGAACTGAGAGAAGCTGTGTTACTGGCTCACTGACTTGATGACCTGAGAGAGGCGGTTTGGCTGGCTCAGTGACTTGGTGACCCGAGAGAGTGGGCGTAGCTGGATAGTGAATTGATTATTTGTAATAGGGTGGCTTGGCTGGCTCAGTGACTTGGTGACCTGAAAGAGTAGGCGTGGCTGACTCAGTGACTTGGTGACCTGAAAGAGTAGGCGTGGCTGACTCAGTGACTTGGTGACCCGAGAGAGTGGGCGTAGCTGGATAGTGAATTGATTATTTGTAATAGGGTGGCTTGGCTGGCTCAGTAACTTGGTGACCTGAAAGAGTAGGCGTGGCTGACTCAGTGACTTGGTGACCTGAAAGAGTAGGCGTGGCTGACTCAGTGACTTGGTGACCTGAAAGAGTAGGCGTGGCTGACTCAGTGACTTGGTGACCCGAGAGAGTGGGCGTAGCTGGATAGTAAATTGATTATTTGTAATAGGGTGGCTTGGCTGGCTCAGTAACTTGGTGACCTGAAAGAGTAGGCGTGGCTGAATCAGTGACTTGGTGACCTGAAAGAGTAGGCGTGGCTGACTCAGTGACTTGGTGACCTGAAAGAGTAGGCGTGGCTGACTCAGTGACTTGGTGACCTGAAAGAGTAGGCGTGGCTGACTCAGTGACTTGGTGACCCGAGAGAGTGGGTGTAGCTGGATAGTGAATTGATTATTTGTAATAGGGTGGCTTGGCTGGCTCAGTGACTTGGTGACCTGAAAGAGTAGGTGTGTCTGACTCAGGGACTTGGTGACCTGAAAGAGGCGGTTTGGCTGGATAGTGAATTGATTATTTGCAAACGGGTGGCTTGGCTGGCTCAGTGACTTGGTGACCCGAGAGAGTGGGCGTAGCTGGATAGTGAATTGATTATTTGTAATAGGGTGGCTTGGCTGGCTCAGTGACTTGGTGACCGGAAAGAGTAGGCGTGGCTAACTCAGTGACTTGGTGACCTGAGAGAGGCGGTGTTACTAGCTCAGTGACATGGTGACCTGAAAGAGTAGGCGTGGCTGACTCAGTGACTTGGTGACCTGAGAGAGGCGGTGTTACTAGCTCAGTGACATAGTGACCTGAAAGAGTAGGCGTGGCTGACTCAGTGACATGATGACCTGAGAGAGGCGGTTTGGCTGGATAGTGAATTGATTATTTGCAAACGGGTGGCTTAGCTGGCTCAGCGATTTGACGACCTGCGATATGGAAGCACGACTGACAAGGTTCTTGTTTTCGACCCAGCCTAAAAAAAGGACGTTCTATGGTATTCTGGGAAAGTAAAGGAAACTGACGTGATGTTGACCACATCACCCCTAGAATCCCCTCGGCCATAACATACATGGACCTAACACCATATTTCTCATACTTCACGTATGACGGATAAACGGGAGAATTCATTCATCGGCGTCTCAGTCTTTGCAGACCATGCACGAAGAACCCTGTGAGTAGTCTCTCATGGCGCAAGCCTGGGCGCTGAATCTGGAGACCCTGGGCTACCCAAACTGCAGGATCCCCCTCTCGGCCTCGCTGGTGTAATCCAAAGGAATGCAAAGCATGACAACTTGGCACCAGCTCAGCTGCAGGAGCTGCCGGAATGATTTCGCAATTTTGAAACCATCCGCCTTAGGTGCTACCACTCCGAATGTTCTGTATGGGTTTACTTCCCTATCCCTACCCTCTCCCGAGGTTTCCACAAAGCTGTGGAGTCGTTGCCCGCATATGCTAGTTACTCGAGACCTCCGATGATACTCTCATAGTCCCAAGACTAGCCAGAACTCTCTGGGACTTGTGGAATTAAAGTCAGAGTTCCTCCTCTCTTAGGCGAACTGCTTGAACAGGCTAACGAGCTTCGTCTACCCGGGTTTAGAGTCACTGTTTACCTTTTCTTAGATTGGCTGCCACCCAAGATTAATTAGCTTAATCTGGAGTACTGCATCATAGATTAAAATGCAAGATCATTTACAGTACTATAACAGAACAATACTCCAATTATATGGAGTACTGCAACATAGATTAACATAGAAGATAATTAATAGTACTATAACATAACAGTATTCCAATTATAGGGATTACTGAAGCATAGATTAACATAGAAGATAATTCATATTTCTACAACAGAAAACGCGGACCACCCCCTATCCCCCCTCCCTTTATACAGTAGAGAACATGTATAGAGAACACGTACAGAGAACGTGTGTAGAGAACACGTATAGAGAACACCTATAGAGAACACGTATAGAGAACACGTATAGAGAACGTGGGTAGAAAACGTGTGAAGAGAACATGTGTAGAGAACACGTATAGAGAACGTGTGTAGAGAACGTGTGTAGAGAACATGTATAGAGAACATGTGTAGAGATCACGTATAGAGAACACGTATTGAGAACACTATAGAGAACGTGTGTTGAGAACACGTATAGAGAACGTGTGTAGAAAACACGTATACAAAACAAGTATAGAGATCACGTATGGAGAATATGTGTAGAGAACACGTATATAGAACACGTACAGAGAATACGTATAGAAAACATGTATAGAGAATACGTATAGAAAACACGTATAGAGAACACGTATAGAGAACGTGTGTAGAGAACGCGTATAGAGAATACGTATAGAGAATACGTACAGAAAACACGTATAGAGAACGTGTGTAGAGAACGCGTATAGAGAATACGTATAGAGAATACGTACAGAAAACACGTATTGAGAACATGTATAGAGAACAAGAATCCCACCCAGGAGTATAACATGGAACAACAATCCCACGCAGAAAAAAGATTCACAGTGCTATAACGTAAACAAGAATCGCACAGCGACAAAGACCAGAATCCGACAGGGAATATCTCGATAACATATATTAACCTATACGAGCAATGCCATAACATAGATGAACATAGTTTAACATACTACAACAATCCCGTATGCTGGAGCAACGTAACATCGATTTGGCAACGATATAACAGACTGGGAAGTTAGATACTCCTTGGGGTATATGTACGGAGATTGCAAGGGTAAATAAAGCGAGTGCAGCAGATAATATTGCCTGGTTGATCAATATGTTCATCAAAAACCAGACGAACCAACGAAACGATGCACCAGAAACAGGTTAGGGAGCATCACACGAACTGCCATATAATCTGGACAGACATATACTACAACAACGCCCAGCACAGACTTTCTTTGTCATCCGTAAAAACATAACATTTACCTAGAAGTGAGTTCAGACATGGAAAGGTATAACATAATTTAACCAAAGTATAATAGTGAGATTAGCTCATGAAATAATATAACGTGTATGCATAGTGAAGCAATGTCATGAAATAATATAACCTGTATGTATAGTGAGACAATGTCATAAAAAATATAACCTGTATGTATAGTGAGGCAATGTCATGAAATAATAAAATCTGTATGTATAGTGAGACAATGTCATGAAATAATATAACCTGTTTGTAAAGTGAGACTATGTCATGAAATAATATAATCTGTATGCCACCAAGGGGGTTGGCATGTGTTGGTTCGAGCACTCTTGTTTTTCCATGCCAATTGTATCAAGCTACCCAGCATCGAGTCTTTGGTGCGCATGTATCTAAAAGCATGTTGGATCTTGGTCTGTCTGCTGGGCTGCCCATTCGTGGTGGAAACAGAAAATGGCAAATGGTCACTTCCGTGATATGTCAGTGTTGATCACCTGATGTGTGTCTCTCCAGTTTCGTCGGCTACCAAAATGGCAAGGAGGTGGTGGAGAAATCAGCTGTCTACTTCACTGCCACATCGAGTATGAGGATGGAGATTGAAGCGGTAATAGCGGCCCTGACTTGGTTGGTGACGCAACCGATGACAGACGCAGTGATACTGCCAGACTCGCAGGGCGTGCTCCATAAGATAGAACGTGCATGCTAAGAAGGGAGTGGGCCTATCTTCTGAGAAACTGTGGTGTACAGGGTGTCACATGGATCTACTGCCCGGGACATGCAGGCGTCTGGGGCAACGAAGAGCTGATGCAGTGGCAAGACGAGCTGTGGTAAACGACGCGGGGATGACAAGAGACAGGGTTGAGTTGATAAGGGCAGTCATGGACAGTCTACAAAATGATGAAGAGAGAGGGTTGAGTTGATAAGGGCAGTCTTGGACAGTCTACAGAATGATGAAGAGAGAGAGGGTTGAGTTGATAAGGGCAGTCTTGGACAGTCTACAGAATGATGAAGAGAGAGGGTTGAGTTGATAAGGGCAGTCTTGGACAGTCTACAGAATGATGAAGAGAGAGAGGGTTGAGTTGATAAGGGCAGTCTTGGACAGTCTACAGAATGAAGAAGAGAGAGAGGGTCGCGAAAATGTATATGTGCAGATGATAAAAGATTTGGGAGAAGGAAGAAAGTGTGTTCTGTCTGGAAAGATCCGAAGAACACAAAATCAAAACCTGATTGGGTATATATATATATATATACGCTTGGCTGGCTGCTTGGACGGAGAACAAAGCACGTATGAGAATGTCCCCTCTGTGCTGATGTTGGTTCCTAGAATCAAGAATCAGACAGGTTGTGTGGATAAGTGGCAAATCTCCAACACTACACGGACGCACAAGGCAGTGCGCAACTCTTGCAGTTTCTAAGTTGTGTTTGTGTGTGACGCACTGTCAAGACTTTCAAACGTTGTTGAAGGTAGTGAATGATATTATCAGCAGGGAAGAATTACAGCGGAAATCCAACAAAAATGCAGTCAGTTCATTGGACAATTAACTACAATAATTAATTGCAAGCATGTGGCAATGACTACCAAAAGAGCTTAATACAAAACGATTTTCGTCCTGAAACTTTGCTATCAATGTCAAAACTGGACACTAACATCAAATGAAAAACGACAAATTGTAACAGCAGAAATGAAAGGCCTGCAATAAATATTTTGTGTAATAAGGAGAGACATGATCAGAAATGATGACAACAGAAGCCTAGTGGGAACAACACCAGTATTAGACTACATCAAAGGTCAGCAACTAAAAAAAGTTTGGGAACGTCAAGTAACGAGAATACCACCACATTCCGCATTCCTCCTCCTGCACCCCCCCCCCCCCCCAAAAAAAACAACAACAAAAAAACCCACAACAAACAATGCTATTTAGAAACACCGGATTGAATGACATAGGCCGACCGCGAAAAAGATGGCCCACGGAAATATCTGAAGCAGTGGTGAATGCCATTGTTCAAGAGACACACAGTAGGGCTCGTTGTAGAGATATCTTCATAATCTGACGCTGAAAGGCAAAACATGAAAAACGACGAGAAGAACAGAAAAAAGGATATACTGGCTTTGTTCATTTTGATTTTGATGCCTTTGCCTGTTCCATCGTCTGGTGCAACCGCTAACCAAGTATGTCAATGTGTCCGACTTCTCTAGTTCTTCATATCCTATTTAATTGGTGTAAAATGTAATATAATTAGTGTACTGAGTTCCGTCTTCTCAATATTTATGTTCAGATCCACTTGTTGACTATTTGTGCTCAGTTTTTGCTTTTTATTTTGAATGTGTTGATGTTAGTGTGCAGCTGAGTGTCAACGACAGGGCAATCTATGTGGCTAAATATTGGAAGAATGATATGTCATGTAGGGCAGGGGACACTCAAAAAAGTAACTAGTGTGCAAATAAGTAAGTTGCTCATTGCAAGCGAAGATGGCGACATCATTAGACTTGTCCTCGTCCTGAAGATGTAACTTGCTCTGAATGTGGATTATAGTGAGAAAGAAGCTGTGCTGAACATCAATTTCACTCTCTCGTCCTGAGTTATCGGGAACCAGTGGCAAGACATACAATCAAGACGACTGGAAGAGGTCAAGATGCAAACATCCTGGTCGTACAATCCGTGAGACTTGAAACTTGTGGGAGTCGATCGTCCACCGATGCCTTGACGATTTGAGAGGCGAGTGTCGTACCTCTCGACAGCAGCAGCCTCCACGAGTAGACTAGAAGACGCTGCTGCTGACAGCGCCCACAACTGTAGGTCGAGGTGAGAGACCATTAATCAATGTCCATAGTTGAGGGGAGATTCCGGTCGTGGCTTGCAATGAAAATGGACGCATTTTCCAAGTAAGTCGTGCACAAACCAAGGACGGTGCGCAAATTATAGTGACGTTCTATCCAACAACGTGTATTCTATAACACATGAAGAATAGATCGTGTTTTCTCCGAATTCCGAGGAAAATTACACAAAAAGGCTTCCTGTGAATAACGTAGGACGTGCTAGAAAATGATCGCCACACTATGTTCCATACATTAATTGGAACGAACAAACAACACGAAAATCGCAGATCATGAGAGTAGCAGTTGCTTGGTCGCCATCTTACCGGAACTTATCAAAAGTGTGGCGAACGTAAGCTCCGGTGACGGTCCACCCGAATTGCTGCATCAATTTTGGCGATAGCATCTTATGACGCAACAATATAAGCCTGACCTGGTCTCAGAAGATCTTTCGTTAACTCACGTCCTTTTTTAAACATCTTTGTCAAGTTCTTTACTGTTGTCTTCGATACACTTTTGTCTCCATACACTGCCTGCATTGAACTGGTCGACATCCTTTAGCTGTTAGAGATCGAATGACCTGATCAACTCTGGACGGATTCCGTATCACACCAGCCATGTTTTCAACGGTCTGCTGAGGAAACTATGAGTCGGAGGATAATGAAATTTTGTAAACTTGACGATTGGTATGTACTGTTTACATCAGAAGTGACGTCATCATGCGCATCGTACGTATGTTCACTTGCTGCAGTCTGGTTTCATTTGAACACGCCTCGTATAAACACACATTTATTGAAATGAGAATGATATGGACAATGTAAAGTCTTAGTATCTTTCATGGACTATCACGGTGTATGCTTTCTGAAGTATTTTCAAAATGTACTCACAGTTGTTATTTCAGTTGTGAGCATTACTATTTGATGTTTCTTAGGTTGCCGATATTGTCTGTGAATTCTATTTCTTCTCAAACCTACTTGTTCCTTCCAGTTTTATATTTACTGGGGTTGATAATCTTTGAATTATTATCCAGCATATTATTTTGGAAGGTATTTGTAAAGGGAATGAATACTCTCCTGTCATTGTCGGTGAGGTGTGGCCTTTTTTTTGATCATTTCACAATCGTTTCTTTGCTCCATTCTCCTGCTATTGTCTGCTAGAAATTTGTGATTAGTGGATTGAATATATATGCTGCTAATTGGTGGTCCGTTTTTAAACGGTCTTCTTCCAGGCTGTCATGATCTGGGACTTCCATTCCTCATGCCTTTGTTAGATTCTTCACTTCGGGCATGTCTGTGTTTACATCTTGAGCTACTCCAGCCTCCGGAATATCTATCTGTCCCTGGGATACATTATCCTTGAGTGTATCTCTGAAATGGTCTGCTCATTTTGCTTCTTATACATGTTGTGTTCTAATGAGGTTTCCTTGTTTATCTATCACTTGTCTAATGCTGTTTATATCTCATTTCCCACATTTGGTTTTTGTTGTTTTGAATATTATGATTTGTTCATTGCTCAGTGCTACCTCTTCAGCCTGCGTTGGAAGGTCATCCAAGAATATCCGTTTGTTGTGGCACGAGTTTCTTCTTCTGATTATTCTTCTTCTTCTTCTTCTTATTATTATTATTGTTATTATAATTATTCTCTTTCTTCTTCTTCTTTTTTCTCTTTCCCCTTCTTCTTCTTCTTCTTCTGTTCGACCTTCTTCTTCTTCTTTTTATTCTTCTTCTTCTTCTTTTTATTCTTCTTCTTCTTCTTCTTCTTCTTCTGCTTCTTCTTCTATTTCTTCTTCTTCTGTTTCTTCTTCTTATTTTTCTTCTTCTTCTTCTGTGGTGTTTGTCACTGACACTGTCTTGTAGTTTACAGCGAGGTTACCATATATGCGCCTTTCGCCCATCACATCCGGTTGCAACTGGATGTTTTAAGTACCAGGTTTGCCTTCCTACTGCGATCCCTATTCTACTAAGCCTGCATTAGTGCAGCCTGTTTCCAGGGGCGCCGCTTGGGGGCGAAATATGATCTTGGTCAGCTCCGGAACGCTGACCACCCTGACGAAAGCAGCATGAGTCGATGGCTGGTTCCAGCTCATTGACTGTGCTGCATTTTCAGCCCTGACATGCGTTAGACGCCTTGTTTCCTTGTTCTGCTTGACATCCTTGTCATAGCTGTCCCTGTCTTTTAGCCTAGTTGACTTTGCTCTCCATGTTCTTTGTTTTCATTAGTTTTCTCATCTCTTTATTTTTTCATGTTTCTCGTTATTCAATCTTGTAATTTTCTTTTTTACTTGAAATCCAAACTTTCTACTTTCTCTGTACATCGTTGAAATTACGTAGAAATGTTAGTTTAAGTTGTTAGTTCAAGTTGTTAGTTCAGGTTGTAAGTAGTTTTTTTAAATTCTGACTTATTGCAGATGGCGGGGGAGGGGTAAAAGATGGGAGTTAGGGTGTGGGTGGAGAGGGGTGATGGGTTATGAAGGAGTCTTCAGTTTAGCTATATCATATTTCCTTTTCTTTGTTACAGTTTGGCCTGTAGCTCTGACCCTCATATTAGTTATAGCTCATACGTTGGGATACTGGCTCCCTACAGTTGCACATCTTCTCCCGTTCTCATCTTGTATGGTGTGTCTCCACCTGGTGTAGATAATTAGGTGATCTATCTGGTTTTTGTCATGATTATGTTTTAGTTTCTGGAGAAGTAGACACTCAATAACTAAACTGTTTAAAGGGCTGAAGTTCATTAACTGTTCGCCATCCTTATTTAGCTTTCCATAGGCCCCATCTCACCACTTCCCCCAGGCCCCATCTCACCACTTTTCCTAGGCCCCATCTCACCACTTCCCCCAGGCCCCATCTCACCACTTCTCCCAGGCCCCATCTCACCACTTCCCCCAGGCCCCATTTCACCACTTCTCCCAGGCCCCATCTCACCACTTTCCCCAGGCCCCATCTCACCACTTCTCCTAGGCTGCATGCAATGTCCTTTCCAGCCTTCCGATTGTGGTCTCAAATTAGTATATCATCATGTAGCATGTCCTTTGCACAATGTCGCACGTATGGCAGCCCGTCTGAATGAAACTCGAGCTATTGCCAAGTCTCCTGCCTGCCCCAGAGCTATGTGCAAGCATTCCTTGACATCTTTGTGCCATCGTCATCTTGGTCAGCCTCTGCCTTTCTTGGCGGCACCATACCGTCCATGTGCGCTCTCTCAAGACCGTTATGTCTTTTGAAATGGCTAAAGTATTTCAGTTTCCTGTTCATTACGGATATAATGTTGCTGTTTGCACTTATCTAGTTTTCTATGATCATTATTGTAACGATTTCTTTTTTGCAGCTAACGATAAAATTGGCACCTGACCTCTTCTTCACTGTTCGTTTTTTGGTGTATATAAAATTCCCACTTTACCTCTTCTTCACTGTTCGTTTGTTGGTGTGTATCATTATATTGTATGGATAGTATGCTGACAGACGAAAGCAAAGTAGCTGTTTTTACATATGTCCTGTCCGTGGTTACAGCTCTAAAAAGCCAGAAAAATACAGACCTAAATAACTTAAGATCAGAACTCTGTCAACTATGCCAGCAGTACATTCCCAGAATAGTCGCAGTATAGTGATTCCCATATCACTGCAACATTCAAAGCAACCATGAGGCAGACAGACTGGCGAAAGAAAGTGCAACCAGATTCAAGCGTAACCTACCGACAGTCCAAAAGGTTTATTAGGGCCAGCCAGATACATGGACAAATTGGAAACAGTGGATATTGGATACACACACAAATTATGCTAATTACCAGTTGAACAAGGGACGATGAGGCTAACGTCTGGTCAGGCAAAACATTCTGATCAGACAATGTTAACCAGGGTCAGGAGAAATATACTGGCCAAGACCCTCACCTGATGGGACGATGAGGCTAACGTCTGGTCAGGCAAAACATTCTGATCAGACAATGTTAACCAGGGTCAGGAGAAATATACTGGCCAAGATCCTCTCCTGACCTCCTCGTTGGTCGTCACGGAAACGGGCTGTTGTCGAGGACAACAGTCTGGCTAACAAGGTGAGGTTCTTCGTGATCCCCGTAGTAGTGAGCCACACGCAGATGAAGCCAAGCATAGCAGAACCGCCTGGATGACCCCGGTCCACCTTTATCAGCACGCTCGGGATGTGAGGAAAGCTACGACAACCCGCCACGTAACGTCCTTTTTAGGGCGCACAAAAGAGTAATCCTACTCATTGTAGGCATTCAACAACAACCAAAACCAGTTGAACAGAAGAGATCAGGTCGTGGTCTTCAGACTCCGCACATGACACAACAGACTGAGGCACTATCTATTCAATAAACTGAAGATAGGTGGTACTGACGAATGCACCTGTGGTACCGGGAAAATGACCCCTGAACATCTGCTGCAAAATAGCCCGACATACGAGGACCAGAGAAAGCACATGTGGCCATCACCAGTGCCAACATTAACAAGCTCTATGGCAGTGCCAACAGCCTCAGGATGACCGCTGCTTTCTTTCAGTAAATTCAAATCGACGTCTGAAAGATTGCGAAGAAGAAGATATTGTATGGATGCTAGTACTGTAAATCTTTCTCGAAGTTTCCCTCTTATCAGTCTGTCACTGATTGGAATCCATGCTATCAATGTTCTTTCCTTTCCCTTCGCTAGGATAATGACCAGGCTAAAACTATCTTGTTCCTCCTCTCTTCCAGATTAGAAATTATCCCGGTCCTCTCGTTATCCTTCCTCTCTCTCTCTGTCCTTCTTCTCTCTCTCTGTCCTTCTTCTCTCTCTTATTCACAAGATATGTAATCTGTGGGTTCGCTTTTCCTCTGTAATCTGTTTTAGTTTTCCTGTCTCATTCACCGTTAACTTTGATGTACAGTGAACTTAATTGCTGATTTTACATTTCCATGAACTAGTGCTGAGTCAGGGCGAGCTTTGGTTGCCTTCCTTAAGCCAAGTGTTCTATGTCGGTTTTTGCAAGCCCTTGTTGTTGTAGGACTCCTCTTGTAAACTATCCATCAGCCACGCGTTCTTTCTTGTGTCTTGTAAGTCAAATCTTCTTGCCTTATGAGGTACAGTTGTAATTAATCATTTGCATTCTCATGATCAGACCGAATCATTGGGGTTTTTTATATTTTATTTTTACTTAAATTCTATTCAGCTGTCTTGAAATGTATTCAACACTAAAATATTATGACATTGATGCTCAGTAAACTAATATAGTGAGATAATGTGAGTGTGATGTTTAGAGCAAACTAATATAGTGAGATAATGTGATCGTGACGTGTAGAGCAAACTAATATAGTGAGATAATGTGAATGTGATGATCAGAGTAAACTAATATAGTGAGATAATGTGAGTGTGATGTTTAGAGCAAACTAATATAGTGAGATAATGTGAATGTGATGATCAGAGCAAACTAATATAGTGAGATAATGTGAGTGTGATGTTTAGAGCAAACTAATATAGTGAGATAATGTGATCGTGACGTGTAGAGCAAACTAATATAGTGAGATAATGTGAGTGTGATGTTTAGAGCAAACTAATATAGTGAGATAATGTGATCGTGACGTGTAGAGAAAACTAATATAGTGAGATAATGTGAATGTGATGATCAGAGCAAACTAATATAGTGAGATAATGTGAGTGTGATGTTTAGAGCAAACTAATGTAGTGAGATAATGTGATCGTGACGTGTAGAGCAAACTAATATAGTGAGATAATGTGAGTGTGATGTTTAGAGCAAACTAATATAGTGAGATAATGTGATCGTGACGTGTAGAGCAAACTAATATAGTGAGATAATGTGAATGTGATGATCAGAGCAAACTAATATAGTGAGATAATGTGAGTGTGATGTTTAGAGCAAACTAATATAGTGAGATAATGTGATCGTGACGTGTAGAGCAAACTAATATAGTGAGATAATGTGAGTGTGATGTTTAGAGCAAACTAATATAGTGAGATAATGTGAGTGTGATGTTTAGAGCAAACTAATATAGTGAGATAATGTGAATGTGATGTTTAATGCAAACTCATCATCATCAGGTCATTCAGTCCCAAGACTAGTCAAGCGCATGGGTGTTGTCCCTCCATTTCTGCCTATCCTCTTCAGCTCACCATACGTCTTCACAGCCATATCTTCGCAAGCTTGAGACAAAAAGGTAAACCTAGGTCTTCCCCTCCCTCTCCTTCCCTGCATAATGTCCTCCAATCCTTTTTTTGACTGGGCCCTCTTCCCACAAAGTATGTCCCAACCAGCCAAGTCGATTTCTTGTTATCTTCCGTATCAATTTTCTCTCTTCTCCCATCTCCGCCAATACCTTTACATTTGATTTCTTCTCGATCCAGCTCCCTCTTTCCATCTTTCGGTAACAGCACATCTCAAAAGCCTACAAGTATTTGTCCTCTTTTATTTATAGTCCATGTTTCAGAGCCATACATTGCCACAACCCAAACATGTGTGTATCAGATTGCCACAACCCAAACATGTGTGTATAAGATTGCCACAACCCAAACATGTGTGTATAAGATTGCCACAACCCAAACATGTGTGTATAAGATTGCCACAACCCAAACATGTGTGTATAAGATTGCCACAACCCAAACATGTGTGTATAAGATTGCCACAACCCAAACATGTGTGTATAAGATTGCCACAACCCAAGCATGGGTGTATAAGATTGCCACAACCCAAACATGTGTGTATAAGATTGCCACAACCCAAACATGTATAAGATTATTTTTCTTAGAGACATACCAATATTATTGAAACCTTGGTTTCTCTCTAAACACTTTCTTTGCCATTGCAATTCTAGATGGTATTTCTCTTTAGTGTCGTGCATCTTCTGTTCTGGTTTGAGTTAGAACACCTGGTCGACTTCTTTCCCTTTTCTGATTACTCTTAAACTGGTTGGTTCTGTGGCTGTGATCCTTGTCTTGGTCTTCTCTATGTTCACTTTCATGTTATAGCTATCTTTGCTTGGCTTGGCTTGGCTTCGTTCGTTCTCAATCTCCCGCTACCAAACCCGGAAAGGGCTTAAGTAGCAGAATGTAGTCCAGAGAACGGAATTTGTTGTGTCGTAGTTTACAGCTTGACTGCAATATTTGCCCTATTGGGTCCAACACATCCGACTTCAGCAAGCATTTTAGTACCGGGTTAGCATTCGCTCTTCGACCCCTTTTCCTTAGCCAGTCTGTTCTGTTGTACCATGTTATCCAGGATCACCGCGTGGAATTTAGAAGGGTCTTGGCAGCTCTGGTTCGCTGGCCCTGATGCTAGCAGTCAGCCATAGGTCGCTGACCGCTGCAGCTCATGCGCTGCTCGGCACCTTGATCTCATATTATCAAATAATACAGGTATTAACACTATATGGGCCGTTTTGGGTTGGATGTGTGTATAACTGATCCGGTTGTGAAAAGTAAAATTTTCTGTTAGTTTTTTTTAGTCGTGCAGCCACATTCAAATAACGATACGATAAACAAGAACAGTAAATATGTCACACGTGAAGTTTTTTTTAAATGAGATACATTTGACAATAACATTCGTATGACCAAATTAACATAATGACTTTGTTCACATGCTGACCCACTTACACACATACACACACGCGCACGCCGTACACACATAATTATAGACGTATTCAGGATTCATGCAGAAAGCGCACTCACAAACACAGAATCACACAACAGTATCACAGTTAACAGAGCAATGAACACCATCCTTATCAACCCCTTTAGTTGGAGAGCTACAGATGTGTACCTTACTGCTAACGATTGAAACAAAACCAAATACTAGGGCAGGGGCAACGGAAGGCAGCCCTTACTGTCGGGCTGTAACAGACGGAGAAGTTATTTAAAGAAGCACAGAGTTGGGTGGGAAATGCTGCAGGCGTAACTGAAGTAGCTATGTCAAAACGAATCCTCGCATCTTGGGAAATCGTCGGTCGGTGAACCTAGCATCTTGGGAAATCGTCGGTCGGTGAGGAATAATCTGATACGAGAGTACAAGCACTCCTAATACTGTGAGGTACTTGACAAGCTTACACCTTGTATTCGCACGCAGTAACAGAGGGTGAAGAGAGGTGGATATGATAGCGAACGATTCATGTTGATGTGTTCTCACATGTTCAGAAATATCATAAGCACGGTATGAGTTTCTCAGATTTGCTGTATATCAGCAATTATTAATTATCCTCTTTCCTGGCGAATTCATTATCTGTTAAATTACAGTCCTCAAAGTTATATTATAACAAATTGACTTATTAATTCTAATACCCTTTGGAATGTTTGGCTGCAAAGGTCGCCTCACCGATTTCTATTTAAAGCCATGAACTCATATGAACCACTCCAGTTAATACAGTTAATATCACTTCCTCTTTCATTCTTCTTGGCCAGCTGTCCTTTCGGTGGTCGTATTCTCCTTCTACTTAGCCATGGGTTCTAATCCAACATTATTTAGCTATATCATTATAGATTTTTATAAAGGTGGGCCTCTATTTGAAGATCTACAGTCTTGGTGTGATACACTTAGTTACAGTCCATGTTTCAGATCCATATGGTTTGGGTTTATTGAAGTCAGGTTGTTATACATCCAGTAGTAGTTGTTCTTACGGATTCATTCGCTTTCGCCCTTCGGCCTAATGTCACGTAATGCTACTTGCATGTGATTGTTAGATGATGTTAGTGTCACACAAAGTGTTCCATTTATCTGACCTTGAAAGAAGAAGCATTTTCCTAACATCGCTCAGCACCAAGGACCCAAAGAGATGATGATCAATGTACGGATTGTAAACACAGCTCGCAGTCAGGAATGTGTTGTCGTTGGATTCTGTTCAGGTGTTTGTTTAGTTCTCAGCTAGAAAATGGTGATCCCATCCTTTCGTGTGAGTTGATTGCTGCTGTCATTCGGGTTAGGGGTTTGCCATATGTCTGTAGAACTCCCTCTCTGAGTTGTCCATGGCCTATCTTTTCAGCCGAGTTTCTTTGTCTGCTGTTCTTGTTGGCTCTTTGTAGAGTTGCTGCTGTATGTGGCTTGATTGCTTCTTTGCTAGTTTGTCTGCCGTTTCATTGCCAGGTGGGGTTAAGTGTCCAAGGATCTATTGCATACCATTTTTACAACGTGGGGGAGGGGGTGGGGGTGATATTAACGTCTAGAGATACTGGGTAAGAACAGGTCTATAATGTTCAGCCCCTCTAATGATTGAAGGACGGACATTAAGTCCGTAAAAAAAAACGATGTTGTTGGGCCTTTGAGTGAAACACTTCCCAAACTATCCTCAGATAGGCAGCTTCAGGAACAGTGATATTTCAGCTTCATAGTTAAAGCAAACATTCCCATAAGCATCAGACAGTTCACCATAAAGATCTGTCCGGGTACGCTCACTGCTCCACTAATAAAGCTTAGAACCATGTTCTGCACCATGTTCAGGGATTCCAAGTTTGATTTTGAACAAATTGTTAGGCACGCACTATTATATTTTATATACGATTACGATACCAAAATGGCGGATATGGTTTTGCGGTGTTTTTTCGAAACGAGCAAAACCAGATAGAAAATTATAGTTGGTTTTTTTTGGTGACAATAATTACGACACTTACCTACGAAAGTGTTATAAACAGCATCATTCGTCATATAGTGTCATAAAAAAAATCAATAGCCGGTCACAAGATCCGTAAATTGAATGTTTGAACATGAGGGCTGAGCAAGTCTAACAAACTGTTATCGTAAACATGGTTGACTGTCCCCACTCCCTTGTGGGTGTTCACGTCACTGTCCCCACTCCCTTGTGGATGTTCACGTCACTGTCCCCACTCCCTTGTGGGTGTTCACGTCACTGTCCCCACTACCTTGTGGGTGTACACGGACTGTCCCCATTCCCTTGTGGGATACATGTTCACGTCACTGTTCTCACTTCTTTGTGGGTGTTCACGTCACTGTCCTCACTCCCTTGTGGAATACATGTTCACGTCACTGTCCCCACTCCCTTGAGGGATACATCTTCACGTCACTGTCCCCACTCACTTGCGGGATACATGTTCACGTCACTGTTCTCACTTCTTTGTGGGTGTTCACGTCACTGTCCTCACTCCCTTGTGGAATACATGTTCACGTCACTGTCCCCACTCCCTTGAGGGATACATGTTCACGTCACTGTCCCCACTCCCTTGTGGAATACATGTTCACGTCACTGTCCCCACTCCCCTGAGGGATACATGTTCATGTCACTGTCCCCACTCCCTTGTGGGAAACATGTTCATGTCACTGTCCTCACTCCCTTGTTGGATACATGTTCATGTCACTGTCCCCTCTCCTTTGTGGGATACATGTTCATGTCACTGTCCTCACTCCCTTGTGGGATACATGTTCACGTCAGTGTCCCCACTCCCTTGTGGGATACATGTTCACGTCACTGTTCTCACTCTCTTGTGGGATACAAGTTCACGTCAGTGTCCCCACTCTCTTGTGGGATACATGTTCACATCACTGTTCTCACTCCCTTGTGGGATACATGTTCACGTCACTGTCCCCACTTCCTTGTGGGATACATGTTCACGTCACTGCCCCTACTCCCTTGTGGGATACATGTTCACGTCACTGTCCCCACTCCTTTGTGGGATACATGTTCATGTCACTGTCCTCACTCCCTTGTGGGATACATGTTCACGTCAGTGTCCCCACTCCCTTGTGGGATACATGTTCACGTCACTGTTCTCACTCTCTTGTGGGATACATGTTCACGTCAGTGTCCCCACTCTCTTGTGGGATACATGTTCACATCACTGTTCTCACTCCCTTGTGGGATACATGTTCACGTCACTGTCCCCACTCCCTTGTGAGATACATGTTCACATCCCTGTCCCCATTTCCTTGTGGGATACATGTTCACGTCACTGTCCTCATTCCCTTGTGGGATACATGTTCACGTCCTTGTCCCCACTCCCTTGTGGGATACATGTTCACGTCACTGTCCTCACTCCCTTGTGGGATACATGTTCATGTCACTGTCCTCACTCCCTTGTGGGATACATGTTCATGTCACTGTTCTCACTCCCTTGTGGGATACATGTTCACGTCACTGTCCTCACTCCCTTGTGGGATACATGTTCATGTCACTGTCCTCACTCCCTTGTGGGATACATGTTCATGTCACTGTCCTCACTCCCTTGTGGGATACATGTTCATGTCACTGTTCTCACTCCTTTGCGGGATACATGTTCACGTCACTGTCCTCACTCCCTTGTGGGATACATGTTCCCATCACTGTCCTCACTCCCTTGTGGGATACATGTTCACGGGAAAGGCTTCGGCAGCTGGTGTCCTTAAGGAAACACCTACGACGTCGCTGATTCCAGGCTATAGCGGCTAATGCTGAAACCCAGAGACAATAAGTTACGTGGAGAGAGAAAGGACCTGATGCACGGGCAAGCTCTCCATAGAAATATGCCCAAGCTTATGACCTAAAGAAGCATTCCAGTTTCACCCTGCGGTGTCGACACAACAAGGGCATCAGCAGTTACACTGGGATGTTGGAATGTCCGTACTATGCTGACTGGGCTGCTGTCCGTACCGTGCTGACTGGACTATCTGACAACCTGCATGATATAGGCGATGCCGGAAAAAAAACATTCTGACACATCAGCGCTACAAGAACCCCTGCTCATCCTTAAACATGAATACTTCACAAACCCCTACACATAAACACGCCACAAACCCCCACACATCCCTACACATCAACACTCCACAAACCCCCACACATCACTACACATCAACACTCCACAAACCCCCACACATCACTACACATCAACACTCCACGAACCCCGACACATCACTACACATGAACACTCCACGAACCCCCACACATCACTACACATCAACACTCCACGAACCCCGACACATCACTACACATGAACACTCCACGAACCCCCACACATCACTACACATCAACACTCCACGAACCCCGACACATCACTACACATGAACACTCCACGAACCCCCACACATCACTACACATCAACACTCCACGAACCCCGACACATCACTATACATCAACACTCCACGAACCACCACATCTCCAGTAACTGTACTGTCACGGAGAGTCACAGAAGGGTCAAGGGCAGGCCAGGCAAGAGAAACAGCTGTCCTGGTCCCTAACGAGATTAAAGCCCGAATGGCCTGCAATAAATTGTGTGAACTTGGAGGAAATTGTATTACTAGCACTGTCGGTCGGGGCTTGATTCGCCTCACGTGCTTCCTACGAATGGGAGATAACAGTGCGTCCATACTCATGTTCTGAATCAGCTCCTGAGAGGCCATGCTAATTTGTAGTCCTTAAAAAGGATACAATCGATTGTCGGGTAGCTTCAATATGAAATGAATTCGTTTTGTGTTGAGAACTTCTAATGTAAAATGAGTCCTACTATATGGCTCTGAAACATGGCATGCAACTAAGGGCATCTCAGCCAGAGTGCCCATTTTCTCCAATAGATGTATCCGTTTCATAAGATGTGACTAGTTACTCTTCAATACGAATATGTGGCAGTGGACACGAGAATACAGTAGTGTACAGGTCAAACAATTCATGGCTAACATAATTGGAAGAATTGACCAGGACACAGGAAACATTAGAGAACTATAACAACACATGGCAAACATAACTGGAAGAATTGACCAGGACACAGGAAACATTGAATAAGTATAATTCCTTCTTCTTCTTCATCGTACGCAGTCAGACATTAACCATTATTTTTTCGAAAAAAGCGGCGGTCATCCTGAGACTGTCGACACTGCCATAGAGCTTGTCTTGCAGTTCCACTGGTGATGGAAACATCTGCTCTCTCTGATCCTCTTATGTCGGGCAGTTTTGCAGCAAATGCTCAGCGGTCATTTTGCCGGTACCACACGGGCATTCGTCGGTGCCACCTATCTTCAATTTGTTGAATAGGTGGTACCTCAGTCTATTGTGGCCAGTGCGAAGTCTGAAGACCACGACCTGCTCTCTTCTGTTCAACTGGTAATAGGCATCGTTTTTTGTGTAGCCAGTATGTTCTGTTTCCCATTTGGTCATGTATCTAGCTCTAAATAAGCCGTTTTGACTCTTCGTATGTCATACTAGTATCTGGTTGTGGTAGTTTTGCACCTTCTTTTGCCAGTCTGTCTGCCTCCTCGTTGCCTTGGATGTTGCAGTGAGATGGAACCCACTGCACCACTACCCTTTTTGGTGCGGACTGCTGGCATAGTTGACAGAGTACTGCTCTTAAATAATTAAGTTCAGTATTTTTCTGGCTTTTCAGTGCTGTGACTACGGCCAGTGCATCTGTAAGCAGGACTATGTGGCTTTCATTCCTTTTACCTGTCACCATTTCTTCCACTGCCGCCATCAGTGCCTCTGCCTCCGCTCTGAAATTGCTTGTGTATTTTCCAGTAGCGAATGACAGTGTTATTTTTCTGCCATTTGGAAGGCTCAGGAATGCTCCTGCCCCTCCGTTCTGTGTTGTATTTGTTACGGAACCGTCGGTGTATGCATGGGTCCAGTCCATGCTTGGGTAGTTTTCCGTAATGTAACTCAGGGTAGTATCTCTTCTTTCTTTTTCAGACTGGCAGTTTTTGTTTCTAATACCTGGTATATTTTCTACCACCTCTGGAAATATATGCTGCCTCCAGGTAGGTTTTCGTACAGTAGTGATGGGCTTTGGTGTGGTTAGTGCGTTCATAGGATCTTTGTGCATCTTTGCTTTGGCTATTTCTGCAAAGTTTCTTTGCTTTAGCTTCCCATTTCCGAAATTGTTTAGTCTCTGGTGCATTGGGTGGTCAGTCAGTCTTCTGAGTTTCTCTGATTGCAGCTGGGCTCTGCAGTCTCTTCTATCGGCCATGGATTGCAGTTTTGCAATCTTTTCAAGTTCTACAACTGGCGTTGACTTCATGCCCCCTGTTATAACTCTCGTGGTTTGGTTTTGGAGTTTGCTAGCTTTATCGAAGTTCACCTTTGCTGCTGTTGTCCATGCCGCAATGCCATACTCGAGAACTGGTCTCACTCTTCCAGTGTACAGTTTCTTTAGTATGCTTTCGTCTGTTCCCCAGCTTGTGCCAGCAAGTTTCCTCATGATTGACATTCTTTCTCTGGCTCTCATTCGGTTTCTCTCGATCTGACTTTTCCATGTCATGCGCCGATCAAATGTGACTCCCAGATAGTTTGGGTTGTCGTTTGGCTGAAGGTATTTGCCGTTTAGACTTAATTTTGTGTTTTGGGGTTTGATTGATAGCGAGAATATTGTACATGTGGTTTTGTCCTCGTTTATTTTGACAGCCATGAGTTCGCCCACTCTTCCAGCGATGTTAGGGCCTGCTGCATCTGATTTCTTGCTATGGTGAGATTCTTTTCAGAGGTCCACATAGCCAGATCGTCTGCAAACATTGAGCTACGAACTCTTCTTGGTACATTCTCTATAATATCATTTATATACACAAGGAAGAGTGTGGGTGACAGTACTCCCCCTTGGGTTACTCCCTGCTCAAGTGTCACCTTTTTGCTGATCTGCCCTTGTACTTGGACTCTGGCCGTTCTGTTTTTGAGGTAGTTGTTGATCCATTTGTACATTTTCTCAGAAACATCACTTCTTCTTAGCTTGACTCTAAGTCCATCTTTCCAGACTTTGTCAAATGCCTTTTCCAGGTCCACCCAGACCGCTACTGTGTGTTTCTGTTCCTGGTAGGCATCTTCTATTTCCTGGGCTATGAGGATGACCTGATCCTCAGTGGATCTGTGCTGTCTAAAGCCTGCTTGCTGTGGA
This sequence comes from Ariolimax columbianus, assembly GCA_036924085.1. Lineage (NCBI taxonomy): Eukaryota > Metazoa > Mollusca > Gastropoda > Stylommatophora > Arionidae > Ariolimax > Ariolimax columbianus. The sequence goes on along the minus strand of JAVGWX010000016.1, from coordinate 37,126,512 downwards.
ATTAGTATCCGGTTTTTTTCCAGATGCCACATCAGTCTGGTGTTTATCATATGTTCCACGAATAAGTATAACAACACATAGCAAACATAAATGGAAGAATTGACCAGGACACAGGAAACAGTCGAGACGTAGAACAACACATTGCAAACATAACTGGAAGAATTGAGCAGGACACAGAAAACAGTGGAGACGTATAACAACACATGGCAAACATAATTGGAAGAATTGAGCAGGACACAGAAAACAGTGGAGACGTATAACAACACATGGCAAACATAATTGGAAGAATTGAGCAGGACACAGAAAACAGTGGAGACGTATAACAACACATGGCAAACATAATTGGAAGAATTGAGCAGGCTATATCGGCTTATGCTGGTACCCAGGAAAAATAAGTTACGTGGAGAGAGGGAGATACTGCTGCACGGGCAACCGCTTGTTCTCCATAGAAAGATGCCCAAGCTTATGACCTAAAGAAGTCTTCCAGTTTCGCCATATTCATCGTATAACAACACATGGCAAACATTATTGGAAGAATTTACCAGAACACAGGAAACATTGAAGAAGTATAACACATGGCAGATAGAATAGATTATGACAAAGGAAAGAGTAAAGAAGTTTATAGATTGTAAACATAATTGGAAGAATTGATCAGGACAAAGAGAAGAGTAAAGAAGTTTATAGATGGCTAACATAATTGGAAGAATTGATCAGGACAAAGAAAAGAGTAAAGAAGTTTATAGATGGCTAACATAATTGGAAGAATTGGTCAGGACAAAGAAAAGAGGAAAGAAGTTTATAGATGGCTAACATAGTTGGAAGAATTGGACAGGACAAAGAAAAGAGTAAAGAAGTTTATAGATGGCTAACATAATTGGAAGAATTGATCAGGACAAAGAAAAGAGTAAAGAAGTTTATAGATGGCTAACATAATTGGAAGAATTGATCAGGACAAAGAAAAGAGGAAAGAAGTTTATAGATGGCTAACATAATTGGAAGAATTGATCAGGACAAAGAAAAGAGGAAAGAAGTTTATAGATGGCTATAACATAATTGGAAGAATTGATCAGGACAAAGGGAAGAGTAAAGAGGTTTATAGATGGCTATAACATAATTGGAAGAATTGATCAGGACAAAGGGAAGAGTAAAGAGGTTTATAGATGGCTAACTTAATTGGAAGAATTGATCAGGACAAAGAAAAGAGGAAAGAAGTTTATAGATGGCTATAACATAATTGGAAGAATTGATCAGGACAATGAGAAGAGTAAAGAGGTTTATAGATGGCTAACATAATTGGAAGAATTGATCAGGACAAAGAGAAGAGTAAAGAAGTTTATAGATGGCTAACATAATTGGAAGAATTGATCAGGACAAAGAGAAGAGTAAAGAAGTTTATAGATGGCTAACATAATTGGAAGAATTGATCAGGACAAAGAGAAGAGTAAAGAGGTTTATAGATGGCTAACATAATTGGAAGAATTGATCAGGACAAAGAGAATAGTGGAGACGTTGGTGTGAGCGACGTTCAGATCCAACCGAGACTTTTTGTTCTAGTTCTACCTGAATGTGTTATAACGTGCTGGAACTACTATCATTCACTAGGTTCACTGGTATCCTATTACTAGTTGTTGGCCCACTTGCCATGATCAAGTGACACGTGGCAGATAAATGAAAATGAAGGACACCACTGTTAGTGCTTGCATGGGACAGCGTATTGTGATGAAGTTTCTTGCGGAAGAAGGCGTGAAACTCTCTGACAATTACAGAAGACTGCAAACACAATTGGCTGATGAGACACTAAGCCCCAGTAAGACATTAAAATGGCGTAAACGTTTTAAAGAAATCCCCATATCCGTAAGTGATGATCCCGGCCGTGGTGGGTTGAGAGTCATTCCTATGAACATTCAGATTGTAGAACGCTTATCCTGGAAAATAGATTCATAACCTGTCTCAAAATTGCACAAGAGACAAGTCTTTTTCTGGATACGGTGAACACTATTATTCCTGAACATTTGCGAAAGGTTAGTGCACATTAGGTGCCAAGACAGCTTTCCGATTTTGACCAGCAGAAAAGAGTTCAAGCCTGCACTGAATTGGGGGGACGGTTTGACATGGAAGGTCATGACATTTTGGATCCCATCATTACATGTGACGAAACATGGGCGTATCAGTACATGTGACGAAACCTTGACGAATTATTACATGTGACGAAACTTGGACACTTCATTACATGTGACGAAACCTGGGCGCATCATTACATGTGACGAAACCTGGGCGCAGCAGTATACTCCTGAATCGAATAGAGCATACAAGCAGTGGAAGCATAGGCTATCAACACCAGCAAACAATTTGGGTGACGGCGATTGTTTTCTGGAACACACTTGGCATCATTCATCTTAATTTCCTACCCAAAGGTATCAACAGGGTACAGTTCATACACATTTTGAGTGATGGGCATAATCGTCTGCGGAAATAAACGGCCTAGTTTGATCACAAAGGACGTCAAGCTCCTGCAAGATAATGCTCGACATCGCATTGCCTACTGCACTATGTGCCATCTACAGCAACTCAGCTGGGAGGTATTGCCACATCCACCTTACAGACCAGACCTCGCTCCAAGCGATTTTCACCTGTTTGTACCGCTAAAAGAGGTTCTGGGAGGTCAGCATTTCAGCACTGGTGACGAAGTGAAACAGGCTGTCTTGAATTGGTTCAGACATACTGACAAATCTTTCTACGCTGAAGCTTTTCAAGAATTACTTAAACACTGTGATAAATGAATAAACGTTGCAGGAAAATGTTTTATCGAACAATAAATGGCATTTTGATTACTTGGAAAAAAAATTATTCCTTTAAAAAAAAATAGTTCAGCATAAAGGAGAACTGGTTTATCAATTCAATTTTGGCTAGAAAATGAAAAATGTTAGCGCTTCTACCACCTCCCATAATGTTAGCGCTTCTACCACCTCCCATAATGTTAGCGCTTCTACCACCTCCCATAATGTTAGCGCTTCTACCACCTCCCATAATGTTAGCGCTTCTACCACCTCCCATAATGTTAGCGCTTCTACCACCTCCCATAATGTTAGCGCTTCTACTACCTCCCATAATGTTAGCGCTTCTACCACCTCCCATAATGTTAGCGCTTCTACTACCTCCCATAATGTTAGCGCTTCTACCACCTCCCATAATGTTAGCGCTTCTACCACCTCTCATAATCTTGACGATTCTATTTGTTGCAGAAATTCGTAGTAAATATAAAAAACAAATGCTTTACTACGCTGGGCTGAGCATTGTTACGGAGATATTAATCATACAGTAAGCAGCAGTAGCCCCTGACTTTGATAACAATAACATGATATAATATCAGTAATCAGAATGCCATAAACTAAATAAGTGTTGTTGCTGTTGGTGTTGATTCTGTGAAATAATTGACAAACATATTGAAAACTAGTTGAAAAAGCACTCTGTATTATAACCTCCCATAATTTTCTACCAAAATGATTGATCTTTCAAATGCAGGGAATTTCTAATTTGCCAAAGAACCACTTGTTGGACGCCCGTGGACCTTAATGCACACTGTGACAATAAGGTATTTGTTTGCCAGTCTGATCGGTGAGCAAAACAAACATAAATATTGCAGCTGAGCCCAGAACAAAAAAAGTAAAGAATTATCCTACTGGTTTCTCCTAAAGCAATACGTATTTCACAGAAACATTAACTATGGAATGAGGAAACTGTTGCCCAGATGCAATTTAACGTACATTAAGGCTGCAATGGCTTTTTCAGATTTTCAAAGAGGTTCTAATCCAGTTTAGCAAACGCCTAAGTGGAGTTGTCTAGTAGAAGACAAAAGATGAGATGAAGACACGAAAACATCGTCCATCAACGGTTATTCTGTCATTGTTGGAGATTAATTATAAATAGAAACGAGAAACGTAGAAAAACCAGTATTCAGCAAGTAAAAAACATAACTAGAGCACAGCCGCATTTAACAAATACATCACATTCTATTTATTATTCGGGATCAAGTTGCTGAGCAGTGCAGGAGCTGTAGCGGTAAGCGACACAAATCTGGCTGCTAACGTCACAGACAGTGACCCAGAGCTGCCAAGATCCTTTCTCCGCATCCACGTGGCGATCCTGGATAACAGGCTGCAACCGGGCAGGCTGGCTAAGGAGAAGGGATGGAAGAGGGAAGGCTAACCGACACTGAAAAATGTCATGCTGAAGTCGGATGTGTTGGACCGAAAGGTGCCAATATCGCAGTCAAGCTGTATAAAACAACACAACACATTCCATTCTCCGGATGATATCCTACTACTTGCAAAGCCATTTTCAGGGTTTGGTAGCTGATGTTTTGGAAACAAACGACGAAGAAGATAATTTAGCATTCAAGTGTCAATAATTATGTTTTATGCTGTTGTTGGTGTTCTTTGTTCTATATGGTTACGCCTGGTTTTGGCAAAGTTATACACAGGACTGTCAACAAGTCCTGTCGGCTATATCAGGCCCATTTGGCAACAACAATGATTAACATCCAGGCATGAATCATCGTGCAGTGCTGAAAAACACTAAGCCTTGAAGGGAACTAAATTCCTAACAAATTGCAGGAGCTGACCTCTAAGACTCAACCCAATAGCTCGCCACGTATCTCTTCCAGTTCCTGTGAACCCCGCTATGAACTCGGCGTCGATTAAGGTAGAAATTATAAGGTGAGAGGGCATGTAGTGGTTGTAATGGTAGATGGTATTGTACGAATCAATCACAATCTTTTAGTTTTCAATAAATAGATGCCAATCCCTCCTGTACTGGGCGGTCTGTTTCACTTCTGTTCACGTCATTATTTTCTTGATGTTTGCTTCCAGCTCTCTACTTCATGTGTGCTTTCGTCTGCCACTACGGGTCTCTTGCTCTGGGGATTCCAGAACAGAGACTGTCTTGCCAGATGGTTTCCTTAATGTGTGTCTTATCCATTACCAGGGTGAATTCATGATTCACTGATGTTTCTCTTGTTCTTTCCAACGGCTCTATGTTAATGATCTTATCATTCTTCTTCTTCTTTGACGTTAATACTAATAAGGAAGTTGTGACGTTATGTCGTAGTTTACAGCGAGGCTGCGATATATGCACTTTTCAGACCGACACATCCGGTTTCAGCTGGTTTGTATGGAGTAGCTGATATGTCTTCCCACTGCTATCCATGTTTCGTTACCCGACTACATTAGTGCAGCCTGTTTCCAGGGCTGACACTTGGAGACGGAATAGGGTCTTGGTCAGCTCTGGTTCGCTGACCCTGATGCTAGCAGTCAGCTATGAATCACTCCCTGCTGTGAACTCATCCACTCCCTGCTGTGAACTCATTCACTCCCTGCTGTGAACTCATCCACTCCCTCCTGTGAACTCATCCACTCCCTGCTGTGAACTCAGCCACTCCCTGCTGTGAACTCATTCACTCCCTGTTGTGAACTCATCCACTCCCTGCTGTGAACTCATTCACTCCCTGCTGTGAACTCACCCACTCCCTGCTATGAACTCATTCACTCCCTGCTGTGAACTCATCCACTCCCTGCTGTGAACTCATCCACTCCCTGCTGTGAACTCATTCACTCCCTGCTGTGAACTCATTCACTCCCTGCTGTGAACTCATTCACGCCCTGCTGTGAACTCAGCCGCTCCCTGCTGTGAGATCATTCACGCCCTGCTGTGAACTCATTTACTGCTTGCTGTGAACTCAGCCACTCCCTGCTGTGAACTCATTCACTCCCTGCTGTGAACTCATTCACGCCCTGCTGTGAACTCAGCCGCTCCCTGTTGTGAGATCATTCACGCCCTGCTGTGAACTCATTTACTGCTTGCTGTGAACTCAGCCACTCCCTGCTGTGAACTCACCCACTCCCTGCTGTGAACTCATTCACTCCCTGCTGTGAACTCATCCACTCCCTGCTGTGAACTCATTTACTGCTTGCTGTGAACTCAGCCACTCCCTGCTGTGAACTCATTCACTCCCTGCTGTGAACTCATTCACGCCCTGCTGAGAACTCAGCCGCTCCCTGCTGTGAGATAATTCACGCCCTGCTGTGAACTCATTTACTGCTTGCAGTGAACTCAGCCACTCCCTGCTGTGAACTCATTCACTGTGCTTCGTCTTAGCTTCCAATCTTATACCATTCTAATTCTTCTCTTCAGCGCAGACCCCTCCCTTATTATGAAACTCTACCCTTTACATTAGAGTTGAAGAGATTAACGTCTGCTCGGAGAAACATACTGATCAGATATGTTAGCCAGGGACAGAGAAAATATACTGGACAGTACACCCATCTCAATTATCCTTGGAAACAGAAACCGTTTTATGGTATCCTGGCTAACGTGTTTTCTGTAGTAGTTAGCGACACGCAGATGAAGCCAAACATACCACAACCGCATGAAGGACCCCAGTTTGCCCTGAACAGGCAGGCAGGCATGCATACATACATACATACATACATACATACATACATACATACATACATACATACATAAACATATCACTAACAATACCAGAAGAGACATAATCACAATAAAAGTATTCAGAAGAAGGTTGGAACAATTCCTTACCTACTGTACATCAAGCAACAGGAAATGTATTGGTTTGGCCAGATTGTGAGAAAACAACCAGGCAACATAGTTCATGCAACCTTCTACAGGAGAACATAAGAAAGAAGGGCGAGAGGTAGACTGAGAAAATGGTGGATAGACAGCCGTAAAATTAGAAGAAATGTTATTCGGGCCACGAAAGAGACAAAAGACAAATACATACTACGACACTGGGCTACAACCTGGTAGAAAGTGAGACGACAAAAGAAGAATATAAACAGACACACAGTACAGAGACCACTGTCGTAAGCTTATCTGAAGCAGGCCAAGAGGTGGAAGTGTTTTGGTTTCTCAACAGGTCCAACATGCAGTGGCAGTGCTATGTTCCTTGCGGAGCAAAGTTTACATCCGAACCTACTGCCGTCTAACGAACGACATGACGACGGTCAGCTACAGCTGAACGGACCAAGTGCTAATAAAAACAGCAGGTTTGGTAGGTTGTCATTGCTCATTAGTGCCAGTGCTCAATTCAGATTTCCCAGCCAATTATCAGCCGTTGTTCTCATGTTGTGGCAGTTATCATTTCAGCGACTTGATAAACTCAATGACCCCGTGACTAGCCAGTGGCATCCCCGTAGTAATGGCAGTTTATTTAATTATGGTAGTCGAGTATGAAAGAACAAATAGCTTGCTTTCGTGATAGACTGATCAAGTGACGAACAATTGTCATTCTTCTAATTATTTTCTGTAACTATTGCTCTCTTTATCTCTTTCGCTCTCACTTTATATCTCTCTCTTTCTCCCCCCCCCCTTTCTCTTTATCTCTCTCTCTTTATCTCTCTCTTTCTCTTTCTTTCACTCTCTTTATCTCTCTCTCTCTCTCATCCCTCTCTCGCTCTCTCTTTCTCTCTCTCGCTAGTAATTATGCCTCGTTTTTCTGTGTAACCTGCCCAGGATCAGGTAACAAGACAAATTGCCTAATTCTGAAATTCTTACCAAAACTAACATGCTGAGAATCTATACACTGCTGCAATTGGTTAGCTAAAATGGACAGGGCATATTTTTTGCATGCCAAATGAGTGCTTCCCTGAGCAGAGATTATACGGTGAGCTCGCAACAGGCAGACGCTCACCGGGGACACAGACAACAGGCAGACGCTCACCGGGGAGAAGGACAACAGGCAGACGCTCACCAGGGAGACAGCCAACAGGCAGATGCTCGCCGGAGACAGACAACAGGCAGACGCTTAACGGTGAGACAGACGACAGGCAGACGCTCACCGAGGAGAAAGACAAAAGGCAGACACTCGTCTTGGAGACAGACAACAGGCAGACGCTCGTCTTGGAGACAGACAACAGGCAGTCGCTTGTCAGAGAGACAGAAAACAGGCAGACGCTCGCCAGGGAGACAGACAACAAGCAGACGCTCGCCAGGGAGACAGACAACAGGCAGACGCTCACCAGGGAGACAGACAACAGGCAGACGCTCGTCTTGAAGACAGACAACAGGCAGACGCTCGTCTTAGGAAAAAGACAACAGGCAGACGCTCGCCAGGGAGACAGACAACAGGCAGACGCTCACCGGGGAGACAGACAACAGGCAGACGCTCGACAGGGAGACAGACAACAGGCAGACGCTCACCGGGGAGACAGACAACAGGCAGGCGCTCACCAGGGAGACAGACAACAGGCAGACGCTCACCGGGGAGACAGACAATAGGCACACGCTCACTGGGGAGACAGCAAACAGGCAGACGCTCACCGGGGAGACAAACAACAGGCAGATGCTCGTCTTGGAGACAGACAACAGGGAGATGCTCGTCAGAGAGACAGACAACAGGCAGACGCTCGCCAGGGATACAGCAAACAGGCAAACTCTCACCAGTGAGACAGACAACAGGCAGACGCTCACCAGGGAGACAGACAACAGGCAGACGCTCACCAGAGAGACAGATAACAGGCAGACGCTCACCAGGGAGACAGACAACAGGCATACGCTCACCAGGGAGACAGACAATAGGCAGACGCTCGTCTTGGAGACAGACAACAGGCAAACGCTCGTCTTGGAGACAGACAACATGCAGACGCTCGCCAGGGAGAAAGACAACAGGCAGACGCTCACCGGGGAGACAGACAACAGGCAGACGCTAGTCAGAGAGAAAGACAACAGGCAGACGCTCACCAGGGAGACAGACAACAGGCAGACGCTCGCCAGGGAGACAGACAACAGGCAGACGCTCACTGGGGAGACAGACAACAGGCAGACGCTCACCAGGGAGACAGACAATATGCAGACGCTCGTCTTGGAGACAGACAACAGGCAGACGCTCGTCTTGGAGACAGACAACAGGCAGACGCTTGCCAGGGAGAAAGATAACAGGCAGACGCTCACCGGGGAGACAGACAACAGGCAGACGCTCGTAAGGGAGAAAGACAACAGGCAGACGCTCACCCGGGAGACAGACAATAGGCAGACGCTCACCGGGGAGACAGACAACAGGCACCCGCTCACCGGGGAGACAAACAACAGGCAGACGCTCACTGGGGAGACAGCCAACAGGCAGACGCTCACCGGGGAGACAAACAACAGGCAGACGCTCGTCAGCGAACAGATAACAGGCAGACGCTCGCCAGGGAGACAGACAACAGGCAGATGCTCGTCAGGGAGACAGACAACAGGCAGACGCTCGCCAGGGAGACCGACAACAGGCAGATGCTCGTCTTGGAGACAGACAATAGGCAGACGCTCGCCAGGGAGACAGACAACAGGCAGACACTCGTCAGGAAGACAGACAACAGGCAGACGCTCGTCAGGGAGACAGACAACAAGCAGACGCTCGCCAGTGGGAGACAGACAACAGGCAGATCCTCGTCTTGGAGACGGACAACAGGTAGACGCTCGCAAGGGAGGCATACAACAGGCAGATGCTCGTCAGGGAGACAGATAACCGCCAGACGCTCGGCAGGGAGACAGACAACAGGCAGACGCTCACCAGGGACACAGACAACAGGCAGACGCTCACCAGAGAGACAGACAACAGGCAGACGCTCACCAGGGAGACAGATAACAGGCAGACGCTCACCAGGGAGACAGACAACAGGCAGACGCTCACCGGGGAGACAGACAACAGGCAGACGCTCACCGGGGAGACTGACAACAGGCAGACGCTCACCGGGAAGACAGACAACAGGCAGACGCTCGTCAGGGAGACAGACAACAACAGGCAGACGCTCGCCAGGGAGACAGACAACAGGCAGACGCTCACCAGGGACACAGACAACAGGCAGACGCTAACCAGGGAGATAGACAACAGGCAGACGCTCACCGGGGAGACAGAAAACAGGCAGACGCTCGACAGGGAGACAGACAACAGGAAGACGCTCGTCAGGGAGAAAGACAACAGGCAGACGCTCACCGGGGAGACAGAAAACAGGCAGACGCTCGACAGGGAAACAGACAACAGACAGACGCTCACCGAGGAGACAGACAACAGGCAGACGCTCACCGGGGAGACTGACAACAGGCAGACGCTCGTCAGGGAGACAGACAACAGGCAGACGCTCGCCAGAGAGACAGACAACAGGCAGACGCTCCAAGGGAGACAGACAACAGGCAGATGCTCGTCAGGGAGACTGACAACAGGCAGACGCTCGTCAGGGAGACAAACAACAGGCAGACGCTCACCGGGGAGACAGACAACAGGCAGACGTTCGCCAGGGAGACAGACAACAGGCAGACGCTAGCCAGGGAGACTGACAACAGGCAGACGCTCGTCAGGGAGACAGACAACAGGCAGACGCTCACCGGGGAGACAGACAACAGGCAGACGTTCGCCAGGGAGACAGACAACAGGCAGACGCTAGCCAGGGAGACAGACAACAGGCAGACGCTCACCGGGGAGACATACAACAGGCAAACGCTCGTCAGCGAGACAGACAACAGGCAGACGCTCACCGGAGAGACAGACAACAGGCAGACGCTCGTCAGGGAGACAGACAACAGGCAGACACTCACCGGGGAGACAGACAACAGGCAGACGCTCAACCGGGAGACAGCCAACAGGCAGATGCTCGCCTGGGAAACAGACAACAGGCAGATGCTCGCCATGGAGACAGACAACAGGCAGACACTCACCAGGGAGACAGACAACAGGCAGACGCTCACCGGGGAGACAGACAAGAGGCAGACGCTCACTGGGAAGACAGACAACAGGCAGACGCTTGTAAGGGAGACAGACAACAGGCAGACTCTGGCCAGGGAGACAGACAACAGGCAGACGCTCACCAGGGAAACAGACAACAGGCAGACGCTCACCAGGGAGACAGACAACAGGCAGACGCTCGCCAGGGAGACAGACAACAGGCAGACGCTCACCAGAAAGACAGACAACAGGCAGACGTTCAGCAGGGAGACAGACAACAGGCAGACGCTCACTGGGGAGACAGACAACAGGCAGACGCTCACCAGGGAGACAGAAAATAGGCAGACGCTCGTCTTGGAGACAGACAACAGGCAGACGCTCGTCTTGGAGACAGACAACAGGCAGACGCTCGCCAGGGAGAAAGACAACAGGCAGACGTTCACCGGGGAGACAGACAACAGGCAGACGCTCGTCAGAGAGAAAGACAACAGGCAGATACTCACCCGGGAGACAGACAACAGGCAGACGCTCACCAGGGAGATAGACAACAGGCAGACGCTCACCGGGGAGACAGACAACAGGCACCCGCTCACCGGGGAGACAAACAACAGGCAGACGTTCACTGGGGAGACAGCAAACAGGCAGATGCTCACCGGGGAGACAAACAACAGGCAGACGCTCACCAGGGAGACAGATAACAGGCAGACGCTCACCAGGGAGAAAGACAACAGGCAGACGCTCACCGGGGAGACAGACAACAGGCAGACGCTCGACAGGGAGACAGACAACAGGCAGACGCTCGTCAGGGAGACAGAAAACAACAGGCAGACGCTCGCCAGGGAACCAGACAACAGGCAGACGCTCACCAGGGACACAGACAACAGGCAGACGCTCACCGGGGAGACAGACAACAGGCAGACGCTCGACAGGGAGACAGACAACAGGCAGACGCTCACCGAGGAGACAGACAACAGGCAGACGCTAACCGGGGAGACTGACAACAGGCAGACGCTCGTCAGGGAAACAGACAACAGGAAGACGCTCGTCAGAGACAGACGACAGGCAGACGCTCACCGAGGAGAAAGACAACAGGCAGACACTCGTCTTGGAGACAGACAACAGGCAGATGCTCGTCAGGGAGACAGACAACAGGCAGACGCTCGCCAGGGAGACCGACAACAGGCAGATGCTCGTCTTGGAGACAGACAATAGGCAGACGCTCGCCAGGGAGACAGACAACAGGCAGACACTCGTCAGGAAGACAGACAACAGGCAGACGCTCGCCAGGGAGACCGACAACAGGCAGATGCTCGTCTTGGAGACAGACAATAGGCAGACGCTCGCCAGGGAGACAGACAACAGGCAGACACTCGTCAGGAAGACAGACAACAGGCAGACGCTCGTCAGGGAGACAGACAACAAGCAGACGCTCGCCAGTGGGAGACAGACAACAGGCAGATCCTCGTCTTCGAGACGAACAACAGGTAGACGCTCGCAAGGGAGGCATACAACAGGCAGATGCTCGTCAGGGAGACAGATAACAGCCAGACGCTCGGCAGGGAGACAGACAACAGGCAGACGCTCACCAGGGACACAGACAACAGGCAGACGCTCACCAGAGAGACAGACAACAGGCAGACGCTCACCAGGGAGACAGATAACAGGCAGACGCTCACCAGGGAGACAGACAACAGGCAGACGCTCACCGGGGAGACAGACAACAGGCAGACGCTCACCGGGGAGACTGACAACAGGCAGACGCTCACCGGGAAGACAGACAACAGGCAGACGCTCGTCAGGGAGACAGACAACAACAGGCAGACGCTCGCCAGGGAGACAGACAACAGGCAGACGCTCACCAGGGACACGGACAACAGGCAGACGCTAACCAGGGAGATAGACAACAGGCAGACGCTCACCGGGGAGACAGAAAACAGGCAGACGCTCGACAGGGAGACAGACAACAGGAAGACGCTCGTCAGGGAGAAAGACAACAGGCAGACGCTCACCGGGGAGACAGAAAACAGGCAGACGCTCGACAGGGAAACAGACAACAGACAGACGCTCACCGAGGAGACAGACAACAGGCAGACGCTCACCGGGGAGACTGACAACAGGCAGACGCTCGTCAGGGAGACAGACAACAGGCAGACGCTCGCCAGAGAGACAGACAACAGGCAGACGCTCCAAGGGAGACAGACAACAGGCAGATGCTCGTCAGGGAGACTGACAACAGGCAGACGCTCGTCAGGGAGATAAACAACAGGCAGACGCTCACCGGGGAGACAGACAACAGGCAGACGTTCGCCAGGGAGACAGACAACAGGCAGACGCTAGCCAGGGAGACTGACAACAGGCAGACGCTCGTCAGGGAGACAGACAACAGGCAGACGCTCACCGGGGAGACAGACAACAGGCAGACGTTCGCCAGGGAGACAGACAACAGGCAGACGCTAGCCAGGGAGACAGACAACAGGCAGACGCTCACCGGGGAGACATACAACAGGCAAACGCTCGTCAGCGAAACAGACAACAGGCAGACGCTCACCGGAGAGACAGACAACAGGCAGACGCTCGTCAGGGAGACAGACAACAGGCAGACACTCACCGGGGAGACAGACAACAGGCAGACGCTCAACCGGGAGACAGCCAACAGGCAGATGCTCGCCTGGGAAACAGACAACAGGCAGATGCTCGCTATGGAGACAGACAACAGGCAGACACTCACCAGGGAGACAGACAACAGGCAGACGCTCACCGGGGAGACAGACAAGAGGCAGACGCTCACTGGGAAGACAGACAACAGGCAGACGCTTGTAAGGGAGACAGACAACAGGCAGACTCTGGCCAGGGAGACAGACAACAGGCAGACGCTCACCAGGGAAACAGACAACAGGCAGACGCTCACCAGGGAGACAGACAACAGGCAGACGCTCGCCAGGGAGACAGACAACAGGCAGACGCTCACCAGAAAGACAGACAACAGGCAGACGTTCAGCAGGGAGACAGACAACAGGCAGACGCTCACTGGGGAGACAGACAACAGGCAGACGCTCACCAGGGAGACAGAAAATAGGCAGACGCTCGTCTTGGAGACAGACAACAGGCAGACGCTCGTCTTGGAGACAGACAACAGGCAGACGCTCGCCAGGGAGAAAGACAACAGGCAGACGTTCACCGGGGAGACAGACAACAGGCAGACGCTCGTCAGAGAGAAAGACAACAGGCAGATACTCACCCGGGAGACAGACAACAGGCAGACGCTCACCAGGGAGATAGACAACAGGCAGACGCTCACCGGGGAGACAGACAACAGGCACCCGCTAACCGGGGAGACAAACAACAGGCAGACGTTCACTGGGGAGACAGCAAACAGGCAGATGCTCACCGGGGAGACAAACAACAGGCAGACGCTCACCAGGGAGACAGATAACAGGCAGACGCTCACCAGGGAGAAAGACAACAGGCAGACGCTCACCGGGGAGACAGACAACAGGCAGACGCTCGACAGGGAGACAGACAACAGGCAGACGCTCGTCAGGGAGACAGAAAACAACAGGCAGACGCTCGCCAGGGAACCAGACAACAGGCAGACGCTCACCAGGGACACAGACAACAGGCAGACGCTCACCGGGGAGACAGACAACAGGCAGACGCTCGACAGGGAGACAGACAACAGGCAGACGCTCACCGAGGAGACAGACAAAAGGCAGACGCTAACCGGGGAGACTGACAACAGGCAGACGCTCGTCAGGGAAACAGACAACAGGAAGACGCTCGTCAGAGAGACAGACGACAGGCAGACGCTCACCGAGGAGAAAGACAACAGGCAGACACTCGTCTTGGAGACAGACAACAGGCAGACGCTCGTCTTGGAGATAGACAACAGGCAGTCGCTTGTCAGGAAGAATGAAAACAGGCAGACGCTCACCAGGGAGACAGACAAAAGGCAGACGCTCGTCAGGGAGACAGACAACAAGCAGACGCTCGCCGGGGAGACAGACAACAGGCAATTGCTCACCAGGGAGACAGACAACAGGCAGACGCTCGTCTTGAAGACAGACAACAGGCAGACGCTCGTCTTGGAAAAAGACAAAAAGGCAGACGCTCGCCAGGGAGACAGACAACAGGCAGACGCTCGACAGGGAGACAGACAACAGGCAGACGCTCACCGGGGAGACAGACAACAGGCAGGCGCTCACCAGAGAGACAGACAACAGGCAGACGCTCACCGGGGAGACAGACAATAGGCACACGCTCACTGGGGAGACAGCCTACAGGCAGACGCTCACTGGGGAGACAAACAACAGGCAGATGCTCGTCTTGGAGACAGACAACAGGGAGATGCTCGTCAGGGAGACAGACAACAGGCAGACGCTCGCCAAGGAGACAGCCAACAGGCAAACTCTCACCAGTGAGACAGACAACAGGCAGACGCTCACCAGGGAGACAGACAACAGGCAGACGCTCACCAGAGAGACAGATAACAGGCAGACGCTCACCAGGGAGACAGACAACAGGCATACGCTCACCAGGGAGACAGACAATAGGCAGACGCTCGTCTTGGAGACAGACAACAGGCAGACGCTCGTCTTGGAGACAGACAACATGCAGACGCTCGCCAGGGAGAAAGACAACAGGCAGCCTCTCGCCAGGGAGACCGACAACAGGCAGATGCTCGTCTTGGAGACAGACAACAGGCAGACGCTCGTCTTGGAGACAGACAACAGGCAGACGCTCGTCTTGGAGACAGACAACAGGCAGACGCTCGTCTTGGAGACAGACAACAGGCAGACGCTTGCCAGGGAGAAAGATAACAGGCAGACGCTCACCGGGGAGAAAGACAACAGGCAGACGCTCGTAAGGGAGAAAGACAACAGGCAGGCGCTCACCCGGGAGATAGACAACAGGCAGACGCTCACCGGGGAGACAGACAACATGATCCCGCTCACCGGGGAGACAAACAACAGGCAGACGCTCACTGGGGAGACAGCCAACAGGCAGACGCTCACCGGGGAGACAAACAACAGGCAGACGCTCGTCAGCGAGACAGATAACAGGCAGACGCTCGCCAGGGAGACAGACAACAGGCAGATTCTCGTCAGGGAGACAGACAACAGGCAGACGCTCGCCAGGGAGACCGACAACAGGCAGATGCTCGTCTTATAGACAGACAACAGGCAGACGCTCGCCAGGGAGACAGACAACAGGCAGACGCTCGTCTTGGAGACAGACAACAGGCAGACGCTCGTCTTGGAGACAGACAACAGGCAGACGCTTGCCAGGGAGAAAGATAACAGGCAGACGCTCACCGGGGAGACAGACAATAGGCAGACGCTCGTAAGGGAGAAAGACAACAGGCAGGCGCTCACCCGGGAGATAGACAACAGGCAGACGCTCACCGGGGAGACAGACAACATGATCCCGCTCACCGGGGAGACAAACAACAGGCAGACGCTCACTGGGGAGACAGCCAACAGGCAGACGCTCACCGGGGAGACAAACAACAGGCAGACGCTCGTCAGCGAGACAGATAACAGGCAGACGCTCGCCAGGGAGACAGACAACAGGCAGATGCTCGTCAGGGAGACAGACAACAGGCAGACGCTCGCCAGGGAGACCGACAACAGGCAGACGCTCACCAGGGAGACAGACAACAGGCAGACGCTCGCCAGGGAGACAGACAACAGGCAGACGCTCACCAGAAAGACAGACAACAGGCAGACGTTCAGCAGGGAGACAGACAACAGGCAGACGCTCACTGGGGAGACAGACAACAGGCAGACGCTCACCAGGGAGACAGAAAATAGGCAGACGCTCGTCTTGGAGACAGACAACAGGCAGACGCTCGTCTTGGAGACAGACAACAGGCAGACGCTCGCCAGGGAGAAAGACAACAGGCAGACGCTCACCGGGGAGACAGACAACAGGCAGACGCTCGTCAGAGAGAAAGACAACAGGCAGACGCTCGTCTTGAAGACAGACAACAGGCAGACGCTCGTCTTGGAAAAAGACAAAAAGGCAGACGCTCGCCAGGGAGACAGACAACAGGCAGACGCTCGACAGGGAGACAGACAACAGGCAGACGCTCACCGGGGAGACAGACAACAGGCAGGCGCTCACCAGGGAGACAGACAACAGGCACACGCTCACTGGGAAGACAGCCTACAGGCAGACGCTCACTGGGGAGACAAACAACAGGCAGATGCTCGTCTTGGAGACAGACAACAGGGAGATGCTCGTCAGGGAGACAGACAACAGGCAGACGCTCGCCAAGGAGACAGCCAACAGGCAAACTCTCACCAGTGAGACAGACAACAGGCAGACGCTCACCAGGGAGACAGACAACAGGCACACGCTCACCAGAGAGACAGATAACAGGCAGACGCTCACCAGGGAGACAGACAACAGGCATACGCTCACCAGGGAGACAGACAATAGGCAGACGCTCGTCTTGGAGACAGACAACAGGCAGACGCTCGTCTTGGAGACAGACAACATGCAGACGCTCGCCAGGGAGAAAGACAACAGGCAGACGCTCACCGGGGAGACAGACAACAGGCAGACGATCGTCAGAGAGAAAGACAACAGGCAGACGCTCACCAGGGAGACAGACAACAGGCAGACGCTCGCCAGGGAGACAGACAACAGGCAGACGCTCACCAGGGAGACAGACAACAGGCAGACGTTCAGCAGGGAGACAGACAACAGGCAGACGCTCACTGGGGAGACAGACAACAGGCAGACGCTCACCAGGGAGACAGACAATAGGCAGACGCTCGTCTTGGAGACAGACAACAGGCAGACGCTCGTCTTGGAGACAGACAACAGGCAAACGCTTGCCAGGGAGAAAGATAACAGGCAGACGCTCACCGGGGAGACAGACAACAGGCAGACGCTCGTAAGGGAGAAAGACAACAGGCAGGCGCTCACCCGGGAGATAGACAACAGGCAGACGCTCACCGGGGAGACAGACAACATGATCCCGCTCACCGGGGAGACAAACAACAGGCAGACGCTCACTGGGGAGACAGCCAACAGGCAGACGCTCACCGGGGAGACAAACAACAGGCAGACGCTCGTCAGCGAAACAGATAACAGGCAGACGCTCGCCAGGGAGACAGACAACAGGCAGATGCTCGTCAGGGAGACAGACAACAGGCAGACGCTCGCCAGGGAGACCGACAACAGGCAGATGCTCGTCTTATAGACAGACAACAGGCAGACGCTCGCCAGGGAGACAGACAACAGGCAGACGCTCACCGGGGAGACAGACAACAGGCAGGCGCTCACCAGAGAGACAGACAACAGGCAGACGCTCACCGGGGAGACAGACAATAGGCACACGCTCACTGGGGAGACAGCCTACAGGCAGACGCTCACTGGGGAGACAAACAACAGGCAGATGCTCGTCTTGGAGACAGACAACAGGGAGATGCTCGTCAGGGAGACAGACAACAGGCAGACGCTCGCCAAGGAGACAGCCAACAGGCAAACTCTCACCAGTGAGACAGACAACAGGCAGACGCTCACCAGGGAGACAGACAACAGGCAGACGCTCACCAGAGAGACAGATAACAGGCAGACGCTCACCAGGGAGACAGACAACAGGCATACGCTCACCAGGGAGACAGACAATAGGCAGACGCTCGTCTTGGAGACAGACAACAGGCAGACGCTCGTCTTGGAGACAGACAACATGCAGACGCTCGCCAGGGAGAAAGACAACAGGCAGCCTCTCGCCAGGGAGACCGACAACAGGCAGATGCTCGTCTTGGAGACAGACAACAGGCAGACGCTCGTCTTGGAGACAGACAACAGGCAGACGCTCGTCTTGGAGACAGACAACAGGCAGACGCTCGTCTTGGAGACAGACAACAGGCAGACGCTTGCCAGGGAGAAAGATAACAGGCAGACGCTCACCGGGGAGAAAGACAACAGGCAGACGCTCGTAAGGGAGAAAGACAACAGGCAGGCGCTCACCCGGGAGATAGACAACAGGCAGACGCTCACCGGGGAGACAGACAACATGATCCCGCTCACCGGGGAGACAAACAACAGGCAGACGCTCACTGGGGAGACAGCCAACAGGCAGACGCTCACCGGGGAGACAAACAACAGGCAGACGCTCGTCAGCGAGACAGATAACAGGCAGACGCTCGCCAGGGAGACAGACAACAGGCAGATTCTCGTCAGGGAGACAGACAACAGGCAGACGCTCGCCAGGGAGACCGACAACAGGCAGATGCTCGTCTTATAGACAGACAACAGGCAGACGCTCGCCAGGGAGACAGACAACAGGCAGACGCTCGTCTTGGAGACAGACAACAGGCAGACGCTCGTCTTGGAGACAGACAACAGGCAGACGCTTGCCAGGGAGAAAGATAACAGGCAGACGCTCACCGGGGAGACAGACAATAGGCAGACGCTCGTAAGGGAGAAAGACAACAGGCAGGCGCTCACCCGGGAGATAGACAACAGGCAGACGCTCACCGGGGAGACAGACAACATGATCCCGCTCACCGGGGAGACAAACAACAGGCAGACGCTCACTGGGGAGACAGCCAACAGGCAGACGCTCACCGGGGAGACAAACAACAGGCAGACGCTCGTCAGCGAGACAGATAACAGGCAGACGCTCGCCAGGGAGACAGACAACAGGCAGATGCTCGTCAGGGAGACAGACAACAGGCAGACGCTCGCCAGGGAGACCGACAACAGGCAGACGCTCACCAGGGAGACAGACAACAGGCAGACGCTCGCCAGGGAGACAGACAACAGGCAGACGCTCACCAGAAAGACAGACAACAGGCAGACGTTCAGCAGGGAGACAGACAACAGGCAGACGCTCACTGGGGAGACAGACAACAGGCAGACGCTCACCAGGGAGACAGAAAATAGGCAGACGCTCGTCTTGGAGACAGACAACAGGCAGACGCTCGTCTTGGAGACAGACAACAGGCAGACGCTCGCCAGGGAGAAAGACAACAGGCAGACGCTCACCGGGGAGACAGACAACAGGCAGACGCTCGTCAGAGAGAAAGACAACAGGCAGACGCTCGTCTTGAAGACAGACAACAGGCAGACGCTCGTCTTGGAAAAAGACAAAAAGGCAGACGCTCGCCAGGGAGACAGACAACAGGCAGACGCTCGACAGGGAGACAGACAACAGGCAGACGCTCACCGGGGAGACAGACAACAGGCAGGCGCTCACCAGGGAGACAGACAACAGGCACACGCTCACTGGGAAGACAGCCTACAGGCAGACGCTCACTGGGGAGACAAACAACAGGCAGATGCTCGTCTTGGAGACAGACAACAGGGAGATGCTCGTCAGGGAGACAGACAACAGGCAGACGCTCGCCAAGGAGACAGCCAACAGGCAAACTCTCACCAGTGAGACAGACAACAGGCAGACGCTCACCAGGGAGACAGACAACAGGCACACGCTCACCAGAGAGACAGATAACAGGCAGACGCTCACCAGGGAGACAGACAACAGGCATACGCTCACCAGGGAGACAGACAATAGGCAGACGCTCGTCTTGGAGACAGACAACAGGCAGACGCTCGTCTTGGAGACAGACAACATGCAGACGCTCGCCAGGGAGAAAGACAACAGGCAGACGCTCACCGGGGAGACAGACAACAGGCAGACGATCGTCAGAGAGAAAGACAACAGGCAGACGCTCACCAGGGAGACAGACAACAGGCAGACGCTCGCCAGGGAGACAGACAACAGGCAGACGCTCACCAGGGAGACAGACAACAGGCAGACGTTCAGCAGGGAGACAGACAACAGGCAGACGCTCACTGGGGAGACAGACAACAGGCAGACGCTCACCAGGGAGACAGACAATAGGCAGACGCTCGTCTTGGAGACAGACAACAGGCAGACGCTCGTCTTGGAGACAGACAACAGGCAAACGCTTGCCAGGGAGAAAGATAACAGGCAGACGCTCACCGGGGAGACAGACAACAGGCAGACGCTCGTAAGGGAGAAAGACAACAGGCAGGCGCTCACCCGGGAGATAGACAACAGGCAGACGCTCACCGGGGAGACAGACAACATGATCCCGCTCACCGGGGAGACAAACAACAGGCAGACGCTCACTGGGGAGACAGCCAACAGGCAGACGCTCACCGGGGAGACAAACAACAGGCAGACGCTCGTCAGCGAAACAGATAACAGGCAGACGCTCGCCAGGGAGACAGACAACAGGCAGATGCTCGTCAGGGAGACAGACAACAGGCAGACGCTCGCCAGGGAGACCGACAACAGGCAGATGCTCGTCTTATAGACAGACAACAGGCAGACGCTCGCCAGGGAGACAGACAACAGGCAGACGCTCGTCTTGGAGACAGACAACAGGCAGACGCTCGTCTTGGAGACAGACAACAGGCAGACGCTTGCAAGGGAGAAAGATAACAGGCAGACGCTCACCGGGGAGACAGACAATAGGCAGACGCTCGTAAGGGAGAAAGACAACAGGCAGGCGCTCACCCGGGAGATAGACAACAGGCAGACGCTCACCGGGGAGACAGACAACATGATCCCGCTCACCGGGGAGACAAACAACAGGCAGACGCTCACTGGGGAGACAGCCAACAGGCAGACGCTCACCGGGGAGACAAACAACAGGCAGACGCTCGTCAGCGAGACAGATAACAGGCAGACGCTCGCCAGGGAGACAGACAACAGGCAGATGCTCGTCAGGGAGACAGACAACAGGCAGACGCTCGCCAGGGAGACCGACAACAGGCAGACGCTCACCAGGGAGACAGACAACAGGCAGACGCTCGCCAGGGAGACAGACAACAGGCAGACGCTCACCAGAAAGACAGACAACAGGCAGACGTTCAGCAGGGAGACAGACAACAGGCAGACGCTCACTGGGGAGACAGACAACAGGCAGACGCTCACCAGGGAGACAGAAAATAGGCAGACGCTCGTCTTGGAGACAGACAACAGGCAGACGCTCGTCTTGGAGACAGACAACAGGCAGACGCTCGCCAGGGAGAAAGACAACAGGCAGACGCTCACCGGGGAGACAGACAACAGGCAGACGCTCGTCAGAGAGAAAGACAACAGGCAGATACTCACCCGGGAGACAGACAACAGGCAGACGCTCACCAGGGAGATAGACAACAGGCAGACGCTCACCGGGGAGACAGACAACAGGCACCCGCTCACCGGGGAGACAAACAACAGGCAGACGTTCACTGGGGAGACAGCAAACAGGCAGATGCTCACCGGGGAGACAAACAACAGGCAGACGCTCACCAGGGAGACAGATAACAGGCAGACGCTCACCAGGGAGAAAGACAACAGGCAGACGCTCACCAGGGAGACAGACAACAGGCAGACGCTCGTCAGGGAGACAGAAAACAACAGGCAGACGCTCGCCAGGGAACCAGACAACAGGCAGACGCTCACCAGGGACACAGACAACAGGCAGACGCTCACCGGGGAGACAGACAACAGGCAGACGCTCGACAGGGAGACAGACAACAGGCAGACGCTCACCGAGGAGACAGACAACAGGCAGACGCTAACCGGGGAGACTGACAACAGGCAGACGCTCGTCAGGGAAACAGACAACAGGCAGACGCTCGTCAGAGAGACAGACGACAGGCAGACGCTCACCGAGGAGAAAGACAACAGGCAGACACTAGTCTTGGAGACAGACAACAGGCAGACGCTCGTCTTGGAGATAGACAACAGGCAGTCGCTTGTCAGGAAGAATGAAAACAGGCAGACGCTCACCAGGGAGACAGACAAAAGGCAGACGCTCGTCAGGTAGACAGACAACAAGCAGACGCTCGCCAGGGAGACAGACAACAGGCAATCGCTCACCAGGGAGACAGACAACAGGCAGACGCTCGTCTTGAAGACAGACAACAGGCAGACGCTCGTCTTGGAAAAAGACAAAAAGGCAGACGCTCGCCAGGGAGACAGACAACAGGCAGACGCTCGACAGGGAGACAGACAACAGGCAGACGCTCACCGGGGAGACAGACAACAGGCAGGCGCTCACCAGGGAGACAGACAACAGGCAGACGCTCACCGGGGAGACAGACAATAGGCACACGCTCACTGGGGAGACAGCCTACAGGCAGACGCTCACTGGGGAGACAAACAACAGGCAGATGATCGTCTTGGAGACAGACAACAGGGAGATGCTCGTCAGGGAGACAGACAACAGGCAGACGCTCGCCAAGGAGACAGCCAACAGGCAAACTCTCACCAGTGAGACAGACAACAGGCAGACGCTCACCAGGGAGACAGACAACAAACAGACGCTCACCAGAGAGACAGATAACAGGCAGACGCTCACCAGGGAGACAGACAACAGGCATACGCTCACCAGGGAGACAGACAATAGGCAGACGCTCGTCTTGGAGACAGACAACAGGCAGACGCTCGTCTTGGAGACAGACAACATGCAGACGCTCGCCAGGGAGAAAGACAACAGGCAGACGCTCACCGGGGAGACAGACAACAGGCAGACGCTCGTCAGAGAGAAAGACAACAGGCAGACGCTCACCAGGGAGACAGACAACAGGCAGACGCTCGCCAGGGAGACAGACAACAGGCAGACGCTCACCAGGGAGACAGACAACAGGCAGACGTTCAGCAGGGAGACAGACAACAGGCAGACGCTCACTGGGGAGACAGACAACAGGCAGACGCTCACCAGGGAGACAGACAATAGGCAGACGCTCGTCTTGGAGACAGACAACAGGCAGACGCTCGTCTTGGAGACAGACAACAGGCAGACGCTTGCCAAGGAGAAAGATAACAGGCAGACGCTCACCGGGGAGACAGACAACAGGCAGACGCTCGTAAGGGAGAAAGACAACAGACAGGCGCTCACCCGGGAGATAGACAACAGGCAGACGCTCACCGGGGAGACAGACAACATGATCCCGCTCACCGGGGAGACAAACAACAGGCAGACGCTCACTGGGGAGACAGCCAACAGGCAGACGCTCACCGGGGAGACAAACAACAGGCAGACGCTCGTCAGCGAGACAGATAACAGGCAGACGCTCGCCAGGGAGACAGACAACAGGCAGATGCTCGTCAGAGAGACAGACAACAGGCAGACGCTCGCCAGGGAGACAGACAACAGGCAGATGCTCGTCTTATAGACAGACAACAGGCAGACGCTCGCCAGGGAGACAGACAACAGGCAGACGCTCGTCTTGGAGACAGACAACAGGCAGACGCTCGTCTTGGAGACAGACAACAGGCAGACGCTTGCCAGGGAGAAAGATAACAGGCAGACGCTCACCGGGGAGACAGACAATAGGCAGACGCTCGTAAGGGAGAAAGACAACAGGCAGGCGCTCACCCGGGAGATAGACAACAGGCAGACGCTCACCGGGGAGACAGACAACATGATCCCGCTCACCGGGGAGACAAACAACAGGCAGACGCTCACTGGGGAGACAGCCAACAGGCAGACGCTCACCGGGGAGACAAACAACAGGCAGACGCTCGTCAGCGAGACAGATAACAGGCAGACGCTCGCCAGGGAGACAGACAACAGGCAGATGCTCGTCAGGGAGACAGACAACAGGCAGATGCTCGTCAGGGAGACAGACAACAGGAAGACGCTCGCCAGGGAGACCGACAACAGGCAGATGCTCGTCTTATAGACAGACAACAGGCAGACGCTCGTCAGGGAGACAGACAACAGGCAGACGCTCGCCAGTGGGAGACAGACAACAGGCAGATGCTCGTCTTTGAGACGGAGAACAGGTAGACGCTCGCAAGGGAGGCAGACAACAGGCAGATGCTCGTCAGGGAGACATATAACAGCCAGACGCTCGGCAGGGAGACAGACAACAGGCAAACGCTCACCAGGGAGACAGACAACAGGCAGACGCTCACCAGGGACACAGACAACAGGCAGACGCTCACCAGAGAGACAGACAACAGGCAGACGCTCACCAGGTAGACAGATAACAGGCAGACGCTCACCAGGGAGACAGACAACAGGCAGACGCTCACCGGGGAGACAGACAACAGGCAGACGCTCACCGGGGAGACTGACAACAGGCAGACGCTCACCGGGAAGACAGACAACAGGCAGACGCTCGTCAGGGAGACAGACAACAACAGGCAGACGCTCGCCAGGGAGACAGACAACAGGCAGACGCTCACCAGAGACACAGACAACAGGCAGACGCTCACCAGGAAGATAGACAACAGGCAGACGCTCACCGGGGAGACAGAAAACAGGCAGACGCTCGACAGGGAGACAGACAACAGGAAGATGCTCGTCTGGGAGAAAGACAACAGGCAGACGCTCACCGGGGAGACAGACAACAGGCAGACGCTCGACAGGGAAACAGACAACAGGCAGACGCTCACCGAGGAGACATACAACAGGAAGACGCTCACCGGGGAGACTGACAACAGGGAGACGCTCGCCAGAGAGACAGACAACAGGCAGACGCTCCAAGGGAGACAGACAACAGGCAGACGCTCACCGGGGAGACAGACAACAGGCAGACGCTCGTCAGGGAGACAAACAACAGGCATACGCTCACCGGGGAGACAGACAACAGGCAGACGCTCGTCCGGGAGAAAGACAACAGGCAGACGCTCACCGGGGAGACAGACAACAGGCAGACGTTCGCCAGGGAGACAGACAACAGGCAGACGCTAGCCAGGGAGACAGACAACAGGCAGACGCTCACCGGGGAGACATACAACAGGCAAACGCTCGTCAGCGAGACAGACAAAGGGCAGACGCTCACCGGAGAGACAGACAACAGGCAGACGCTCGTCAGGGAGACGGACAACAGGCAGACACTCACCGGGGAGATAGACAACAGGCAGACGCTCAACCGGGAGACAGCCAACAGGCAGATGCTCGCCTGGGAGACAGACAACAGGCAGATGCTCGCCATGGAGACAGACAACAGGCAGACGCTCACCAGGGAGACAGACAACAGGCAGACGCTCACCGGGGAGATAGACAACAGGCAGACGCTCACTGGGAAGACAGACAACAGGCAGACGCTTGTAAGGGAGACAGACAACAGGCAGACTCTGGCCAGGTAGACAGACAACAGGCAGACGCTCACCAAGGAAACAGACAACAGGCAGACGCTCACCAGGGAGACAGACAACAGGCAGACGCTCGCCAGGGAGACAGACAACAGGCTGACGCTCACCAGAAAGACAGACAACAGGCAGACGTTCAGCAGGGAGACAGACAACAGGCAGACGCTCACTGGGGAGACAGACAACAGGCAGACGCTCACCAGAGAGACAGACAATAGGCAGACGCTCGTCTTGGAGACAGACAACAGGCAGACGCTCGTCTTGGAGATAGACAACAGGCAGACGCTCGCCAGGGAGAAAGACAACAGGCAGACGCTCACCGGGGAGACAGACAACATACAGACGCTCGTCAGAGAGAAAGACAACAGGCAGACACTCACCCGGGAGACAGACAACAGGCAGAGGCTCACCAGGGAGATAGACAACAGGCAGACGCTCACCGGGGAGACAGACAACAGGCACCCGCTCACCGGGGAGACAAACAACAGGCAGACGCTCACTGGGGAGACAGCCAACAGGCAGACGCTCACCGGGGAGACAAACAACAGGCAGACGCTCACCAGGGAGACAGATAACAGGCAGACGCTCACCAGGGAGAAAGACAACAGGCAGACGCTCACCGGGGAGACAGACAACAGGCAGACGCTCGATAGGGAGACTGACAACAGGCAGACGCTCGTCAGGGAGACAGAAAACAACAGGCAGACGCTCGTCAGGGAGACAGACAACAGGCAGACGCTCACCAGGGACACCGACAACAGGCAGACGCTCACCGGGGAGACAGACAACAGGCAGACGCTCGACAGGGAGACAGACAACAGGCAGACGCTCACCAGGGAGACAGACAATAGGCAGACGCTCGTCTTGGAGACAGACAACAGGCAGACGCTCGTCTTGGAGACAGACAACAGGCAGACGCTTGCCAGGGAGAAAGATAACAGGCAGACGCTCACCGGGGAGACAGACAACAGGCAGACGCTCGTAAGGGAGAAAGACAACAGGCAGGCGCTCACCCGGGAGATAGACAACAGGCAGACGCTCACCGGGGAGACAGACAACATGATCCCGCTCACCGGGGAGACAAACAACAGGCAGACGCTCACTGGGGAGACAGCCAACAGGCAGACGCTCACCGGGGAGACAAACAACAGGCAGACGCTCGTCAGCGAGACAAATAACAGGCAGACGCTCGCCAGGGAGACAGACAACAGGCAGATGCTCGTCAGAGAGACAGACAACAGGCAGACGCTCGCCAGGGAGACCGACAACAGGCAGATGCTCGTCTTATAGACAGACAACAGGCAGACGCTCGCCAGGGAGACAGACAACAGGCAGACGCTCGTCTTGGAGACAGACAACAGGCAGACGCTCGTCTTGGAGACAGACAACAGGCAGACGCTTGCCAGGGAGAAAGATAACAGGCAGACGCTCACCGGGGAGACAGACAATAGGCAGACGCTCGTAAGGGAGAAAGACAACAGGCAGGCGCTCACCCGGGAGATAGACAACAGGCAGACGCTCACCGGGGAGACAGACAACATGATTCCGCTCACCGGGGAGACAAACAACAGGCAGACGCTCACTGGGGAGACAGCCAACAGGCAGACGCTCACCGGGGAGACAAACAACAGGCAGACGCTCGTCAGCGAGACAGATAACAGGCAGACGCTCGCCAGGGAGACAGACAACAGGCAGATGCTCGTCAGGGAGACAGACAACAGGCAGACGCTCGCCAGGGAGACCGACAACAGGCAGATGCTCGTCTTATAGACAGACAACAGGCAGACGCTCGTCAGGGAGACAGACAACAGGCAGACGCTCGCCAGTGGGAGACAGACAACAGGCAGATGCTCGTCTTTGAGACGGAGAACAGGTAGACGCTCGCAAGGGAGGCAGACAACAGGCAGATGCTCGTCAGGGAGACATATAACAGCCAGACGCTCGGCAGGGAGACAGACAACAGGCAAACGCTCACCAGGGAGACAGACAACAGGCAGACGCTCACCAGGGACACAGACAACAGGCAGACGCTCACCAGAGAGACAGACAACAGGCAGACGCTCACCAGGTAGACAGATAACAGGCAGACGCTCACCAGGGAGACAGACAACAGGCAGACGCTCACCGGGGAGACAGACAACAGGCAGACGCTCACCGGGGAGACTGACAACAGGCAGACGCTCACCGGGAAGACAGACAACAGGCAGACGCTCGTCAGGGAGACAGACAACAACAGGCAGACGCTCGCCAGGGAGACAGACAACAGGCAGACGCTCACCAGAGACACAGACAACAGGCAGACGCTCACCAGGAAGATAGACAACAGGCAGACGCTCACCGGGGAGACAGAAAACAGGCAGACGCTCGACAGGGAGACAGACAACAGGAAGATGCTCGTCTGGGAGAAAGACAACAGGCAGACGCTCACCGGGGAGACAGACAACAGGCAGACGCTCGACAGGGAAACAGACAACAGGCAGACGCTCACCGAGGAGACATACAACAGGAAGACGCTCACCGGGGAGACTGACAACAGGGAGACGCTCGCCAGAGAGACAGACAACAGGCAGACGCTCCAAGGGAGACAGACAACAGGCAGACGCTCACCGGGGAGACAGACAACAGGCAGACGCTCGTCAGGGAGAAAGACAACAACAGGCAGACGCTCGCCAGGGAAACAGACAACAGGCAGACGCTCACCAGGGACACAGACAACAGGCAGACGCTCACCAGGGAGATAGACAACAGGCAGACGCTCCAAGGGAGACAGACAACAGGCAGATGCTCGTCAGGGAGACTGACAACAGGCAGACGCTCGTCAGGGAGACAAACAACAGGCATACGCTCACCGGGGAGACAGACAACAGGCAGACGCTCGTCCGGGAGAAAGACAACAGGCAGACGCTCACCGGGGAGACAGACAACAGGCAGACGTTCGCCAGGGAGACAGACAACAGGCAGACGCTAGCCAGGGAGACAGACAACAGGCAGACGCTCACCGGGGAGACATACAACAGGCAAACGCTCGTCAGCGAGACAGACAAAGGGCAGACGCTCACCGGAGAGACAGACAACAGGCAGACGCTCGTCAGGGAGACGGACAACAGGCAGACACTCACCGGGGAGATAGACAACAGGCAGACGCTCAACCGGGAGACAGCCAACAGGCAGATGCTCGCCTGGGAGACAGACAACAGGCAGATGCTCGCCATGGAGACAGACAACAGGCAGACGCTCACCAGGGAGACAGACAACAGGCAGACGCTCACCGGGGAGGTAGACAACAGGCAGACGCTCACTGGGAAGACAGACAACAGGCAGACGCTTGTAAGGGAGACAGACAACAGGCAGACTCTGGCCAGGTAGACAGACAACAGGCAGACGCTCACCAGGGAAACAGACAACAGGCAGACGCTCACCAGGGAGACAGACAACAGGCAGACGCTCGCCAGGGAGACAGACAACAGGCTGACGCTCACCAGAAAGACAGACAACAGGCAGACGTTCAGCAGGGAGACAGACAACAGGCAGACGCTCACTGGGGAGACAGACAACAGGCAGACGCTCACCAGGGAGACAGACAATAGGCAGACGCTCGTCTTGGAGACAGACAACAGGCAGACGCTCGTCTTGGAGATAGACAACAGGCAGACGCTCGCCAGGGAGAAAGACAACAGGCAGACGCTCACCGGGGAGACAGACAACATACAGACGCTCGTCAGAGAGAAAGACAACAGGCAGACACTCACCCGGGAGACAGACAACAGGCAGACGCTCACCAGGGAGATAGACAACAGGCAGACGCTCACCGGGGAGACAGACAACAGGCACCCGCTCACCGGGGAGACAAACAACAGGCAGACGCTCACTGGGGAGACAGCCAACAGGCAGACGCTCACCGGGGAGACAAACAACAGGCAGACGCTCACCAGGGAGATAGATAACAGGCAGACGCTCACCAGGGAGAAAGACAACAGGCAGACGCTCACCGGGGAGACAGACAACAGGCAGACGCTCGATAGGGAGACTGACAACAGGCAGACGCTCGTCAGGGAGACAGAAAACAACAGGCAGACGCTCGTCAGGGAGACAGACAACAGGCAGACGCTCACCAGGGACACAGACAACAGGCAGACGCTCACCGGGGAGACAGACAACAGGCAGACGCTCGACAGGGAGACAGACAACAGGCAGACGCTCACCGAGGAGACAGACAACAGGCAGACGCTAACCGGGGAGACTGACAACAGGCAGACGCTCGTCAGGGAGACAGACAACAGGCAGACGCTCGTCAGAGAAACAGACAACAGGCAGACGCTCCACGGGAGACAGACAACAGGCAGATGCTCGTCAGGGAGACTGCCAACAGGCAGACGCTTGTCAGGGAGACAGACAACAGGCAGACGCTCACCGGGGAGACAGACAACAGGCAGACGCTCGTCAGGGAGACAGACAACAGGCAGACGCTCACCGGGGAGACAGACAACAGGCAGACGTTCGCCAGGGAGACAGACAACAGGCAGACGCTAGCCAGGGAGACAGACAACAGGCAGACGCTCACCGGAAAGACAGACAACAGGCAGACGCTCGTCAGCGAGACAGACAACCGGCAGACGCTCACCGGAGAGACAGACAACAGGCAGACGCTCGTAAGGGAGACAGACAACAGGCAGACACTCACCGGGGAGACAGACAACAAGCAGACGCTCACCCGGGAGATAGCCAACAGGCATATGCTCGCCTGGGAGACAGACAACAGACAGATGCTCGCCAAGGAGATAGACAACAGGCAGACGCTCGTCTTGGAGACAGACAACAGGCAGACGCTCGCCAGGGAGAGAAAACAGGCAGACGCTCACCGGGGAGACAGACAACAGGCAGATGCTCACAGGGGAGACTGACAACAGGCAGACGCTCGTCAGAGAGACAGACAACAGGCAGACGCTCACCACGGAGATAGACAACAGGCAGACGCTCACCGGGGAGACTGACAACAGGCAGACGCTCGTCAGGGAGACAGACAACAGGCAGACGCTCGTCAGAGAGACAGACAACAGGCTGACGCTCCAAGGTAGACAGACAACAGGCAGATGCTCGTCAGGGAGACTGACAACAGGCAAACGCTCGTCAGGGAGACAAACAACAGGTATACGCTCACCGGGGAGACAGACAACAGGCAGACGCTCGTCAGGGATACAGACAACAGGCAGACGTTCACCGGAGAGACAGACAACAGGCAGACGTTCGCCAGGGAGACAGACAACAGGCAGACGCTAGCCAGGGAGATAGACAACAGGCAGACGCTCGTCAGGGAGACAGACAACAGGCAGATACTCACCGGGGAGACAGACAACAGGCAGACGCTCACCCGGGAGACAGCCAACAGGCAGATGCTCGCCTGGGAAACAGACAACAG
Source organism: Ariolimax columbianus (assembly GCA_036924085.1). Classification (NCBI taxonomy): domain Eukaryota; kingdom Metazoa; phylum Mollusca; class Gastropoda; order Stylommatophora; family Arionidae; genus Ariolimax; species Ariolimax columbianus. The sequence goes on along the minus strand of JAVGWX010000016.1, from coordinate 37,095,297 downwards.
GCAGATGCTCGCCATGGAGACAGACAACAGGCAGACGCTCACCGGGGAGACAGACAACAGGCAGACGCTCACTGGGAAGACAGACAACAGGCAGACGGTTGTCAGGGAGAAAGACAACAGGCAGACTCTGGCCAGGGAGACAGACAACAGGCAGACGCTCACCAGGGAAACAGACAACAGGCAGACGCTCACCAGGGAGACAGACAACAGGCAGACGCTCGCCAGGGAGACAGACAACAGGCAGACGCTCACCAGAGAGACAGACAACAGGCAGACGCTCACCAGGTAGACAGATAACAGGCAGACGCTCACCAGGGAGACAGACAACAGGCAGACGCTCACCGGGGAGACAGACAACAGGCAGACGCTCACCGGGGAGACTGACAACCGGCAGACGCTCACCGGGAAGACAGACAACAGGCAGACGCTCGTCAGGGAGACAGACAACAACAGGCAGACGCTCGCCAGGGAGACAGACAACAGGCAGACGCTCACCAGAGACACAGACAACAGGCAGACGCTCACCAGGAAGATAGACAACAGGCAGACGCTAACCGGGGAGACAGAAAACAGGCAGACGCTCGACAGGGAGACAGACAACAGGAAGATGCTCGTCTGGGAGAAAGACAACAGGCAGACGCTCACCGGGGAGACAGACAACAGGCAGACGCTCGACAGGGAAACAGACAACAGGCAGACGCTCACCGAGGAGACATACAACAGGAAGACGCTCACCGGGGAGACTGACAACAGGGAGACGCTCGCCAGAGAGACAGACAACAGGCAGACGCTCCAAGGGAGACAGACAACAGGCAGACGCTCACCGGGGAGACAGACAACAGGCAGACGCTCGTCAGGGAGAAAGACAACAACAGGCAGACGCTCGCCAGGGAAACAGACAACAGGCAGACGCTCACCAGGGACACAGACAACAGGCAGACGCTCACCAGGGAGATAGACAACAGGCAGACGCTCCAAGGGAGACAGACAACAGGCAGATGCTCGTCAGGGAGACTGACAACAGGCAGACGCTCGTCAGGGAGACAAACAACAGGCATACGCTCACCGGGGAGACAGACAACAGGCAGACGCTCGTCCGGGAGAAAGACAACAGGCAGACGCTCACCGGGGAGACATACAACAGGCAAACGCTCGTCAGCGAGACAGACAAAGGGCAGACGCTCACCGGAGAGACAGACAACAGGCAGACACTCACCGGGGAGATAGACAACAGGCAGACGCTCAACCGGGAGACAGCCAACAGGCAGATGCTCGCCTGGGAGACAGACAACAGGCAGATGCTCGCCATGGAGACAGACAACAGGCAGACGCTCACCAGGGAGACAGACAACAGGCAGACGCTCACCGGGGAGATAGACAACAGGCAGACGCTCACTGGGAAGACAGACAACAGGCAGACGCTTGTAAGGGAGACAGACAACAGGCAGACTCTGGCCAGGTAGACAGACAACAGGCAGACGCTCACCAGGGAAACAGACAACAGGCAGACGCTCACCAGGGAGACAGACAACAGGCAGACGCTCGCCAGGGAGACAGACAACAGGCTGACGCTCACCAAAAAGACAGACAACAGGCAGACGTTCAGCAGGGAGACAGACAACAGGCAGACGCTCACTGGGGAGACAGACAACAGGCAGACGCTCACCAGGGAGACAGACAATAGGCAGACGCTCGTCTTGGAGACAGACAACAGGCAGACGCTCGTCTTGGAGATAGACAACAGGCAGACGCTCGCCAGGGAGAAAGACAACAGGCAGACGCTCACCGGGGAGACAGACAACATACAGACGCTCGTCAGAGAGAAAGACAACAGGCAGACACTCACCCGGGAGACAGACAACAGGCAGACGCTCACCAGGGAGATAGACAACAGGCAGACGCTCACCGGGGAGACAGACAACAGGCACCCGCTCACCGGGGAGACAAACAACAGGCAGACGCTCACTGGGGAGACAGCCAACAGGCAGACGCTCACCGGGGAGACAAACAACAGGCAGACGCTCACCAGGGAGATAGATAACAGGCAGACGCTCACCAGGGAGAAAGACAACAGGCAGACGCTCACCGGGGAGACAGACAACAGGCAGACGCTCGATAGGGAGACTGACAACAGGCAGACGCTCGTCAGGGAGACAGAAAACAACAGGCAGACGCTCGTCAGGGAGACAGACAACAACAGGCAGACGCTCGCCAGGGAGACAGACAACAGGCAGACGCTCACCAGAGACACAGACAACAGGCAGACGCTCACCAGGAAGATAGACAACAGGCAGACGCTAACCGGGGAGACAGAAAACAGGCAGACGCTCGACAGGGAGACAGACAACAGGAAGATGCTCGTCTGGGAGAAAGACAACAGGCAGACGCTCACCGGGGAGACAGACAACAGGCAGACGCTCGACAGGGAAACAGACAACAGGCAGACGCTCACCGAGGAGACATACAACAGGAAGACGCTCACCGGGGAGACTGACAACAGGGAGACGCTCGCCAGAGAGACAGACAACAGGCAGACGCTCCAAGGGAGACAGACAACAGGCAGACGCTCACCGGGGAGACAGACAACAGGCAGACGCTCGTCAGGGAGAAAGACAACAACAGGCAGACGCTCGCCAGGGAAACAGACAACAGGCAGACGCTCACCAGGGACACAGACAACAGGCAGACGCTCACCAGGGAGATAGACAACAGGCAGACGCTCCAAGGGAGACAGACAACAGGCAGATGCTCGTCAGGGAGACTGACAACAGGCAGACGCTCGTCAGGGAGACAAACAACAGGCATACGCTCACCGGGGAGACAGACAACAGGCAGACGCTCGTCCGGGAGAAAGACAACAGGCAGACGCTCACCGGGGAGACATACAACAGGCAAACGCTCGTCAGCGAGACAGACAAAGGGCAGACGCTCACCGGAGAGACAGACAACAGGCAGACACTCACCGGGGAGATAGACAACAGGCAGACGCTCAACCGGGAGACAGCCAACAGGCAGATGCTCGCCTGGGAGACAGACAACAGGCAGATGCTCGCCATGGAGACAGACAACAGGCAGACGCTCACCAGGGAGACAGACAACAGGCAGACGCTCACCGGGGAGATAGACAACAGGCAGACGCTCACTGGGAAGACAGACAACAGGCAGACGCTTGTAAGGGAGACAGACAACAGGCAGACTCTGGCCAGGTAGACAGACAACAGGCAGACGCTCACCAGGGAAACAGACAACAGGCAGACGCTCACCAGGGAGACAGACAACAGGCAGACGCTCGCCAGGGAGACAGACAACAGGCTGACGCTCACCAAAAAGACAGACAACAGGCAGACGTTCAGCAGGGAGACAGACAACAGGCAGACGCTCACTGGGGAGACAGACAACAGGCAGACGCTCACCAGGGAGACAGACAATAGGCAGACGCTCGTCTTGGAGACAGACAACAGGCAGACGCTCGTCTTGGAGATAGACAACAGGCAGACGCTCGCCAGGGAGAAAGACAACAGGCAGACGCTCACCGGGGAGACAGACAACATACAGACGCTCGTCAGAGAGAAAGACAACAGGCAGACACTCACCCGGGAGACAGACAACAGGCAGACGCTCACCAGGGAGATAGACAACAGGCAGACGCTCACCGGGGAGACAGACAACAGGCACCCGCTCACCGGGGAGACAAACAACAGGCAGACGCTCACTGGGGAGACAGCCAACAGGCAGACGCTCACCGGGGAGACAAACAACAGGCAGACGCTCACCAGGGAGATAGATAACAGGCAGACGCTCACCAGGGAGAAAGACAACAGGCAGACGCTCACCGGGGAGACAGACAACAGGCAGACGCTCGATAGGGAGACTGACAACAGGCAGACGCTCGTCAGGGAGACAGAAAACAACAGGCAGACGCTCGTCAGGGAGACAGACAACAGGCAGACGCTCACCAGGGACACAGACAACAGGCAGACGCTCACCGGGGAGACAGACAACAGGCAGACGCTCGACAGGGAGACAGACAACAGGCAGACGCTCACCGAGGAGACAGACAACAGGCAGACGCTAACCGGGGAGACTGACAACAGGCAGACGCTCGTCAGGGAGACAGACAACAGGCAGACGCTCGTCAGAGAAACAGACAACAGGCAGACGCTCCACGGGAGACAGACAACAGGCAGATGCTCGTCAGGGAGACTGCCAACAGGCAGACGCTTGTCAGGGAGACAGACAACAGGCAGACGCTCACCGGGGAGACAGACAACAGGCAGACGCTCGTCAGGGAGACAGACAACAGGCAGACGCTCACCGGGGAGACAGACAACAGGCAGACGTTCGCCAGGGAGACAGACAACAGGCAGACGCTAGCCAGGGAGACAGACAACAGGCAGACGCTCACCGGAAAGACAGACAACAGGCAGACGCTCGTCAGCGAGACAGACAACCGGCAGACGCTCACCGGAGAGACAGAAAACAGGCAGACGCTCGTAAGGGAGACAGACAGCAGGCAGACACTCACCGGGGAGACAGACAACAAGCAGACGCTCACCCGGGAGATAGCCAACAGGCATATGCTCGCCTGGGAGACAGACAACAGACAGATGCTCGCCAAGGAGATAGACAACAGGCAGACGCTCGTCTTGGAGACAGACAACAGGCAGACGCTCGCCAGGGAGAGAAAACAGGCAGACGCTCACCGGGGAGACAGACAACAGGCAGACGCTCGTCAGAGAGACAGACAACAGGCAGACGCTCACCACGGAGATAGACAACAGGCAGACGCTCACCGGGGAGACTGACAACAGGCAGACGCTCGTCAGGGAGACAGACAACAGGCAGACGCTCGTCAGAGAGACAGACAACAGGCTGACGCTCCAAGGTAGACAGACAACAGGCAGATGCTCGTCAGGGAGACTGACAACAGGCAAACGCTCGTCAGGGAGACAAACAACAGGTATACGCTCACCGGGGAGACAGACAACAGGCAGACGTTCGCCAGGGAGACAGACAACAGGCAGACGCTAGCCAGGGAGATAGACAACAGGCAGACGCTCGTCAGGGAGACAGACAACAGGCAGATACTCACCGGGGAGACAGACAACAGGCAGACGCTCACCCGGGAGACAGCCAACAGGCAGATGCTCGCCTGGGAAACAGACAACAGGCAGATGCTCGCCATGGAGACAGACAACAGGCAGACGCTCACCGGGGAGACAGACAACAGGCAGACGCTCACTGGGAAGACAGACAACAGGCAGACGGTTGTCAGGGAGAAAGACAACAGGCAGACTCTGGCCAGGGAGACAGACAACAGGCAGACGCTCACCAGGGAAACAGACAACAGGCAGACGCTCACCAGGGAGACAGACAACAGGCAGACGCTCGCCAGGGAGACAGACAACAGGCAGACGCTCACCAGGGAGACAGACAACAGGCAGGCGTTCAGCATGGAGAAAGACAACAGGCAGACGCTCACTTGAGAGACAGAAAACAGGCAGACGCTCACCAGGGAGACAGACAATAGGCAGACGCTCGTCTTGGAGACAGACAACAGGCAGACGCTCGTCTTCGAGACAGACAACAGGCAGACGCTCACCCGAGAAAAAGACAACATGCAGACGCTCACCAGGGAGAAAGACAACAGGCAGACGCTAACCGGGGAGACAGACAACAGGCACCCGCTCACCGGGGAGACAAACAACAGGCAGACGCTCGTCCGGGAGAAAGACAACAGGCAGATGCTCACCGGGGAGACAGACAACAGGCAGACGTTCGCCAGGGAGACAGACAACAGGCAGATGCTAGCCAGGGAGAAAGACAACAGGCAGACGCTCACCGGGGAGACATACAACAGGCAAACGCTCGTCAGCGAGACAGACAACAGGCAGACGCTCACCGGAGAGACAGACAACAGGCAGACGCTCGTCAGGGAGACAGACAACAGGCAGACACTCACCGGGGAGATAGACAACAGGCAGACGCTCAACCGGGAGACAGCCAACAGGCAGATGCTCGCCTGGGAGACAGACAACAGGCAGATGCTCGCCATGGAGACAGACAACAGGCAGACGCTCACCAGGGAGACAGACAACAGGCAGACGCTCACCGGGGAGATAGACAACAGGCAGACGCTCACTGGGACGACAGACAACAGGCAGACGCTTGTAAGGGAGACAGACAACAGGCAGACTCTGGCCAGGGAGACAGACAACAGGCAGACGCTCACCAGGGAAACAGACAACAGGCAGACGCTCACCAGGGAGACAGACAACAGGCAGACGCTCGATAGGGAGACAGACAACAGGCAGACGCTCACCAGAAAGACAGACAACAGGCAGACGTTCAGCAGGGAGACAGACAACAGGCAGACGCTCACTGGGGAGACAGAAAACAGGCAAACGCTCACCAGGGAGACAGACAATAGGCAGACGCTCGTCTTGGAGACAGACAACAGGCAGACGCTCGTCTTGGAGATAGACAACAGGCAGACGCTCGCCAGGGAGAAAGACAACAGGCAGACGCTCACCGGGGAGACAGACAACAGGCAGACGCTCGTCAGAGAGAAAGACAACAGGCAGACACTCACCCGGGAGACAGACAACAGGCAGACGCTCACCAGGGAGATAGACAACAGGCAGACGCTCACCGGGGAGACAGACAACAGGCACCCGCTCACCGGGGAGACAAACAACAGGCAGACGCTCACCGGGGAGACAAACAACAGGCAGACGCTCACCAGGGAGACAGATAACAGGCAGACGCTCACCAGGGAGAAAGACAACAGGCAGACGCTCACCGGGGAGACAGACAACAGGCAGACGCTCGACAGGGAGACTGACAACAGGCAGACGCTCGTCAGGGAGACAGAAAACAACAGGCAGACGCTCGCCAGGGAGACAGACAACAGGCAGACGCTCACCAGGGACACAGACAACAGGCAGACGCTCACCGGGGAGACAGACAACAGGCAGACGCTCGACAGTGAGACAGACAACAGGCAGACGCTCACCGAGGAGACAGACAACAGGCAGACGCTAACCGGGGAGACTGACAACAGGCAGACGCTCGTCAGGAAGACAGACAACAGGCAGACGCTCGTCAGAGAAACAGACAACAGGCAGACGCTCCACGGGAGACAGACAACAGGCAGATGCTCGTCAGGGAGACTGCCAACAGGCAGACGCTCCTCAGGGAGACAGACAACGGGCAGACGCTCACCGGGGAGACAGACAACAGGCAGACGCTCGTCAGAAAGACAGACAACAGGCAGACGCTCACCGGGGAGACAGACAACAGGCAGACGTTCGCCAGGGAGACAGACAACAGGCAGACGCTAGCCAGGGAGACAGACAACAGGCAGACGCTCACCGGGGAGACAGACAACAGGCAGACGCTCGTAAGGGAGACAGACAACAGGCAGACACTAACCGGGGAAACAGACAACAAGCAGACGCTCACCCGGGAGATAGCCAACAGGCATATGCTCGCCTGGTAGACAGACAACAGGCAGATGCTCTCCAAGGAGATAGACAACAGGCAGACGCTCGCCAGGGAGAGAAAACAGGCAGACGCTCACCGGGGAGACAGACAACAGGCAGATGCTCACCGGGGAGACTGACAACAGGCAGACGCTCGTCAGAGAGACAGACAACAGGCAGACGCTCACCACGGAGATAGACAACAGCCAGACGCTCACCGGGGAGACTGACAACAGGCAGACGCTCGTCAGGGAGACAGACAACAGGCAGACGCTCGTCAGAGAGACAGACAACAGGCAGACGCTACAAGGTAGACAGACAACAGGCAGATGCTCACCGGGGAGACAGACAACAGGCAGACGCTCGTCAGGGAGACAGACAACAGGCAGACGCTCACCGGGGAGACAGACAACAGGCAGACGTTCGCCAGGGAGACAGACAACAGGCAGACGCTAGCCAGGGAGATAGACAACAGGCAGACGCTCGTTAGGGAGACAGACAACAGGCAGACACTCACCGGGGAGACAGACAACAGGCAGACGCTCACCCGGGAGACAGCCAACAGGCAGATGCTCGCCTGGGAAACAGACAACAGGCAGATGCTCGCCATGGAGACAGAAAACAGGCAGACGCTCACCGGGGAGACAGACAACAGGCAGACGCTCACTGGGAAGACAGACAACAGGCAGACGCTCGTCAGGGAGACAGACAACAGGCAGATGCTCGCCAGGGAGACAGACAACAGGCAGACGCTCACCAGGGAAACAGATAACAGGCAGACGCTCACCAGGGAGACAGACAACAGGCAGACGCTCGCCAGGGAGACAGACAACAGGCAGACGCTCACCAGGGAGACAGACAACAGGCAGGCGTTCAGCATAGAGAAAGACAACAGGCAGACGCTCACTTGGGAGACAGACAACAGGCAGACGCTCACCAGGGAGACAGACAATAGGCAGACGCTCGTCTTGGAGACAGACAACAGGCAGACGCTCGTCTTCGAGACAGACAACAGGCAGACGCTCACCCGGGAAACAGACAACAGGCAGACGCTCACCAGGGAGACAGACAACAGGCAGACGCTAACCGGGGAGACAGAAAAAAGGCACCCGCTCACCGGGGAGACAAACAACAGGCAGACGCTCACTGGGGAGACAGCCAACAGGCAGACGCTCACCGGGGAGACAAACAACAGGCAGACGCTCGTCAGCGAGACAGATAACAGGCAGACGCTCGCCAGAGAGAAAGACAACAGGCAGATGCTCGTCAGAGAGACAGACAACAGGCAGATGCTCGTTAGGGAGACTGACAACAGGCAGACGCTCACCGGGGAGACTGACTACAGGCAGACGCTCGCCAGGGAGATAGACAACAGGCAGACGCTCACCGGGGAGACTGACAACAGGCAGACGCTCGTCAGAGAGACAGACAACAGGCAGACGCTCACCGGGGAGACAGACTACATGCAGACGCTCACCGGGGAGACAGACAACAGGCAGACGCTCACCGGGAAAACAGACAACAGGCAGACGCTCGTCAGGGAGACAGACAACAGGCAGACGCTCACCAGGGACACAGACAACAGGCAGACGCTCACCAGGGAGACAGACAACAGGCAGACTCTCGCCAGAGAGACAGACAACAGGCAGACGCTCACCAGGGAGACAAACAACAGGCAGACATTCACCAGGGAGACAGACAACAGGCAGACGCTCACCGGGGAGACAGACAACAGGCAGACGCTCGCCAGAGAGATAGATAACAGGCAGACGCTCGTCTTGGAGACAGACAACAGGCAGACGCTCGTCTTGGAGACAGACAACAGGCAGACGCTCGCCAGGGAGATAGACAACAGGCAGACGCTCACCGGGGAGACAGACAACAGGCAGAGGCTCACCGGGGAGACTGACAACAGGCAGACGCTCGTCTTGGAGACAGACAACAGGCAGACGCTCGTCCTTGAGACAGACAACAGACAGACGCTCGCCAGGGAGACAGACAACAGGCACCCGCTCACCGGGGAGACAAACAACAGGCAGACGCTCACCGGGGAGACAAACAACAGGCAGACGCTCACCAGGGAGACAGATAACAGGCAGACGCTCACCAGGGAGAAAGACAACAGGCAGACGCTCACCGGGGAGACAGACAACAGGCAGACGCTCGACAGGGAGACTGACAACAGGCAGACGCTCGTCAGGGAGACAGAAAACAACAGGCAGACGCTCGCCAGGGAGACAGACAACAGGCAGACGCTCACCAGGGACACAGACAACAGGCAGACGCTCACCGGGGAGACAGACAACAGGCAGACGCTCGACAGTGAGACAGACAACAGGCAGACGCTCACCGAGGAGACAGACAACAGGCAGACGCTAACCGGGGAGAATGACAACAGGCAGACGCTCGTCAGGGAGACAGACAACAGGCAGACGCTCGTCAGAGAAACAGACAACAGGCAGACGCTCCGCGGGAGACAGACAACAGGCAGATGCTCGTCAGGGAGACTGCCAACAGGCAGACGCTCCTCAGGGAGACAGACAACGGGCAGACGCTCACCGGGGAGACAGACAACAGGCAGACGCTCGTCAGAAAGACAGACAACAGGCAGACGCTCACCGGGGAGACAGACAACAGGCAGACGTTCGCCAGGGAGACAGACAACAGGCAGACGCTAGCCAGGGAGACAGACAACAGGCAGACGCTCACCGGGGAGACAGACAACAGGCAGACGCTCGTAAGGGAGACAGACAACAGGCAGACACTAACCGGGGAAACAGACAACAAGCAGACGCTCACCCGGGAGATAGCCAACAGGCATATGCTCGCCTGGTAGACAGACAACAGGCAGATGCTCTCCAAGGAGATAGACAACAGGCAGACGCTCGCCAGGGAAAGAAAACAGGCAGACGCTCACCGGGGAGACAGACAACAGGCAGATGCTCACCGGGGAGACTGACAACAGGCAGACGCTCGTCAGAGAGACAGACAACAGGCAGACGCTCACCACGGAGATAGACAACAGCCAGACGCTCACCGGGGAGACTGACAACAGGCAGACGCTCGTCAGGGAGACAGACAACAGGCAGACGCTCGTCAGAGAGACAGACAACAGGCAGACGCTACAAGGTAGACAGACAACAGGCAGATGCTCACCGGGGAGACAGACAACAGGCAGACGCTCGTCAGGGAGACAGACAACAGGCAGACGCTCACCGGGGAGACAGACAACAGGCAGACGTTCGCCAGGGAGACAGACAACAGGCAGACGCTAGCCAGGGAGACAGACAACAGGCAGACGCTCGTTAGGGAGACAGACAACAGGCAGACACTCACCGGGGAGACAGACAACAGGCAGACGCTCACCCGGGAGACAGCCAACAGGCAGATGCTCGCCTGGGAAACAGACAACAGGCAGATGCTCGCCATGGAGACAGAAAACAGGCAGACGCTCACCGGGGAGACAGACAACAGGCAGACGCTCACTGGGAAGACAGACAACAGGCAGACGCTCGTCAGGGAGACAGACAACAGGCAGATGCTCGCCAGGGAGACAGACAACAGGCAGACGCTCACCAGGGAAACAGATAACAGGCAGACGCTCACCAGGGAGACAGACAACAGGCAGACGCTCGCCAGGGAGACAGACAACAGGCAGACGCTCACCAGGGAGACAGACAACAGGCAGGCGTTCAGCATGGAGAAAGACAACAGGCAGACGCTCACTTGGGAGACAGACAACAGGCAGACGCTCACCAGAGAGACAGACAATAGGCAGACGCTCGTCTTGAAGACAGACAACAGGCAGACGCTCGTCTTCGAGACAGACAACAGGCAGACGCTCACCCGGGAAACAGACAACAGGCAGACGCTCACCAGGGAGACAGACAACAGGCAGACGCTAACCGGGGAGACAGAAAAAAGGCACCCGCTCACCGGGGAGACAAACAACAGGCAGACGCTCACTGGGGAGACAGCCAACAGGCAGACGCTCACCGGGGAGACAAACAACAGGCAGACGCTCGTCAGCGAGACAGATAACAGGCAGACGCTCGCCAGAGAGAAAGACAACAGGCAGATGCTCGTCAGAGAGACAGACAACAGGCAGATGCTCGTTAGGGAGACTGACAACAGGCAGACGCTCACCGGGGAGACTGACTACAGGCAGACGCTCGCCAGGGAGATAGACAACAGGCAGACGCTCACCGGGGAGACTGACAACAGGCAGACGCTCGTCAGAGAGACAGACAACAGGCAGACGCTCACCGGGGAGACAGACTACATGCAGACGCTCACCGGGGAGACAGACAACAGGCAGACGCTCACCGGGAAAACAGACAACAGGCAGACGCTCGTCAGGGAGACAGACAACAGGCAGATGCTCGCCAGGGAGACAGACAACAGGCAGACGCTCACCAGGGACACAGACAACAGGCAGACGCTCACCAGGGAGACAGACAACAGGCAGACTCTCGCCAGAGAGACAGACAACAGGCAGACGCTCACCAGGGAGACAAACAACAGGCAGACATTCACCAGGGAGACAGACAACAGGCAGACGCTCACCGGGGAGACAGACAACAGGCAGACGCTCGCCAGAGAGATAGATAACAGGCAGACGCTCGTCTTGGAGACAGACAACAGGCAGACGCTCGTCTTGGAGACAGACAACAGGCAGACGCTCGCCAGGGAGATAGACAACAGGCAGACGCTCACCGGGGAGACAGACAACAGGCAGAGGCTCACCGGGGAGACTGACAACAGGCAGACGCTCGTCTTGGAGACAGACAACAGGCAGACGCTCGTCCTTGAGACAGACAACAGACAGACGCTCGCCAGGGAGATAGACAACAGGCAGACGCTCACCGGGGAGACAGACAACAGGCAGACGCTCGACAGGGAGACAGACAACATGCAGACGCTCACCGGGGAGACAGAAAACAGGCAGACGCTCACCGGGGAGACTGACAACAGGCAGACGCTCGTCAGAGAGACAGATAACAGGCAGACGCTCGTCAGGGAGACAGACAACAGGCAGAAGCTCGTCAGAGAGACAGACAACAGGCAGACGCTCACCAGGGAGACAGACAACAGGCAGACGCTCGTCTTGGAGACAGACAACAGGCAGACGCTCGCCAGGGAGATAGACAACAGGCAGACGCTCACCGGGGAGACAGACAACAGGCAGACGCTCGACAGGGAGACAGACAACAGGCAGACGCTCACCGGGGAGACAGACAACAGGCAGACGCTCACCGGGGAGACTGACAACAGGCAGACGCTCGTCAGAGAGACAGACAACAGGCAGACGCTCGTCAGGGAGACAGACAACAGGCAGACGCTCGCCAGGGAGACAGACAACAGGCAGATGCTCGTCAGGGAGACTGACAACAGGCAGACGCTCGTCAGGGAGATAGACAACAGGCAGACGCTCACCGGGGAGACAGACAACAGGCAGACGCTCGACAGGGAGACAGACAACAGGCAGACGCTCACCGGGGAGACAGACAACAGGCAGACGCTCACCGGGGAGACTGACAACAGGCAGACGCTCGTCAGAGAGACAGACAACAGGCAGACGCTCGTCAGGGAGACAGACAACAGGCAGACGCTCGCCAGGGAGACAGACAACAGGCAGATGCTCGTCAGGGAGACTGACAACAGGCAGACGCTCGTCAGGGAGACAAACAACAGGCAGACGTTCGCCAGGGAGACAGACAACAGGCAGACGCTAGCCAGGGAGATAGACAAGAGGCAGACGCTCGTTAGGGAGACAGACAACAGGCAGACACTCACCGGGGAGACAGACAACAGGCAGACGCTCACCCGGGAGACAGCCAACAGGCAGATGCTCGCCTGGGAAACAGACAACAGGCAGATGCTCGCCATGGAGACAGAAAACAGGCAGACGCTCACCGGGGAGACAGACAACAGGCAGACGCTCACTGGGAAGACAGACAACAGGCAGACGGTTGTCAGGGAGAAAGACAACAGGCAGACTCTGGCCAGGGAGACAGACAACAGGCAGACGCTCACCAGGGAAACAGATAACAGGCAGACGCTCACCAGGGAGACAGACAACAGGCAGACGCTCGCCAGGGAGACAGACAACAGGCAGACGCTCACCAGGGAGACAGACAACAGGCAGGCGTTCAGCATGGAGAAAGACAACAGGCAGACGCTCACTTGGGAGACAGACAACAGGCAGACGCTCACCAGGGAGACAGACAATAGGCAGACGCTCGTCTTGGAGACAGACAACAGGCAGACGCTCGTCTTCGAGACAGACAACAGGCAGACGCTCACCCGGGAAACAGACAACAGGCAGACGCTCACCAGGGAGACAGACAACAGGCAGACGCTAACCGGGGAGACAGAAAAAAGGCACCCGCTCACCGGGGAGACAAACAACAGGCAGACGCTCACTGGGGAGACAGCCAACAGGCAGACGCTCACCGGGGAGACAAACAACAGGCATACGCTCGTCAGCGAGACAGATAACAGGCAGACGCTCGCCAGGGAGAAAGACAACAGGCAGATGCTCGTCAGAGAGACAGACAACAGGCAGATGCTCGTTAGGGAGACTGACAACAGGCAGACGCTCACCGGGGAGACTGACAACAGGCAGACGCTCGCCAGGGAGATAGACAACAGGCAGACGCTTACCGGGGAGACTGACAACAGGCAGACGCTCGTCAGAGAGACAGACAACAGGCAGACGCTCACCGGGGAGACATACTACATGCAGACGCTCACCGGGGAGACAGACAACAGGCAGACGCTCACCGGGAAAACAGACAACAGGCAGACGCTCGTCAGGGAGACAGACAACAGGCAGATGCTCGCCAGGGAGACAGACAACAGGCAGACGCTCACCAGGGACACAGACAACAGGCAGACGCTCACCAGGGAGACAGACAACAGGCAGACTCTCGCCAGAGAGACAGACAACAGGCAGACGCTCACCAGGGAGACAAACAACAGGCAGACATTCACCAGGGAGACAGACAACAGGCAGACGCTCACCGGGGAGACAGACAACAGGCAGACGCTCGCCAGGGAGATAGATAACAGGCAGACGCTCGTCTTGGAGACAGACAACAGGCAGACGCTCGTCTTGGAGACAGACAACAGGCAGACGCTCGCCAGGGAGATAGACAACAGGCAGACGCTCACCGGGGAGACAGACAACAGGCAGAGGCTCACCGGGGAGACTGACAACAGGCAGACGCTCGTCTTGGAGACAGACAACAGGCAGACGCTCGTCCTTGAGACAGACAACAGACAGACGCTCGCCAGGGAGATAGACAACAGGCAGACGCTCACCGGGGAGACAGACAACAGGCAGAGGCTCACCGGGGAGACTGACAACAGGCAGACGCTCGTCTTGGAGACAGACAACAGGCAGACGCTCGTCCTTGAGACAGACAACAGACAGACGCTCGCCAGGGAGATAGACAACAGGCAGACGCTCACCGGGGAGACAGACAACAGGCAGACGCTCGACAGGGAGACAGACAACATGCAGACGCTCACCGGGGAGACAGAAAACAGGCAGACGCTCACCGGGGAGACTGACAACAGGCTGACGCTCGTCAGAGAGACAGATAACAGGCAGACGCTCGTCAGGGAGACAGACAACAGGCAGAAGCTCGTCAGAGAGACAGACAACAGGCAGACGCTCACCAGGGAGACAGACAACAGGCAGACGCTCGTCTTGGAGACAGACAACAGGCAGACGCTTGCCAGGGAGATAGACAACAGGCAGACGCTCACCGGGGAGACAGACAACAGGCAGACGCTCGACAGGGAGACAGACAACAGGCAGACGCTCACCGGGGAGACAGACAACAGGCAGACGCTCACCGGGGAGACTGACAACAGGCAGACGCTCGTCAGAGAGACAGACAACAGGCAGACGCTCGTCAGGGAGACAGACAACAGGCAGACGCTCGCCAGGGAGACAGACAACAGGCAGATGCTCGTCAGGGAGACTGACAACAGGCAGATGCTCGTCAGGGAGACAAACAACAGGCAGACGCTCACCGGGGAGACAGACAACAGGCAGACGCTCGTCAGGGAGACAGACAACAGGCAGACGCTCACCGGGGACACAGACAACAGGCAGACGTTCGCCAGGGAGACAGACAACAGGCAGACGCTAACCAGGGAGACAGACAACAGGCAGACGCTCACCGGGGAGACAGACAACAGGCAGACGCTCGTCAGCGAGACAGACAACAGGCAGACGCTCACCGGAAAGACAGACAACAGGCAGACGCTCGTCAGGGAGACAGACAACAGGCAGACACTCACCGGGGAGATAGACAACAGGCAGACGCTCACCTGGGAGACAGCCAACAGGCAGACGCTCACCTGGGAAACAGACAACAGGCAGATGCTCGCCATGGAGACAGACAACAGGCATATGCTTGCCATGGAGACAGAAGAAAAGCTACAGAGGCTCCTTGAAGGTGTCTCTGACAAGCTTTAACATTGATGTTGTCTTCTGTGCGTACATCCTGGAAAGGCTAGTATTACAGTATTACTGGAGGTGCTCGGGAAATTGAGATGCTAGTCCAGTCAGGCACACAATACTGACTGACCAGGACGTCGAGTCATGGTCAACACACTGACCAAGACCAAAATCTCTCTTCCATGTAGCGTTCTCTGGATGCAGGCTGTTTTCAAGGCAGCCTGAATGACAAGATGGGGATGGATGTGATCCCCGTAGTAATGAGTGCCACGCAGATGAAGCCACATAGCACAACCACCTGGGAGACCGCGGTCCACCTTCATCAGCATAATCGGGATGTGAGGAAAGCTGCTACAACCCGCCACTTAACGTCCTTTTTAAGACGCACAAAAGAGTAAACTTTCTCATTGTAGGCATTACATCAAAACAAGATGAGGTGCTCAGATCCCAGAGAGTGAAGCCATCGCGGAAGCTCATCAAAAGCGTGCTGTTCGAAACACAAATCGCACAGCAATTTCACAGTCGGCTTTCCCCTCCTCAAGTGCGCCCTGAATGTGGCAGAGTATGCCTTTCCAGCAGTGGTCTTTACAGCTGAAAGAAAACACAATTCGCAGTAAAAGTCTGATGATGTCAACATCTTCGCTTACGACAGCAACTATTATGCCTTATTAACATACACATCATGGACAATCCGTGACCGAATCCGCAACACAACGCTGATGCAGAAATTGGGGACATGCCTAGTAAGTGCTTACATCGACACCCAAAACACAATCAAGTGGTTTGGCCATTTATTCAGAACGCATAATCGCCAGACTGCAGCGAGAGCAGGTCTCCAGTCCACGAGCAAGAGGCATACCTCGATTTCGTTGGATCGAGGAAGTTCCACCTAACGAGAGTACAAGTCTTCCACTTGGCGATAACAAGAAATGTACGCATCCCGCCTCTCTGCGGCGCATTATGGTAAGAGTAGTAGGACATTTCGCCTCTCTGCGACGCATCATGAAGAGCAGTAGGACATTCCGCCTCTCTGCGACGCCTCATGGTAAGACCAGTAAGACATCTCGCCTCTCTGCGACGACTCATGGTAAGACCAGTAAGACATCTCGCCTCTCTGCGACGACTCATGGTAAGACCAGTAAGGCATCTCGCCTCTCTGCGACGCATCATGAAGAGCAGTAGGACATCCCGCCTCTGCGACGCATCATGAAGAGCAGTAGGACATCCCGCCTCTCTGCGACGCATCATGAAGAGCAGTAGGGCATCTCGCCTCTCTGTGACGCCTCATGGCAAGAGCAGTAGGACACAAGACAGAAGTGCACACACAACTGTCGGCACAAAGTGTTGAAGAATTATGGATCATTAGAAAATACGCATGATGGTGATGATCGCTCACTCTCTTTCTTCATCTCTCGCTTTCGCTCTTTCCTCATGATGGTTGAGCACTCATGTTCCGCTGCCATGCCCTAAATGTGGAGTGTTTCACAGCAAGGGGTATCAAAAGATCTGATGTTATTATACATTTACATCTATCTGAATATCTACATTAGTCTTTTAACTGTCCGTGATGATTACACCATTTCTCTGTAAAACCAACTCTTTATGGTCCCCAGTGATCTTCTTATTTGCTTTTTTGTTTCCTTGTCCATGACTGGCTTCCGTATGAGAAGATAGGCTTACCCCAAAATCAATGATGTCATACAATAAAATGAAGTTGAACTTGTATCCTTCAGGTCAAATCCCCACAGCTCCTCAGTGGCTGGTTGAATCTACAGTATGCAAATAAGTACATAAGTGCATAAAAATCCGTTTTGTTACCAGAATCACTTGGTCAATCGCCACTGCAACATGTTCTCGATCTTTTTCACTTAGTTCTCTGGGTTCCCATCGTGATGTTCGTCTATCACAAGTGATGAAGACCACTCGCTTTGTTCAGTCGTGTGGACATAATTTCTCTTGCTGTGTCCTCTGAAACGGGTGACTTGGATTAAAGTGAGGAAGAAACTGAGCCTTTTGTTAACCTCACTCTCTGGTCTTAAGCTACCTTTGGACAGTGGCAATATATTTATAGAGAAGACTGAAAATAGCATAGGATGAAGATTTTTGCTCAGGGTTTACTCCCGAAGCCTTTCCCGTAAACAGGTATCCTGCAAGCTTGGGGAAAGGGGGGTGGCATTCTAACGGTGTGCCTTTTTCATAACCACAAAAGGTTGTATGGACATCACTCAGCGTGTGAATGTGTTGGGCATCTCTCCCCAGCTATGTTCAGTCCAAATATCTCACAGGCCATTTTCATGAAGTTCAGCCGTGGGAACTAGGCCGTGAAATACGACACATGTTTAAGCGTAGTGCCATTTGTATAGCCGGTGTCCAGACCAGGATAATCGGACGGAAGAAATCACAAAAATCGAACAAATTAACCAGTCCAAATGGAATACAACACCACGTTTCAGTGAACGTGCAAGTCGTGGACTAGTGTGAATTCCAGGCAAATCCGTGTTTTGGCGGCACCCAAAATGAACTAAAACAGCAGAGTCGTGAATTTATTTGTGGCTGTTTGTATGGTCGTTTGTGAGTTTATTTGTGGCTGTTTGTATGGTCGGTCGTAAGTTTATGTGTGGCTGTTTGTATGGTCGGTCGTAAGTTTATTTATGAATGTTTGTATGGTCGGTTGAAAGTACGGTACATCGTAAGTTGATTTGTGGTTGTTTGTATGGTCAGTCGCACGTTTGTGTGTGGATGTTTTATGGTCGGTTGAAATGCATTTACGGCTGTTTGTACGGTCAGTCGTACGTTTATGTGTGGCGGTTTGCATGGTCCGTCGCATGTATTTTTGTATAATTAGTTGACCTCGTTACGGCTATGGGTACGCTTACGTGTGTGTCTCTGTGACTGTGCGAGAGAGTCTGGTGTGGGCGTCATATGGTATGCATAGTCATACAGCTACGCACGGACCAATTTTGTCAATCACTAATCACTCAAGCTGTGATAGCCAGACCCGTTATATGGGCGTGCCTTCGATCATTAACATTCATTTCGTGTCGGCTTAATTATTTTCGGAAATTGACATCCCAGTGTCGGCTCCGGTATCGGGGCAGGGGTAATAATGCACATATTCTACACTTTCCATCTCTGCTCCTTGTGTACACAGGTCGTTTATACTTTTATTGTTCTAATTATCTACACACGACAACCAAAAGTAAAGTTCCCGTTTGCACGCCAGTGGAGCATATTGGGAATATGGTGTTAGACCAATAATTGTTGTTTTCACCAACAGCACACTAGGAGTGATGGGGGTCACATTTCCGTCACACATCAGTCATATATCCGTCACATGTTTCAGGTTCCCAATTTTTTATTCCGGGTATTATGCCACGATCTGTTTTGCGATCGGAAAATGCCGCAACAGCTGGGGACCGAACCACGATCACTCGGATGGGAAGTCAGTGCCCTACCTAGGCTCTATTGTTATCTACAAGTCTAAAAATAACGGTGACCATTCAAAAGATAACTATAGAAGCTATACTCTATATAGGATAGGTTATTGTTTTTAAGGATATGAATAACTCGATTTTCCTAGCATTAGACAAGAAGACAATGACGTAGCAGTGAACGCGACAGCCGGAGAGGAAAACAACGTGGAGAAGTCTAAAAATACATTGATAGGACTAATTTATACATGAAGTCAAGTTAAAAGACTAAGGGAGTACATGAAGTCAAATTAATAGACTAATGGAGTACATGAAGTCAAGTTAATAGACTAAGAAGTAAATGAAGTCAAGTTAATAGACTGAGGGAGTACATGAAGTCAAGTTAATTGACTAAGGGAGTACATGAAGTCAAGTTAATAGACTACGAAGTAAATGAAGTCAAGTTAATAGAATGAGGGAGTACATGAAGTCAAGTTAATAGACTAAGGGAGTACATGAAGTCAAATTAATAGGCTAAGGGAGTACATTAAGCCAAGTTAATAGACTAATGGAGTACATGAAGTCAAGTTAATAGACTAAGAAGTGAAACAAGTCAAGTTAATAGACTGAGGGAGTACATGAAGTCAAGTTAATTGACTAAGGGAGTACATGAAGTCAAGTTAATAAACTAAGAAGTAAATGAAGTCAAGTTAATAGACTGAGGGAGTACATGAAGTCAAGTTAATTGACTAAGGGAGTACATGACGTCAAGTTAATAGACTAAGAAGTAAATGAAGTAAAGTTAATAGACTGAGGGAGTACATGAAGTCAAGTTAATTGACTAAGGGAGTACATGACGTCAAGTTAATAGACTAAGAAGTAAATGAAGTAAAGTTAATAGACTGAGGGAGTACATGAAGTCAAGTTAATTGACTAAGGGAGTACATGAAGTCAAGTTAATAGATTAAGGAATTACATGAAGTCAAGTTAATAAACTAAGCGAGTACATGAATTCAGGTTAATAGACTAAGGAGTAAAAAAAGTCAAGTTAATAGACTAAGGAAGTACATGAAGTCAAGTTAATAAACTAAGGGAGTACATGAAGGCAGGTTAATAAACTAAGGAGTAAATGAAATCAAGTTAATAGACTAAGGGAGTACATGAAGTCAAGTTAATAGATTAAGGAAGTACATGAAGTCAAGTTAATAAACTAAGGGAGTACATGAAGTCAGGTTAATAGACTAAGGAGTAAAAAAAGGCAAGTTAATAGACTAAGGAGTAAATGAAGTCAAGTTAATAGAATGAGGGAGTACATGAAGTCAAGTTAATAGACTAAGGCGGAAATGAAGTCAATTTAATAGACTAAGGAGTAAATTAAGTCAAGTTAATAGACTAAGGAGCAAATGAAGTCAAGTTAATAGACAACGGAGTAAATGAAGTCAAGTTAATAGACTAAGGAGCAAATGAAGTCAAGTTAATAGACAACGGAGTAAATGAAGTCAAGTTGATAGACTAAGGAGTAAATCAAATCAAGTTAATAGTCTAAGGGGGTACATGAAGTTAAGTTAATATACTAAGGAGTAAATGAAGTCAAGTTAATAGACTTAAGAGGTACATGAAGTCAAGTTAAAAGACTAAGGAGTAAATTAAGTCCAGTTAGTTATATAAATCAACAGTCGCACGAAGACAAAATTATATAAACAAAAGGATCACATGAAGTAAAGTGTACCGGACGCTGGAGTCTAGACTAAGTGCCCACTTAGGTCACACACAAACAAAGAAGACAGAGGAAGACAATAAAAGAACCCCAAAAAGAACAAATAAATAAATAGCTCATGGGCAATGGCGCACAGGATCGACTTCAGTGCAAATAGGTGCCCCCAAATACGCGCTGACTCCGTCATTGCCGAATGTTCGAGTGGCAGAGTACGAACACCGCAGTACAAATAAGCAACATCGGTGTATGTCTCAGGGTAAATGTCTGTTGATTTTATCATTAATTTGTTCATTCATTTATTCATAGGCGTCTCCGTCTGCGTAGACCATGAGCATGGCGTACTGTGCGTTTTGTCCATCTCTAGCTCCTGTATTTCGATACCGTCTGGTATGAATGAAAGTTTATCTGTGAGTGACAGTCTCTGCCACAGATCGTACAACCCTGCTGAGGAGGTTGGCTTGCCGGGGTGTGACAGTCCCTGCCACAGATCGTACAACCCTGCTGAGAAGGTTGGCTTGCCGGGGTGTGACAGTCTCTGCCACAGATCGTACAACCCTGCTGAGGAGGTTGGCTTGCCGGGGTGTGACAGTCCCTGCCACAGATCGTACAACCCTGCTGAGGAGGTTGGCTTGCCGGGGTGTGACAGTCTCTGCCACAGATCGTACAACCCTGCTGAGGAGGTTGGCTTACAGGTGTGTTTTCTCGATATCTTCAGTCTTTATCTTTTCTCTGCAGCCAGAAGACCTCTACGAGCGTAGGCAGCCACTATGCCCTTTCCAACTGACTGTCTCCAAACAGTTCCACCCTGAGCAATTGCTTCCCAGCCCTCGGGTGGGATGCTGCTTAACTTCATGTCACTCTTGCATGCGTCCTTGAATCACAGTAGGGCGGCCGATTATTATTGCTCCAGTGGCCAGCTGTCCATAAAGGATATTCTTTGACAGCCTCTCATCTTCCCTGTGGTAAACATGCCCCAACGATCCAAGAATTCGGACCTTGGTGTAGGGAGGCAGAGCATTGTTGTCCCAGACTATCTTCGTCAGGCGGGCAATGACATTACTAGCCCTGCCAGAAAATACTATCTCCAATTCGAGACATAGTGTTGATGATGGCAGAACCCAGATAACTGAAACTGTTGACGACCCCCAGAGTAACGCAATCAATCGTTATGGAGGAGGAAGTGGTAATACCCTGTGCGCAAACCTTAGTCTTTTCCAGGCTTATGGTGAGCCCAAACTGCTTGCACCTTTATGTCTCACAGTCTATGTAGGGCTCCTCATTATTGACCACTAGAACCACATCATTCTCAAATACATATTATTATAATATTTCCTATATTATATATGAGACTATCTCATCTTATATGAACCACTCATGTTGTATCCCTTCACACATGAATTCTGCGTCAAAGTATGTGTGTACTCCTAGAGTGGCATTAGGAAGTGGACGAGACATGTTGTTCGCATACCCTATGAGAAAATCCCCAAGAAGCAGTTATGCGATGAGCTCAGAACATGCAGACGCTCATCAGGAGGACAGGGAATAAAGCTACAGGGACTCTTTCAAGGTGTGTCTGAAAAAATTGCAATTCTGGTGTCCCCTTATTGGAGTTGCTTGCACAGAACCGTTCCACCTGGCGCGTTAACAGAATCAACGGTGCTCAGATCACAGAGCGAAACTCTTTCCCCTAGGTTCACAGTAGGTGTGGCACCCGAAAGAGCAGGACGCACGACAACTACACAGGCGACTCTTCATATGAGTGCCTGCTCCAGGTGTAGTAGACCTCTATCTCCCTGCGGAGCATGGGTTCTCAACAAAATATTCGCCAAGTCTTTTTGTCATGAACTATAATTACCAGCAACCTCCCCACCCCATCTCCCCACGTCTTTTCTGCTGTTTTAATGTTTGTATCGACTTCCTTTCTCCCTTAGTGGTTAATTATGTCTCTTCTTCTCTTGCCCTGAGGATTTCAGAACAGCGACTGTCTTCTAATGATGTCAGCTGGATTCAATAATGTGTGTCCTATGCATCGTCAATGTCTTCTCTTTGCGTCTAGTTGTACTAATACAGACATTCTCAACCTGGTGCTCGCGAGCTACATGGTGCTCTTTTAATGACATTTGGTGCTCGCGTCATACAAAGTAAAAAAGTTGCTCCCGTCATAAAAAGTAAAAAAGCTGCTCCCGTCATAAAAAGTTAAAAAGTTGCTCGCGTCATACAAAGTAAAAAAGTTGCTCCCGTCATAAAAAGTAAAAAAGGTGCTCGCGTCCTACAAAGTAAAAACGTTGCTCCCGTCATACAAAGTAAAAACGTTGTTCCCGTCATAGAAAGTAAAAACGTTGTTCCCGTCATAGAAAGAAAAACGTTGTTCCCGTCATACAAAGTAAAAACGTTGTTCCCGTCATAGAAAGTTAAAACGTTGTTCCCGTCATACAAAGTAAAAACGTTGTTCCCGTCATAGAAAGTAAAAACGTTGTTCCCGTCATAGAAAGTAAAAACGTTGTTCCCGTCATAGAAAGTAAAAACGTTGTTCCCGTCATACAAAGTAAAAACGTTGTTCCCGTCATAGAAAGTAAAAACGTTGCTCCGGTCATAGAAAGTAAAAACGTTGTTCCCGTCATAGAAAGTAAAAACGTTGTTCCCGTCATAGAAAGTAAAAACGTTGCTCCAGTCATATAAAGTAAAAAAGTGCTCGCGAGCACCAACGCTCAAGAGGCCATTTTTTTTTCAATTCAAACTTTGTTTTGCAAAATAGAAATAAATAATGTTGCTTTTAAACCATGATATTTTCGGCGACCTGAAATATAAATTGCACGTTTGCTGCCAGTAGACGTATTTACATCACTATGTTCCGAAATATTTCGCACAGCTAACTTGATTCGGTGGGTTTGACTTTAATTGAAAGATCTCCAGTCTTACGTAGGGCTGACATATTTTTTTTTAAAAAGAAGAAAGTAATGACCTTTTGGGGAACAGAAGATACAAAAAGGTTCCAAGTACTGCTCAGTGTTTCTCTCAAATGGTATGTTCGGGACGAAATAACTGCGAAAAAGCAAAAAAGCTTTCTTATTTAGGAAATACATCAAGAACAAAGCACGATGTTTACGTGTAGCTACAAGCGACTTTTCCTTGAACATCACTGAACTTCTCAGTGGCTTTCAAGCTCATAGATATCACTAATCCAGTGAGTGTTTTAAAAATGTATTCTTTTTAACAAATAAAACCCATTACATTGTGGTGCTCGCGCACTTAATATTACACGTGAACTGTGCTCGTAATCTTACAAGGTTGAGGACACTTGGACTAATATATGTCTGGTTCTTTCCATAGTTCTATATTAGTGACTGTAATATCATTTAATTCCGTCAGTTCCGCTCAAGTATCCATCGATGAAAGCTTGTACCCATTTAGTTGTCTTTGTTCAAATAGCCATACAATAGGTCGGACTTGACATTGGAGTGGAAGATCTGTATTCTCGTGGCGGACTTAATTTCTTTCGATGTCCACAAATTCCCTAAAGCAATCTAGACCACTCCAGCCTTTTGTATTTTTAATTTGATATCTCTACCTCGAATCGTGTGTATATTACTACGAAGATATATGAAAGAATCTAGCTCTTGTAGTACCGTGTCTCCCAGTACAATCTGATTGTCCTTAGACCCTTTTATTCTAATAATCTGTGGGTTTTTTCCTGTGTACCCTCAGTCCTATTTTCAGTGCCCATTTAGTTAGTTTACTTATTTTATTTTGCATTTGGTTGTGGTTGGGAGACATACGAGCCAAGTCATCAGCATAGACCCGTTTACTAAGCCCTTTTTTCAAAAGCCATTGAATTCCATTTTCGTTTATAGAATCTTTGTTCTTCATATTCCAGTCTAAAGTCAGCAGAAAAATGAATGGTGATAAGAGACAACACAACATAAAGTTATGTATTGCAATCTACATATTGTTCAACAATTATCCGCAGTGCAGCTAGCCATATGCCCTTCCTAAACTTGTGCCGATCTCAAGGTACCATATCCAACTTCTCGAGGCAATCCCAAGCGTCACCGAAAGATACGTCGACGCTGTGAGAGGAAACCTCGTTGCAGCGTTCGGAAGGAGTTCCCCATAATCTGAAAGCAGCATGGGCCATGACCACCTTTAGATAGGTCGCCCATGGTCATCTTTAGATATAATCCTTTCACGTAATCCTGCCCTGAAACCAATTGCATATCCATCTTTGCTTCCGCGAACACGTTATTATAATTGCACTAATAGTTGACACATACACGTTCCGTTATTTAGTATGTGTATTTGGAATGTGATGTTTCTATGGGAATTCTCCGTTAGTCAGAAGGCATGTTACTAAAAATAGGTTGTGTACCTGCCGTCATTAAAATACGACACACGCGAGGCCGCCAGGCTAATCGCTGGCCCACAACCCTCAAGCTTCAGCAATGGCTCTCCAATACCTTGTAACACATCACAGTCCTCCAAAAAAACAGTCAGGATTTGCAATGCCATGCCGAACTTCGACGGTTTACATATCAATTCGGCGCGGAGGGCAGCACAGACAAGGAACGATTCTTCAACGAAATTGCTGACGAAATCGAAGATGGTCTCAGATCTCATGACCTCAGACAGAACGAGGAAAAAAGGAAGAGTTCATCAATAAGTCCGACGGCTCTTTGTTTTCGTCACAAGAGGTAACGAAAAGGTGGAAGGAGCACTCCAAGCATGCTCTTAACCACCCACCGGCAATGACATGCCATAATCTAACCGCTGATCTCCGTATCCTCCTCCCGGATAGATAAAAACATTCCCACCCCCACCTTTCCCCCCTTCCACCCACGTCCCCGTCCCCCACTATAACTGGACCTTGCTCTTATCCGGAAACCCAGAGATGAACGCGAGGCAGGCCCAGATGACATCTCGCCGGAACTGTTGATACACGTCATCGACCCGATCAGCTCTGCCCTCCATCCTCTATTCCTCTCGCAGATGCAAGCATCATTCCGATAGCAGTGCGCCAGACTGAGCGGTTCGGAGCCAGTGTCTCACAGGAGACGACATTAATTTGGAAACTGTTCAAAGACACATTCACACAGTATGTGTATCGTTTCTTCTGCTCCCATGTCGAGCGCTTGAATGTTCTGAGCTCACCATACACCAACTGCTAAGGGAAGCGCTCATCGTACACCGGAACAACATGTCCAGTCCATCTGATCCGTGCTTTCTGAATCAGCGTTTGGATCCGTGGCAGCTTTATCCTGCTAAGGTCTTCAGAGTTCGGTAATCTGTCCTGCCAGCTAATTCAGAGACAAAAACGACTACTACTATTATTAATACTACCACCACCACCAACACTACTAGCACCGCTACTACTGCTACTACTACTACTACTACTACTACTACTACTAATACTACTACTACTACAAGTACTACTATTATTATTACTACTAATACAGCAGCTACTACTAATATTAATACTACTACTACTACTACTACTACTACTACGACTGCTACTGCTATTACTACTACTACTGACACGTCGACTACTACTACTACTACTAATACGTCTACTACTGCTACTATTACTACTACTACTACTACTACTACTACTACTAGAACTAATACGTCGACTACTACTATTACTACTACTACTAATAAGACCGCTACCACTACTATTACTACTACTAATACGTCGACTACTACTATTACTACTACTAGAACTAATACGACTACTACTACTATTACTACTACTAGAACTACTACGACTACAACTACTATTACTACTACTAGAACTAATACGACTACTACTACTACTACTACTACTACTAGAACTAATACGACTACTACTATTACTACTACTAGAACTAATACTACTACTACTACTATTACTACTACTAATACAGTTTCCGCAACTACAACAACCGCCATCATTGCAACTGAGATACATGAAAAAAATCAATGCTAAAATAGATCTACACCTATCATTTGAAAGATTTGACTGAATTGCATACCCCTTAGGCAATAGCACCGCGTATTACATGCTTGTAAAGTTTCAACCGCCTAAAAAGCAAGAAACAGAAATGCCAAAACTGACACTAACCAGGTAGCAGCTCGTTCCGAAACCAGGAGGCATCAATCTGATGTAGGTCAGAAGCCGCCATATTTACCTACAATGTTTACAACCAAGACACGCAAGGTTGTCATTAAAGGTTCTCTCCGATCTGGAACAGCGCACGTGGCATGTCGTGCGGGCGCACGCGCGAGTGTGTGTGTGTGCGTGTGCGCGCGCGCGTGTGTCCAGGAATAGCTCATAAGCAGTAGGACTTAGAACATGAGCCTCGCATTCAAACCGCCTGTAAAACGACTTCAATGAAGTTAATAGACTAAGGAGTACTTTAAGTCAAGCTAATATACTAAGGGTTTATGAAGTCAACCTAATGAACTAAGGGTTATTTGAGGCGAAGCTAATGAACTAGAATTTTATGAGATAAAGTTAATGAACTAAGAGTTATGTGGGGTCAAGTTAATGAACTAGGAGTTATGTGAGGTCAAGTTAATAAACTAAGAGTTATGTGAGGTCAAGTTAATGAGCTAACAGTTATATGAGGTCGAGTTAAGGAACTAAGAGTTATGTGAGGTCAAGTTAATAAACTAAGAGTTATGTGAGGTTAAGTTAATAAACTAAGAGTTATGTGAAGTTAAGTTAACAGACTAAGGGATACTTGAAGTCAAGTTAACAGACTAAAGGTACATGAAGTTGAGATAATAAACTAAGTGTTATATTAGGTCAAGTTAATTATTTAAGGGTTATTTGAGGTCAAGTTGATGGACTAAGGGCGCATAAAGTCAAGTTAATAAACTAAGGGTTATATGGGGTAAAGTTAGTAGACTAAGGGTTATATGGGGTAAAGTTAGTAAACTAGGGTTATATGGGGTAAAGTTAGTAAACTAGGTTTATATGAGGTAAAGTTAGTAAACTAGGGTTATATGGGGTAAAGTTAGTAAACTAGGGTTATATGAGGTAAAGTTAGTAAACTAAGAGTTATATGGGGTAAAGTTAGCAAACTAGGGTTATATGGGGTAAAGTTAGTAAACTAAGTTTATATGGGGTAAAGTTAGTAAACTAAGGGTTATATGGGGTTAGTTAGTAAACTAAGAGTTATATGGGGTAAAGTTAGTAAACTAAGGGTTATATGGGGTAAAGTTAGTAAACTAGGGTTATATGGGGTAAAGTTAGTAAACTAGGGTTATATGGGGTAAAGTTAGTAAACTAAAGGTTATATGGGGTAAAGTTAGTAAACTAAGGGTTATATGGGGTAAAGTTAGTAAACTAGGGTTATATAGGGTAAAGTTAGTAAACTAGGGTTATATGGGGTAAAGTTAGTAAACTAGGGTTATATGGGGTAAAGTTAGTAAACTAAGGGTTATATGGGGTAAAGTTAGTAAACTAGGTTTATATGGGATAAAGTTAGTAAACTAAGGGTTATATGGGGCAGGCTAATGACTTAAGGGTTATTTTATATCAAGTTAATAGACTTACACGGCATGAAGTCAAGTTGATTAAAAAAAAACAGCCTTAAATAACGCAAGTAAAAGAATCAAAGGCCTCATGAATACAGTTAATAGACCAAGGACTACATGAAAACAAGTTAATGAACCAAGAGGTACATGATAACAAGTGAATGGACCAAGAGCTACATGAAAACTAGTTAATGGACCAAGGGCTACATCAACACAAGTTAATGGACCAAGGGCTACATGGAAACAAGATATGAACCAAGGCTACATGAAAACAATCGACCAAAGGAAATATGAAAACAAGTTAATGAACCAGGACCCATATGAAACAAGGTAATGGACTAAGGGCCAAGCTGATACAAGTTCATGAATCAAGGGCCGCCCGAGGACACAATTATAAACCAAGGACCGTATGAAGCCAAGTTAGTGGTCCGTCAACCGTGGGCCAAATAGAGAACATCCAAGGGTTGTGCAATAATAAAACATGATTACTTCCTAGACAAAGATGTTTTGACTCAAACGTGGTTGTAACGCCTCTTGAACAAAGAATTGTACTACAGGTTATAGACATTTTAACGCGTTTAAATATGTTGGATGCACTATGTCAAGTTTGCTTGTAATCAGTCTTTCAGTTATTGTTGCTTCTGTTCTCTTTTAGATTTCGTCTTCTGTAGTCGAATGCCATTCTTCCAAGACTCTTATCATCGACATTTCTCACATCAGCTGCCACGGACAGGAGGAAGCTTGTCAGTCCATGAGTGGCTCGTGGGTCGTGTATTTGAGATCCATACTTCAGACTTTGAAGTTGGTGAAATGGGTCTTCTGGTTTGTTGTATGAGTATGTAGTATTTAGGGTTCACTACACAACTCGTTCTCATGCGGATATCATGAGGGCAATCTATTAAATCTATGAAAATCATCCAGCAACTAAAATAATGCACATCTCAAGGAGCAGCGAACTTCCAAGTAAACAACACAGAGTGGAGGCGGACGGAGTGGTATGCAGCCGGGCGGAACTAGTCAAACCATCATCCCTGATCAGTACTGGCCCTCAGATCAGGAAAGAGCTGGCCAATGACAACCCCAGATCCATCAGGTCAGACCCCTTCAGCCCTAACATGACTGAGCGGGGGTGACTTCCGGGGGTGGGGGGAGGGGGGGGGCATGAACATCCCAATCGTCCGCTGGTCCATTTCGGGCCAAACTACAGGACTGGAACACTGGTTGTCTACAGACTCTGCAGTCTTCTGGAGTCGATGTGGTCGAGAGGTGAGGCGCTTGCCTCCCAAAGCGATGAACAGAAACGGTGGACTTTCGAATCCTACAAGTATGATAGTGACCCCTGGTCTCACGTTTCACATAGTGCCTGCATCTTGAGCTGCCTTCAGTCGTTTTGACTAATGTCTTGCCACTGGTTCAATGTAGCTCGGGACCAGAGAGTCAGGTCGATAACAAGCGCAGTTTCTTCCTCATTATAATCCAAATACAGCACAAGTTACATCATCAAGACAAAACCGTCTGTTGATGTGGCCATTATCGCTTGCGATGGGTAACTAACTAACTAAGTGTGCGTGGATGGTTGGGTGGCATGACAAATAACTTCATGCCAACAAAGTCCGGGCCCCCCAATAGCGACAGGCATCAACTATCAGCCCTACTGTTGATGGTGTGCATTGATATATTGAACACCTTTGAACTGACACTTTCTGTCTACATACCTTCCCACACACGTCATTTTCACCTGTTCTCCAACTATCACAAAATTACGACACTAAGCAAAGGTAGTTCCACTGCAGAGAAAGCCGTTCAGCATTAAGTGTTAGACATCCTTCAACCAGATTCTGTGTTTGCGAGTTGGGGGTGAATATTCTTGTTCTGAACTCCCAAGATGAGTAAATTCACTCTCTTGTACGCTTTAAAAAGGGCGTGTCTTGGTGAGTTGCAGTAGCTTTTATCCCATCCTGTGCTTACTGGTGAAGGTGGAGTGGGGTCCTGCAGGCTATGGTGCTATGCCTGGCTTTATGTCGTACCGCTCACTACTACGGAGACCTCGCCGATCCCCATCTCGTTAGCCAGACTACCATAAAATAGTATGTTTCAATGAAAAACTGCATGGAAGTGAGGCGGCAGCTCGATTGTCCTTATTCAATGCCCACAATGAATTATTGTTCTCTTTTCTTGCCTCCTGAAAATGGCGTAAAGTGTCAGGTTGCAGTAGCTCCCCTCACATCCCAAGCGTGCTGATGAAGGTGGACTGAGGTCCTCCAGGCTGGTATGCTATACTTGGCTTCACCAGCGTGTCGATCACTACTACGGAGATCACCTCGATCCCCACCTCGTTAGCCAGCCTATGGACTGTTTCCAGGGCGAACTGCGTGGAAGTAAGGTGTTGTCTTGGTCCTGACCCTGACTAACTTTACTCTGTATCTTTTGCCTGACCGGACGTAGTTAAGGGTAACTTTCCTGCTGGTATGCTTTATTCGTCTCTAGCAGTGGGGTACCAATTTGCAGCTCAGAGTGACCGTTGCAAACCCTGTCCGCGTTTTGTCACGAGACACAAGAACTCAGACGTTCTTAGCGCTCAAACAGACTGGATTGTTTCGTTAATATCCGAAAACATTTTAGACTTTTGTCTTATCTCCAGCATTATAGAGAAATACATCAAACTACTCTAAGATCTATAAATAGCGACACCTAATGCAGACGATTGTAACTGGCGCCATAAGATGCACAACTCATGTCTGCCCGGAGAACATTATATAATATAAATGGCTGTTCTTAGCTTTATCGTTACGCTTCTTACGTATTCATTTCTTTTGCCTTTATAACTGTACTATCTTGACGCAACTTTCCTTGGCTAACTTTTATGGTTTCCAAGTCTGTCGCGGTTATCTTACATGGGTGCTAATAGTTACATCTTCTTTTATTTTTTTAATGCATTCGTTAATGACTACTTTGTAGAGGAACTGAAACGCTAGTCCGGTCAGGCACAACATGCTGACCAAGACCCCTATCTCTCTTCCATGTAGCGTTCCCTTGAAACAGGTTGTCTGACGAGATCTGGATCGACGTGATCTCCGTAGTAGTGAGCGTCGCGCAGATGAAGAAAAACATAGCACAACCGCCTGCAGAACCCCGGTCCTCCTTCATCAGTACGCTCGGGATGTGAGAAAAACTACTACAGCCCGCCACTTAACGTAAACATCAAACTACAACAACATGTCCACAACGTAGACAGTTTATGCATATTTCTTCTTCTTCTTTTTCTTCGTCGGTGTTCGTCCTGTAAAGGACGTTGTAATGTTGTTTAATTTACGGCTCGACACATCCTGTGCCAGATGGATTTTTGTTAGTACCTGTTTGTCTTCTCAACTGCGATCTCCATCCCATAGCCAGACTACACTAGTGACTAGTTTCCAGGGCCGTCATTTCGGAGACGAAATAAGGTCTTGGTCAGCTATGGTTCGCTGGCCTTGATACAAGCAGTCAGCTGGCTGCTCACGCACTGCTGCATCTTGGCGGCTTATGGGTATTTGTTTTCCACTAGGTGTACAGGTATAGTTCCACAGCTTCAGTGGGGAGAAAGACTAACGTCTGGTCAGGCAAAATATACTGATCAGACATGTTAGTCAGGGTCAGACAAAACATACTGGCCAAGACCCTCACCTTGGCTTCCTAGTAGTCCTTCCTGTAAACGGACTGTTTTTATGGCAGGCTGGCTAACGTGGTGAGGGATCGACGTGATCCATGTAGTAGTGAGTGACACGCAGATGAAGCCAATCATAGCACAACCACCTGGAGGACCCCGCTCCACCTTCATCAACACGCTCGGGGTGTGAGGAAAGCTACTGCAACCTGCCACTTACGTCCTTTTCAGGGTGTACAAAAGAGTAACCTACTCATTATGGGTATACGCAAACAACAAACAGCAACATCCACAGCTTCAGTTAGACTCTTTGCATGAAGGCTGTTTCAAACAATGTATGTACGCTGACAGTGGTGGTGTATGTCGATCTTTTACATGATGAGCTTGCTCATCAATGCACAAACCTCCTTAGCCCCGTGCTAAGAGGTCAAACCCGTCAAGATAGTCCCTTATCAGACGCTGCTGTCGAGGATGAAGTGTTTAGAGACGACTGTGCTAGGTCTCAGCTATTTTATGAGGTGGATTGACCAGTTCCCTTCAAGCTGCTTTTCCTTCACTAACAGTAATCGAGGTATACAATTTAGATGTGGGTCGACTAGATCGGGTTTAGAATAATTCTACCGTTCTGCTGCTCAAGATACTCTTTAAAGGCAGGCTCTTTAAACAGTCAGCTATAGTTCGTTAGCTACAAGTATGACTGAAATAATAACGTGTTTCCCTAGAAGTAGACAGACTCACAGATAAGACAGAGAAAAACTTGGTTACCTGGATGTAGGTAGACTCACATATGACTGGGAGAAAAACGTGGTTACCTGGATGTAGGTAGACTCACATATGACTGGGAGAAATACGTAGTTACCTAGAAGTAGGCAGACATAGATATGACAGAATGAAAAAACGGGTTTACCTGGAAGTAGACAGACTCACTGATATGACTGAGAGGAAAAACGTGGTTACCTGGAAGTATGCAGTCATAGATATGACAGCGAGAAAGAAATGAGAGAAAGAAATGCTGTTTTTATCTGACGTAGGCAGACTCATAGATAAGATACAGAAAGATGTGTTGTTAATTTGAAGTAGACAGACTCATTGATGTTACACGGGAAACGTATAGTAGATAGACTTAATATATGACAGAGATTAGTCGTACGTAGTTACCTGGAAGAATATATGACTCATAAATATTACAGAGAAACTCGTAGTTACTTGATGTAGACAGAGCTATGGCAGAGAGACAAAACTTGTGTAGTTTATTGGACACAGACAGACTCATAGCTTTGATAAAGAGACACATGGAAGTAGACAAACTCATGGAAGTAGACAAACTCAGAGCTATGACAGAGAGAGAGGGAAAGAGAGAGAGAGAGAAAGAGAGAGAGAGATGTAGTTACTTGGACGTATACAGAGCTATGACAGAGAGAGAATAACGTAGTTACCTAGAAGTAGAGAGAGAAGGTGCAGAATGGGTGGCTACGACATGAGTGGATAGCAACGCTGGAGACCTCAAAACTCCAGGGGCTGGTGTGGATCTACTGTCCTGGTTATGCTGGGGTTAAGGGCAACGAGCGAGCTGATTTTTTGGCGTCACACGCGCCCATAACAGGCACAGTGGACATGGATAAAGGTGACATAGTGAAGGTTATCAAGGACCACCTGCTGAAAAATGACACTGCTTTGGGTGAGTCTGCAAGGCACAGGCTGCGGCACTTTGGAATCAAATTAGGATTCAGTGGATCAGAGAATCTGAGAGGACGAAACAGGAAAGTGTACAACCAACAGGCTACAGGCACCATCAGCATCCACACTTTGCGCCATCTGCTGAGAGAGACTGAGAAACTATGGGTATGCCCGGAGTGCAGTGAAGTCGACTCCTAGTACAGAACAGACAGAGAAATGTGACAGAGAGAGAGAGAGAGAGAAACACATAGTTATCTGGAAGTAGACATAGCTAGGACAGAGAGAAAAGCATGTAACTACTTAGTAGTAGACATAATCAGTGCTATACATGAGAGACAAAAGTAATAGTTACACGGTTACAGATGCTCGTGGCAATGACAATTATACAAAAGTATACATCTGGAAGTATACAGAGCTATGACAGAGAGCAAAACATTTAGTTACCTGGAAGTAGACACATCTATGACATACAGAGAAACATTTAGCTACCTGGAAGTAGACACAGCTATGACATACAGATAAACATTTAGTTACCTGGAAGTAGACACATCTATGACATACAAAGAAACATTTAGTTACCTACAAGTAGACACAGCTATGACATACAGAGAAACATTTAGTTACCTGGAAGTAGACACATCTATGACATACAAAGAAACATTTAGTTACCTAGAAGTAGACACAGCTATGACATACAGAGAAACATTTAGTTACAAGGAAGTAGACAGAGCTGGGACAGAGAGAAACATTTAGTTACCTGGAAGTAGACAGACTCATATTGGTTGCCATGGCGATACATTCTTAGTATATGGGATCCATTACTGACGTACAGATGACCACCGCCTAAAAAAAATATGAAATAAAGAAGGTTAATATGCATAGTGTTCTTTGTTGGGGATGTAAATGGGTACCTGACTCTACACGAGTTCAGGAAGTGAAAGCGGCAACTCAAGAACCGATGACCAAAACAAAAATGAAAGCCTAGCATAATGAAGTTTGTAGCATTTCATCCCTTTGGCCAGTTCCTGCTTTAATACCACCTTTTGCTTAAAGGAACGTCAGATGGGAAGTGCATTACACAGATTAGCTGCAGGGTGTGACGTCATGAGACAGGCAGCGTTCCAAATTGAAAACAATTTCCTGAACAGTAAATCCGTATCGACGAATCAAATAAAAAGAATGTGTAGATGTTTCTACAAGCTCTCTCAAGTGTAGAAATGTCTCTTTTGGAAGAGGACAAAATAATTCGAAAGAATTTATTCAATGTAGTTTTTTGGAAGAATGAAAAGAATTATATAGACATTGTACATGTCAACTGCTTTAACAAAGACTGGGTGGTCTTGATGTAAGACGTTGGGTTCGGGTGCTGGAGGTCGCGGGTTCAAATCACGGTGGAAATCGGGATTTTTTCACTTGAACTTTCTGGTGTTTTCCCAGATCTCTGGGTAGTAGAGATCGGACGCCCGTGTTCAGTGTCGCGCACGTTAAAAATCTCTCGGCGGTGGGAAATCGAAAAGAGAAGGCTTGACGGCCGCTGCCCGGGCAAAATTCTAAATTATGTTAAAGATCTACCCAATCTATTACTCGACCCTCGCCGGTGCTGCGGAGGTCGTGCATTGTACTGAGTTTCTCCAAAATATATATAGAAGAACAGAGCACTTGTAGGTTTAACCGTGTGCAATGACGTTGATTCTTAAACTAAACTAAACTGAACGAAACTAGACTAAACTGATACCTTTGAACGGCCACTAAAATAAAGAACTAACTACATGGATTTTACAAATACTTTGTTGACAAGTATGCACCGCTAATCTCGTCAACTACCCTGCCTCTCAATCTAGCAAGGAAGCCCCAACGTTCTTTCTTACCACGTAGCACAGCTATGTCGGTATATTTAACAGCATCAGATTCCTGGACATTGTCATGTACTCATTGTTTAGCCTCGAGGTCCGCATTCCCACACCACCAGTCTCTGCATTCACTCCCTAGAGAGGTAATGACCCGGTGGTAGTCTGTCATTGTATCTCCAGTGTGAATCCATTCTTCCCTTTTGTTTACAGTCTACTGTGGATACCTATCCAATCGTTATCTCTGTCAGTGTCATCCATGACATCCATCTTCTCATTCTTTGACCTCCGATGTATGCAATGTTCATGTCTTCTGTCCTGCCAGGTCTTTCAAAAACTGTACAAGTGCATCTGTTTGGCTGCCTCTTGTCTGCTATGATTACATATTCTACTGGTTCTGTGTACAGATTATATTAGTTTTGTTTACATATTCTACTGACTCTGTTTACAGAGTATATTGACTGTTTACTGATTCTACTGACTGTTTACTGATTCTACTGACTGTGTTTACAGATTCTACTGACTCTGTTTACAGATTCTACTGACTCTGTTTACAGATTCTACTGACGCTGTTTACATATTCTGTTGACTCTGTTTACAGATTGTGCTGGTTATGTTTACAGATTCTGCTGACTCTGTTTACATATTCTGCTGGTTATGATTACATATTATATTGGTTCTGTTTACAGATTCCACTGACTCTGTTTATAGATTCTACTGACTCTGTTTACAGATTGTTTTGATTCAGTTTACATAATTCAGTTCTTTAAGATAATTGAGAATAGATGGTGTATTGTTAGACAAGAACTGATAACAAGAGCGCACGTATGCTGACAAAATACTAGATGTATACATGGTCAAACATGAACACAGCAGTCCTTTTTTCTTCGGATTCTCACAAGAACTGGATATTCGCTTTGTAATTTCTGTATCATATTATGGATTTCGATTTCTAGAACTTTCTTCCAAACCCAAGAGGCTGATTGCCATAAAATATTCATCAAGCTAGGGGCGATAAGTGCTGCCTCTTGGGGGGTAGGGGAGTTAAACAGGACTTTTGTTTGATAGAAACGACCAGGGAACAAATATCGCTCTCACAGAGTTGGATGGAGCTGTTAGTGCTAAGTGCCAGCAGGACAATGACGCCACTTGTTGATAGTTAAGTCGGATTAGAATTAGAGGCACACCTCCAGGATCGCATAAACATCCGGGCACTTCATACATCGCCTGGCACTACCTTTAGAGGAATAAATACAGGCACTGTAACTTTCCAAGTCTTTAAAGGCCGCTAAAAAGGGTTGTGCGTTGAACTAGCAACTTCAACATATAAAACGAAATACTACATAGCTGGCTCTTTGCATCAGGATCAGCGAACCATAGCTAAGACCCTATTCCGCCATCCCGTGGCGGCCCCAGGAACAGGCTAGACTAGTCACGTGTGTTCTGGCTACGGGATAGTGATCGCAGTGGAAAGACAGCCCATCAACTAAAAAAAAGCCAGTGGAAATCGAAAGTGTCAGACCGAAATGCGCGGATAGTGCAGCCTCGCTGTAAACTACGACGCAACGTCTTTTTCAGGATTAATATTGAAGAAGAATAAGAAGAAAAAGGAGAAGTCCTAATTTCTTAAATATTTCATTGCATGTGCACGTGTT
This sequence comes from Ariolimax columbianus, assembly GCA_036924085.1. NCBI lineage: Eukaryota > Metazoa > Mollusca > Gastropoda > Stylommatophora > Arionidae > Ariolimax > Ariolimax columbianus. Next base: position 37,057,873 of record JAVGWX010000016.1, on the reverse strand, counting down.
TGGAGCATGTCTGCACCTATCGCACAGAAGTGGCCATGAACTCGGTGGCAGGAGGTTGGGGGCCATACAAACTGCTGGGTACAGAGGCAACAGGGACAGACGTTTCTGGGTGATGCTCGTGCCAAGTGCCGCATCGAAGCTTGGCTGTAACGAACATCCATTATCTTCTGTCTCTTACCTTGATGGTACACTCAGACAGACTGTTGTCGGTCCATCTCTTGTCTCCAACATCCTCTCTTACCTTAATGGTACACTCAGACAGACTGTTGTCGGTCCATTTCTTGTCTCCAACACCCTCTCTTACCTTGATGGTACACTCAGACAGACTGTTGTCGGTCCATCTCTTGTCTCCAACATCCTCTCTTACCTTGATGGTACACTCAGACAGACTGTTGTCGGTCCATCTCTTGTCTCCAACACCCTCTCTTACCTTGATGGTACACTCAAATAGACTGTTGTCGGTCCATCTCTTGATGTTGCCTTTCCACTAACCTCATTTTGTCAGCCGTCAGTTCAACTTTCCCTCCAGTTATTTTTTTCCAGCAGTATGTCGTGTCCAAAATGTTTTATTTGTCTCATTTTATCTCTAAATAACTTCACAATTTGTTCTTTTTTCTTTCCATTAAGGTGTTGCCCATCATTGCATACACACATTGCGACATGATACTGGGTAATGTCTTGTGATGCAGTCAACTATAGTCATTAAAAACAGTACGTAGGAGTTGAAGAATGGGGAGAGACAAGCACAAGTGTGACCTTTTATAAAATTGACGAAAAATTTGATGGAGTTTGACAAATACTGGAGAAACTGGGACTGTTAACATTGATTTGTAAGAAAGTTGACTACAGACTTGATAAACAGAACTTTGGAATGAGAACACACGAAGAGAGACAAAATCACCTTTGCCAGCCTGGACGGCACACGAAAGAGTAATTACCAATGACGCTGCTTGTTAAAGACACACCCTCCCCATATAGGTTTCTATAGAGCCAACTGCTCCCTTCTTGCTAGTCAACACCCCTAACAAGTAGCCCTCATTTCGTTGCCTCTGGGTTTTGTAGTGAGGCTTTTATACCCACAAAAAAAAAAACCCAGACCTAAACGCAAACTAATTGTTCAAGAGAGTTGTGAAACAGTGGATTTCATCTCATTGTAATATTCTTGGCAATGAAGAGGGTGGCATTATGTCAAGTGATCATTTAATGATATCTCAACTTGATGAAGAAAGGCCAAGGGAGTCAAAGATGCAGAAGTGAGTGAGCTGACAGTATTCAGCGACTCATATCTGGCTACTTGCATCAGAGTCAGTGACTCATAACAGACACAACACACTGACCAGGACGTCACGGTAGGCTCAGACAGACACAACATACTGACCAGGACGTCACGATAGGCTCAGACACAACATACTGTAAAGAACGTAACGGTAGGCTCAGACACAACATACTGACCAGGACGTCACGATAGGCTCAGAGACAACATACTGACCAGGACGTCGCGGTAGGCTCAGACACAACATACTGACCAGGACGTCACGGTAGGCTCAGTCAGACACATCATACTGATCAGGACATCGCGGTAGGCTCAGACACAATATACTGACCAGGACATCGCGTTAGGCTCAGACACAATATACTGACCAGGACGTCACGGTAGGCTCAGACAGACACATCATACTGACCAGGACGTCGCGTTAGGCTCAGACACAATATACTGACCAGGACGTCGCGTTAGGCTCAGACACAATATACTAACCAGGACGTCGCGTTAGGCTCAGACACAACATACTGACCAGGATGTAACGATAGGCGCAGGCACAACATACTGACCAGGACGTCACGGTAGGCTCAGACAGACACAACATACTGACCAGGACGTCACGATAGGCTCAGACACAACATACTGACAAGGACGGCACGGTAGGCTCAGACACAACATACTGACCAGGACGTCAAGATAGGCACAGACACAACAAACTGACCAGGACGTACGGTAGGCTCAGTCAGACACAACATACTAACCAGGACGTCACTATATGCTCAGTCATACACAACATACTGACCAGGACGTCATGGTAGACTCAGACACAACATACTGACCAGGACGTCACGATAGGCTCAGACACAGCATACTGACCAGGACGTTGCAGTAGGCTCAGATACAACATACTGACCAGGACGTCGCGTTAGGCTCAGACACAACATACTGACCAGGACGTCACGATAAGCTCAGACACAACATACTGACCAGGACGTCACGATAGGCTCAGACAGACACAACATACTGAACAGGACGTCACGGTAGGCTTAGACAAACAGAACATACTGACAAGGACGTCACGATAGGCTCAGACAGACACAGCATACTGACCAGGACGTCACGGTAGGCTCAGACACAGCATACTGACCAGGACGTTGCAGTAGGCTCAGACACAACATACTGACCAGGACTTTGCAGTAGGCTTAGATACAACATACTGACCAGGACGTCGCGTTAGGTTCAGACACAACATACTGACCAGGACGTCACAGTCGAATCAGACACAACATGCTGACTAGGACGTAGCGGTAGGCTCAGACACAACATACTGACCAGGACGTCGCGGTAGGCTCAGACAGACACAACATACTAACCAGGACGTCACGATAGGATCAGACACAACATACTGACCAGGACGTCACGATAGGCTCAGATAGACACAACATACTGACCAGGACGTCACGGTAGGCTCAGAAAGACACAACATACTGACCAGGACGTCACAATAGGCTCCGACAGACACAAGATACTGAACAGGACGTCACGGTTGGCTCAGTCAGATACAACATACTCACCAGGACGTCACGATAGGCCGAGACACAATATACTGACCAGGACGTTACGGTAGGCTCAGACACAACATGCTGACCAGGACGTCACGGTAGGCTCAGACACAACATACTGACCAGGACGTCACGATAGGCTCAGACACAACATACTGACCAGGACGTCACAGTAGGCTCAGACAGACACAACATACTGACCAGGACGTCATGGTAGGCTCAGACAGACACAACATACTGACTAGGACATCACGGTAGGCTCAAACACAACATACTGACCAGGACGTCACGGTATGCTCAGGCACAACATACTGACCAGGACGTCACGATAGGCTCAAACACAACATACTGACCAGGACGTCGCGGTAGGCTCAGTCCCAACATACTGACCAGGACGTCATGGTAGGCTCAGTCACAACATACTGACCAGGACGTCAAGATAAGCACAGACAGAACATACTGACCAGGACGTCACGGTAGTTAAATACACAACATACTGTCCAGGACGTCGCGGTAGGCTCAGACACAACATACTGACCAGGACGTCGCGGTAGGCTCAGTCAGACACAACATTCTGGCCAGGACGTCATGATAGGCTCAGTCTGACCCAACATACTGACCAAGACGTCGCGGTAGGCTCAGAGACAACATACTGACCAGGACGTTGCGGTAGGCTCTGACACAACATACTGACCAGGACGTCGCGGTAGGCTCAGACACAACATACTGACCATGACGTCACGGTAGCCTCAGACACAACATACTGACCGGACGTCACGATAGGCTTAGACACAACATACTGACCAGAACGTCGCCATAGGCTCAGTCAGACACAACATACTGATCAGGACATCGCGTTAGGCTCAGACACAAGATACTGACCAGGACGTCGCGGTAGGCTCAGACACAACATACTGACCAGGACGTCACGCCAGGCTTAGGGAGACACAACATACTGACCAGGACGTCACGGCAGGCTCAGTCAGACACAACATACTGACCAGGACGTCGCGTTAGGCTCAGACACAACATACTGACAAGGACGTCACGATAGGCTCAGACAGAACATACTGACCAGGACGTCACGATAGGCTTAGACACAACATACTGACCAAGACGTCACGGTAGGGTGAGACACAACATACTAACCAGGACGTCGAGGTAGGCTCAGACACAACATACTGACCAGGACGTCACGGTAGGCTCAGACACAACATACTGACCAGGACGTCACGATAGGCTCAGACACAACATTAGAGTGTTCAAAGCAGGCCTCGGCTGCCTGAATAATGGTGCATGGAATAATGGAATAGGACCTCGGTTCTATTTTGTTGGTTTTCGGAACTGGAGGTAATGATTAACAGGGACAAACGGGGGCATTCGTATTGCGGCGTTAGAGGTGAAATTCTTGGATCACCGCAAGACGAGCTCCTGCGAAAGCATTTGTTAAGAATGTTTTCATTAATCAAGAACGAAAGTCAGAGGCGCGAAGACGATCAGATACCGTCGTAGTTCTGACCATAAACGATGCCGACTAGCGATCCGCAGGAGTTGACTCTGCGGGCAGCTTCCGGGAAACCAAAGTGTTTGGGTTCCGGGGGAAATATGGTTGCAAAGCTGAAACTTAAAGGAATTGACGGAAGGACACCACCAGGAGTAGAGCCTGCGGCTTAATTTGACTCAACATGGCCAACACTGAAATGACTGACATGCCGAGACCACTTTTCTTGGGTCTAATATGGAACTGGTGCTGGATTTAGACCCTCAGAAATCTGGGGTTATGCCCTCTGTGGCCGAGGTTGGTCTGCATCCAGTGTTTGAAAAAGGAATTGACGGAAGAGCACCAACAGGAGTGGAGCCTGAGGCTTAATTTGACTCAAGACGCAAACACTGTAGAACGACTGACAAATCGAGAACACTTTCGTTGGGTCTAATAGTGAACGTGTGCTGGTATTGGACCCACGGAAGACAGGTCAGCTCTCTAACCTTCTTATGAAGGATCGCTACGGAAACCGTGCCTTAACACCGCGGAAACCGCAGGCTCCAGATACCTGGTCACGGACAAACAAACGCCCTCGATTAATTCGTCCTGGCCAAAAAATGAACGGGTGCTGGAAATAGACCATCGGAAGACAGGTCAGTTTTACCCTACAAATGACAGGGCGTTGCTACGGAAATCCTGCTCAACTCGAGAGGAACCGCAGACATTTGGTTCACGTACCAGGCTGATAAGCCAATGGCGAGAGGCTACCATGTGAGGGATAACGGCCGGACGCTTGTTAGCCAGAATCCCGCCCAAATTCTCAGCACCACTGCAATGGGAGGCTTCGATATGGTCGGGACCTGAGGATCGCGCCTCAACCCTACCAGGTCAAGCCACAGAAAGAGGTCTCTTCCATCCGCTGATCAAAGCGGGCGGATAGCTGCTCGATATTCACCCTATACGGCGATGGGGTGCGAAACCACCAACATAAGACTTAGTTCCTGATAGGGGTATCCAAAACAGTAGAGCAGCAACCTCACTGTGAACTGTCGAGACTTACTCATTGACCACGAGATATGTCCGCAAACCAGGCGAACAGCATCTCCGTGACATTACCAGGCTTGTCCCCTGATTAAATGCACTTCTGCTTCGATATCTACCTCTGTACGCTATCAGCCATACCAATGGACGCAGAAGAGATGCAGACCAGCGGACATTGCACACCTGCCCCACTGTGTCAACATCCCAGGTGGCGGGGAATGCTAGGCGTACCATCCCTGCATAGAAGCCAAGAAAATAAAGGGAGCAAAGAGATACCCCACTCACGTTTCTGGCAGGACGTGACTATCCTGGGGTACAGACACACTGGACTGCCTCTCTTCCGGGTAAACCAGTTCATATCATATATCATCTCATATATCATCTCACATATCATCACCGCACCCTATAGACACGAGTAGTGAAGACTCGTTAGTCTGGTAAGACAACTTCCATAAGAGAGACAACTCTGATCATAAACAACTGCTGCCTTGCAGATAGGCTGGGGACAGCCAAAGGCTAAGGAGGGCATCCATACAGAAACACCTGTTGAAATCGGATGCACGGGGCCGCAAGCCTAACAAAACAGTGCAACGTAAATCGCAGTATGATGACAGTACAACCGATCAGAAAAACGTATGGCGCTCATCCTGCGGAGTCCCGCCAGGCAGCGATAGTGCCGGGCCTCACGCCTCGAAGGGGCCCACCCTTGACTACTGGTGGTCACCCACCCATGTGTCGTGGAGTAAAGGCACATGGCTATGGAGCAACTTTTATTGACCAAAAACTCAAGACCCTCAAAATACTACAGTGGAATGCGGAGGGAGTCATTAACAAAAAACTTTCCCTAACACATCACCTGCATGAAGGTAAGATTGACGTGGCATGTATCCAAGAAACGCACCTCAACAATAATCATAAATTCTCAATCAGAGGATACCAGACCTTCCGTCTCGATAGAGAAGGCCACAAAGGAGGGATCCTGATACTGACCAGAAACTGCATACCGAGTAGCGCGGTACCTGTCAGTCACACCGGACAAGCAGAAATTGTAGGAGACATAATGGCTCAAGAAACGAAGCTCCGCATTTTCAATCTGTACGGACCATCAAATAGAGACCTATCGCTCTCGAGTATGGAGGTCAGAGACTCCAACTGCATAGTAGTTGGAGATTTCAACAGCCCCTCGGAGAGATGGGGATACTCTGACACAGACAGCAGAGGTGACGAAGTGGAAGTTTGGGATATAGATACAAATCTCTCCCTAATCAATAGGCCGGAGGATAGCCCTAGTTTCTATTCTAGAACATGGCGTACCACCTCGACTCCAGATTTGGCCTTCTCCACACAGGACATACACCATAAAATTAACCGCCATGTGCTAAACCAACTGGCAGGTAGCGACCACAGGCCGATCAGGCTAGACATTGATATGGAAGTAGGCCCACAGGAAACAAAACCGCTCCCACGTTGGAATTACAAACGAGCCGACCCGGAAAGATTTGCAATCTTTACAGATGGGCTGTGTGAAACCATCAACACACGAAACAACAAAATGAAGCCCATGGTGGAAAGCCTAAGCAAGACAATAATGCAAGCCGCCACTGAAACCATCCCAAGAGGAGCTAGGACAAACTATAAGCCCTACTGGAATGATGAGTTGCAGAAAGCGGAAGATGCAGTAAGAAATGCTAGGAACATGGCAGAGCGAGAACAATCTATGGAGGCAAACATCGCCCTCAAAGCCGCCACGGCGAAATACAAATACACTCTCAGGCAAACAGCAAGAGAGAGCTGGGAAAACAAAACGGAAAGCCTAAACCTGGACAAAGAAGGGAACAAGCTATGGAAGCTAGTCAGAGCCATGAACGACGAAACCCCGTCAAACAAACAAATTACCATCAAGCAAGGCGAAAACCTGCTCATCGTTAAGAAAGCCGCAAACGCTTTTGTCGATCACTATGCCAGAGCAAACCACATCGAGGTCCCTGCAGATAGGCATACGGATATTAGTTAAGAGCTAAAGGGGCACGACAACATCAATACGGCACCTGAAGAGCATATGATGGCCAAATTAACAATGAGCGAAATGGAAGAGGCTTTGAGAACATTAAAGAAAAGGAAATCTCCCGGAAAAGACGGGATAACAAACGAAATGCTGATGGGGCTGGGCCAAACAGCGAAGAGGAAACTGCTATCGGTACTGAACCAAAGCTGGAAAAGGGGAATTGTACCCCAGGCATGGAAAGACGCAGTACTTGTACCAGTACCAAAAACAGGAAAGGACAAAACAGATCCAAATGGATACAGGCCCATCAGCCTACTGAGCTGTGTCGGCAAGCTGATGGAACGTATGATAAACACCAGACGGATGTGGCATCTGGAAGAAAAACGAATACTAATTCCACAGCAAGCCGGCTTTAGACAGCACAGATCCACTGAGGACCAGGTCATCCTCATAGCCCAGGAAATAGAAGATTCCTACAGAAACACACAGTAGCTGTTTGGGTGGATCTGGAAAAGGCATTTGACAAAGTCTGGAAAGATGGACTTAGAGTCAAGCTAAGAAGAAGTGATGTTTGTGGGAAAATGTACAAGTGGATCAACCACTACCTCAAACAAAGAACGGCCAGAGTCCAAGTACAAGGGCAGATGAGCAAAAAGGTGACACTCGAGCAGAGAGTACCCCAAGGGGGAGTACTGTCACCCACACTCTTCCTGGTATATATAAACGACATTACAGAGAATATACCAAGAAGAGTCCATAGCTCAATGTTTGCAGACGATCTGGCTATGTGGACCTCTGAAAAGAATCTCACCATAGCAAGAAATCGGATGCAGACGGCCCTAACATCGCTGGAAGAGTGGGCGAACTCATGGCTGGTCAAAATAAACGAGGAGAAAACCACATGCACAATATTCTCGCTTTCAATCAAACCCCAAAATACCAAATTAAGTTTAAATGGCAAATTCCTGCAGACAAACGAGAACCCAAACTATCTGGGAGTCACATTTGATCGGCGCATGACATGGAAAAGTCAGATCGAGAGAAACCGAATGAGAGCCAGAGAAAGAATGGCAATCATGAGGAAACTTGCTGGCACAAGCTGGAGAGCAGACGAAGGCATACTAAAGAAACTGTACACTGGAAGAGTGAGACCAGTTCTCGAGTATGGCATTGCGGCATGGACAACAGCAGCAAAGGCGAACGTCGATAAAGTTAGGAAACTTCAAAACCAAGCCATGAGAGTTATAACAGGAGGCATGAAGTCAACGCCAATTGTAGAACTTGAAAAGATTACAAAACTGCAATCCATGACCGATAGAAGAGACTGCAGAGCCCAGCTGCAGTCAGAGAAACTCCGAAGACTGACTTACCTTCCAATGCACCAGAGACTAAAGAATTTGAGAAATGGGAAACTAAAGCGGAGAAACTTTGCAGAAATAGCCAAAGCAAAGATGCACGAAGATCCCACAAACGCACTAACAACACCAAAACCCATCACTACTGTACGAAAACCTACCTGGGTGCAGGATATATTTCCAGAGGTGGTAGAAAATATACCAGGTATTGCAAACAAAAACTGCTAGACTGAAAAAGAAAGGAGAGATACTACCCTAAGCTTTATATCGAAAAGCTACCCAAGCATGGACTGGACCCATGCATACACCGACGGTTCTGTAACAAACACTACACAGAACGGAGGGGCAGGAGCATTCCTGAACCTACCAAATGGCAGACAAATAACACTGTCATTCGCTACTGGTAAGTACACAAGCAATTTCAGAGCGGAGGCAGAGGCACTGAGGGCGGCAGTGGAAGAAATGGTGACACACAAAGAAAATGAAAGCCATATAGTCCTGCTTACAGATGCTCTCGCCGTAGTCAAAGCGCTAAAAAGCCAGAAAAACACTGAGCTAAATGACTTAAGAGCAGCACTCTGCAAACTGTGCCAGCAGTCCGCACCAAAAAGGGTAGTGGTACAGTGGGTCCCATCACACTGCAACATTCAAGGCAACGAGGAGGCAGACAGACTGGCAAAAGAAGGTGCAAGACTACCACAAACAGATACTAGTATGACGTACGAAGAGTCAAAGCGGCTTATCAAAGCCAGATACATGACCAAATGGGAAACCGAACATACTGGTTACACCAAAAACGATGCCTATTACCAGTTGAACAGAAGAGAGCAGGTCGCTGTCTTCAGACTTCGCACTGGCCACAACAGACTGAGGTACCACCTATTCAACAAATTAAAGATAGGTGGTACCGACGAATGCCCGTGCGGTACCGGTAAAATGACCGCTGAACATCTGCTGCAGAACTGCCCGACATAAGAGGATCAGAGAGAGCAGATGTTTCCATCACCAGTGGAACTGCAAGACAAGCTCTATGGCAGTGTCGACAGTCTCAGGATGACCGCCGCTTTTTTCGAAAAAATAATGGTTACTGACTGCGTACGAAGAAGAAGAAGAAGAAGATCCTGACCAGGACGTCACGGAAGGCTCAGACACAACATACTAACCAGGACGTCGCGGTAGGCTCAGACACAACATACTGACCAGGACGTCACGATAGGCTCAGACACAACATACTGACCAGGACGTGACGATAGGCCCGGTCAGTCACAACATACTGACCAGGACGTCACGATAAGCTCAGTCAGACACAACATACTGACCAGGACGTCACGATAGGCTCAGTCAGACACAACATACTGACCAGGATGTCGCGTTAGGCTCAGACACAATATACTGACAAGGACGTCGCGGTAGGCTCAGACACAACATACTGACCAGGACGTCGCGGCAGTCTCAGACACAACATACTGACCAGGACGTCGCGGCAGGCTCAAACACAACATACTGACCAGGACGTCACGGTAGGTTCAGACACAACATATTGACCAGGACGTCACGGTAGGCTCAGACACAGCCTACTGACCAGGACGTCACGGTAGGCTCAGACACAACATACTGACCATGACGTAACGGTAGGCTCAGACACAACATACTGACCAGGACGTCGCGGCAGGCTCAGACACAACATACTGACCAGGACGTCACGGTAGGCTCAGACACAACATACTGACCATGACGTAACGGTAGGCTCAGACACAACATACTGACCAGGACGTCACGGTAGGCTCAGACACAACATACTAGCCAGGACGTCACTGTAGGCTCAGACACAGCATACTGACCAAGACGTCACGGTAGGCTCAGACACAACATACTGACCATGACGTAACGGTAGGCTCAGACACAACATACTGACCAGGACGTCGCGGCAGGCTCAGACACAACATACTGACCAGGACGTCACGGTTGGCTCAAACACAACATACTGACCAGGACGTCACGGTAGGCTCAGACACAACATACTGACCAAGACGTCGCGGCAGGCTCAGACACAATATACTGAGCAGGACCTCGCGTTAGGCTCAGACACAACATACTGACCAGGACGTCGCGGCGCGCTCAGACACAACATACTGACCAAAACGTCGCGGCAGGCTCAGACACAACATACTGACCAGGACGTCGCGGTAGGCTCAGACACAACATACTGACCAAGACGTCGCGGCAGACTCAGACACAACATACTGACCAAGACGTCGCGGCAGGCTCAGCCACAACATACTGACCAAGACGTCGCGGCAGGCTCAGACACAACATACTGACCAAGACGTCGCGGCAGGCTCAGACACAACATACTGACCAAGACGTCGCGGCAGGCTCAGACACAACATACTGACCAGGACGTCGCGGCAGGCTCAGACACAACATACTGACCAGGACGTCGCGGCAGGCTCAAACACAACATACTGACCAGGACGTCACGGTAGGTTCAGACACAACATATTGACCAGGACGTCACGGTAGGCTCAGACACAGCATACTGACCAGGACGTCACGGTAGGCTCAGAAACAACATACTGACCATGACGTAACGGTAGGCTCAGACACAACATACTGACCAGGACGTCGCGGCAGGCTCAGACACAACATACTGACCAGGACGTCACGGTAGGCTCAGACACAACATACTGACCAGGACCTCGCGTTAGGCTCAGACACAACATACTGACCAGGACGTCACGGTAGGCTCAGACACAACATACTAGCCAGGACGTCACTGTAGGCTCAGACACAGGATACTGACCAGGACGTCACGGTAGGCTCAGACACAACATACTGACCATGACGTAACGGTAGGCTCAGACACAACATACTGACCAGGACGTCGCGGCAGGCTCAGACACAACATACTGACCAGGACGTCACGGTCGGCTCAAACACAACATACTGACCAGGACGTCACGGTAGGCTCAGACACAACATACTGACCAGGACGTCGCGGCAGGCTTAGACACAATATACTGAGCAGGACCTCGCGTTAGGCTCAGACACAACATACTGACCAGGACGTCGCGGCAGGCTCAGACACAACATACTGACCAAGACGTCGCGGCAGGCTCAGACACAACATACTGACCAAGACGTCGCGGCAGGCTCAGACCCAACATACTGACCAAGACGTCGCGGCACGCTCAGACACAACATACTGACCAAGACGTCGCGGCAGGCTCAGCCACAACATACTGACCAAGACGTCGCGGCAGGCTCAGACACAACATACTGACCAAGACGTCGCGGCAGGCTCAGACACAACATACTGACCAAGACGTCGCGGCAGACTCAGACACAACATACTGACCAAGACGTCGCGGCAGGCTCAGACACAACATACTGACCAAGACGTCGCGGCAGGCTCAGACACAACATACTGACCAAGACGTCGCGGCAGGCTCAGACACAACATACTGACCAAGACGTCGCGGCAGGCTCAGACACAACATACTGACCAAGACCACTATCTTTCTTCCATGGGTGTTCCTTGGACACAGGCTGTTCTCGAGGCAATCTGGTCTGACGAGATGGGGATCAACGTGATCCCTGTTGTAGTGAGTCAGACGTAGATGCTGCCAAGCATAGCATAACCGCCTGGATTACCGAGGCCCACCTTCATCAGCACGCTCGGGATGTAAGAGAAGCTAATACAACCCGCCACTTAACGTCCTTTTCATTGGTGGGCATTTCAACAGCAACAAACCACGCATGTCCAAAGACATGACAGAAATGCACATATAAATTCCCACCTAAATACATACATGGAAATAAATTGAATTTACTACATAATTAACTATCCATTTGTTGTTATTGTGCACCTAAACTATTAAGTTTCTTCACGCGCTGTGACGACGACCTCGCTGTGACCCCTAGCTGGAACCACTTGCCTGTCACGACCTATAAATTCGTACTCATTAAGGCCAGGCCTAATCAATACCAGCTGACGACAGCTAGGCTTGTTCCCGATGTAGGACAAAACAAACTGAAGGCTCATTTCCCCTACTTGCTAACGCCGAACCATTTATCAGCTCTTTTAATTATCCTCTATTCTTGGTTGTTCGCCTCTGGTAGGCCATTTCTATTAATCCGTTTAGCTGTGTGTGTGTCTGTGTGTCTGTGTGCGTGTGTCTGTGTCTGTGTGTGTGTCTGTGTGTGTGTCTGTGTGCGTGTATCTGTGTCTGTGTGCGTGTGTCTGTGTGTGTGTCTGTGTGTGTGTCTGTGTGCGTGTATCTGTGTCTGTGTGCGTGTGTCTGTGTGTGTCTGTGTGTCTGTGTGTGTGTCTGTGTGCGTGTGTCTGTGTGTGTGTCTGTGTGTCTGTGTGAGTGTCTGTGAGTGTTTCTGTGTGCGTGTGTCTGTGTCTGTGTGTGTCCGTGTGTGTGTCTGTGAGTGTTTGGGAAAGCGCTGTATTTATCTATATAGAAATACGTTTACCATGTTCCATAAAAATAATTCTATATTTAGAAACAAGTCTATGCCATGTTACCGAACTATATTTATCTTTATAGAAACACGTCTATGTCTTGTTCTGTAACTTCATGTTTATTTATGGTCTATTGTCAACGCCAAGTTTCAGAACAATATCTATTTACCTACATAGAAACACTTATATGCCATGTTCTCCAACAACATTTATCTACATAGAAACACTTATATGCCATGTTCGCGAAGAAGATTTATCTATATAGGAATACGTCCATGTCATGTTTGCGAACTACATTTATTGACATGGATACAAATCTATGACATGTTCCCCAATGCTCTCTATTCTTCCCTATCTGCTGATTGATGTGTGTGCATTCACCGCCCGCTGTGTCTGGGTTCCTGACAATCGAACCGCTGCCATCATGGACTTGATGGCAAGGAAGCTGATTAAAAGGGAGCTCATTAAATCAATGGCCGGAGCTGGGAGTCCAGCTAACAACATGAGCAATATTGATCCGAGGATAATCGGTCTCAGGCAGAGAAATGTGATCTTCGATGGCGAAATTGAAGTCCATTGATAAATCTCCTAAGCCATCTTCTAAAATGTGTTCTTTGTGGAGTGATAAACTTCTATATCTCACTTTCTCTCTTTCCATCTCTCTCTCTCTCTCTCTAAATCTGTAATTTATGTCTGCATCTATCTCGTGTATTTCTTTCTTTATCTCTCTCTCTCTCTCTCTCTCTCTCTCTCTCTGTGGGTGTGCGCGCCTGCGTGCGCGTGCGCTATCCTTACGTGCTAATACATCTTGCTTCTGTTGTCTTGAATGACACGTAGGCAACTCCAACAATTAGGCAACAATTAGTTAACTCCAGGCAGAAAGTACCAATGATCCCACTGTGGCCCCTCTGGTCAGGCGAAACATGCTAATTGGACATATTAGTCAGGGTCAAGTAAAATATATTGGCCAAGGCCACCACCTCCTCGTATGTCTCCCTAGAACCGGCTTGTTTTTATATCAGCCTGTCTAACGAAGTGGAAGATCGACGTGATCCCCGCAGTAGTGACACGCAGATGAAACCAAACATAGCACAACTGCCGGGAGGACCCCGGTCCACCTTCATCAGCACGTTGGGGATGTGTGGCAAGCTACTGCAACCAGCCATTTAACGGTCTTTTCTGGGCGCACAAAAGAGAAACCTTAATCTTTGTGGGGATTCAACAAGAACAACACCAACAGGGAAATTGCGGTAAATAAATAAATGTTAAAAATCCATCGGGGAATGCTTAACATAACAGCAATGGTTAACTCCAACTGGTTAGGAATATAATGATATTCGTCTATCACGTGCGATGAAGACCACTCTCTTTGTTCAGTGGTGTGGATAATCGTTTCATTTTGATCAATCCCATGAAATAGGTGGCTTTCGCGATGATTTGGATTAAAGTGATGAAGGTTTGCGCAATATATGTCAAGCTCACTCTCTCGTCCTGAGGTACCTTTGGCCAGTATCAAGACATTATGAAGACGACTGGATATATCACAGGATGAAGATTTTTCCTCATGGTTTACTCCCGAAGCCTTTCCCGTAAATAGATATCCCACAAGGCAGCGGGGTTTGACATCTAATAGGTTAGGAAAGTAACATAACCAGGACCGAATTTCTATGTTCATAACGAATGGCGCAGAAATAATGTTCTAGATATTCACAAAGCGTTGTCACAAGGTGATAGTCAAAGCCACTCGCGTAGTGATAAAGGCACTTTGATTAATCCCGTTTGACTGTGGCCACACAGCGCATCAGAGGTAGTCCGGCCAAATTGGGATAACATGCACGAATCACAGATATAACCCGCAAAAATGTTACCATTGACACTGGTAATTGAAAAACTAGTCGATCGTTGCTGGTAAACCCTGGCTATGAGACGTCACATGATGTAAGTATCGTAGACAATGTAATCAGCGTGACGATAGACTTGCCTCATTTCTACACAATCTATATTTCGTATCTAATGTTATAGGAGAATAAAATCGCACGCATTTTCTTGACTTGCCTCTAGATGAAATATACAGCAACTGATAATAGCACGCTTTCAGCCATCCTACACAATTGACCAGAGTCTCTATTGAAAAGTTAAATAACCAGCGTTTATCGTTAGGTGGCTTATTTTCCTCATAATCGAAAGAATATAGTAATACACTCGATATAAGACTCCTAGATTATACGAAATATGTCCCAGAGTTTCATACTGCCTTATGATAAGTCTTTAGTCCCATAAATTTCTTCGGTTCAGTTCAAGTGCCATCTCCGCATGGAAGGTCGGATGCAATGGATCTCCAGTGTAACAGTTGGTTGCCCATCGCAAGCGATAATGGCGACACCATCAGACGGTTTGACCATGATGATGTAACTTGCGATGTATTTGGATTATGGTGAAGAAGAGGCTGCGCTGGTCATCGACCCCACTCTCTGGTCCCGAGCTACCTTGGACCAGTGGCAAGACTTAAGTCAATACGATTGGGTGTAATTCAGGATGCAGTCACTCTGATTCCACTCTTGCTGTAATGGCGCATTAAGGCTTTTTCCAGTCCATATTATGTGATTATCCACCCACTTATAACGTCCGTCTTTTCACCCCCACCTGTTTCAATACCTCCACATTTGTTTTCATCTCTTTACATGAAATGCGACCCAAAATTCAGTATACTCACATTCTAAGTCATCGATACTATTTTCCAACGTGTTATTCAGTGTCCAATGTGTATGCACCATAAAGTAGTGACGAGTATACATACTATCTGGCAATTCTCATTTCCAGTGTATGTGTTTCTTACCTCCCATTGAATAATTCATAACCGATAATATAATATTTATAATCTGATGTATTATGTCCTCATCGCTCGGCTATGAATTCATGTTTTATTTATCTTGTGTTATTTGTGTCAGCTTAAGCCGCATACATTTATTTACGGCTATTCATTTAAATACGTATTGTGTTTTGTACATTGAGTGTTTAGTTGTGTTATTTATATCAACAAGTGAAATAAATATGCAAAACATGGTGGATGTAGGTGTCAAGAATAGTAAGGACAAATGGATATCCATAAATTGTAAGATGACGGAGGTGATTGTGATCTTGAAGAACACACACAAACAAGCGAGTTGCACATAAGGGTGAATAGGAAGATATTACAACAAGCACAAAGTTTGATATATGAGGACTCTTGTAACATCAGGCGAGAGATGCATTGCAAAGATAAGAAGCAGAATACGATAGACAAAGACAGAGTGGTCCGCTGGGCTCTTTGTGTATGACAAGGACAAGAATAGCACCACTTCCCCACAGAATTCACGCCATTAGAGGCGACTAGCTGTGAAACATTGCATAACACCGGCCATGGTTATGTGGTTTGTTTAGAGCAGCATATATGGCGCCTAACAGGCTGCGGGTCTTCTTGCTCTAGTGTTTGAGTCTATTAAGATGAACTCGCGCATATGTTAACCACCCTCCGCGGCACTTGTCCAAAAAGAGCGGAGTGATAAGCTACTCAAGCCTAGTCCGCTAAGCAGGAAATCCTCCTCCCGGCTATATCCAGCTCATTCCAGAGCTGGGACTTGTACACGGGCATACAGGTCGACTTAGTAAGAACTAAGATAAGGCTAGATTCCAGAACATGACAAATATATTATGCAATACTTCGCTATCTCATGGAGTGAGAACAGACGTACATTGTTGTGATATAATTACGATATTTAAACGTATGGTTGTGAGTCCTGGGCGAGAAGAAACCGGGAAAGTAGATCATTAGGGCCTGCAGATTGGGTTTTATAGACGCATGTTAGGAGAAAACTTCTAATAGCTAGATACTGTTGGTTCATCATCATCAATATCATCATGATCATGTAGCATGTCTTTGCAGAGCGTCGATCTCATAACAGTCGTCTTGTAAGACTCGATCTTTGGCCAGTTATCCTGCCTCTGTTACTGTTAGCGTCAGAATATCTTTTATATCGTGTGCCCATTTTCTCTTTGGTCCACCCCTGCTTCGTTTTCCAAATAAAATACTCTTCAATGTCGTTATTGCTAAACCATTATAGCGTTTGGTGGGGCCTGAGTATGTATGTTTCCTTGATTGACGACTGATGGTGTAACAGAAGCTTTTGAAATCGCTTCCGGCGTGAGACAGAGGTGTGTGCTTTTCCATCTGCTGTTCAACATCTACATGGATATAATAACATCAGAGACCTGTCAAATTGAGTCATCGGAAGTAGAACCGAACTCTATACATGAATTGCTCTTTACAGATGGTCAGAGTCTGTTGTACGACGATGAAAATAAACTGCTCCTGGCTCCTGTTCAGGGCAAGTGAGACCAGAATTTCGACAAGGGAAATGAGGTGTTTGAGAAAGGTCATTGGTGTTGCCAGGAGAGACAGAATGCGAAAAGAAGACATTCGAAGTATGGTCGGCACTACGTATTATGCTGAATACATTTCCAGGTACAAAATACGTTGGTTCGGTCATCTTATAAGAATACACTCTCCTATACTTCCACTGATGGCTTACGACGCTGGTAGATCTTGCTACCAGATAAGGAGAAGGTTGCAAGGTAGGTGAATAGATGACTGACGAGACGCACTTGGCGCAGGACAGACGACTTATAAGCTACCCAAGTCGCTTAACTGCATAAGTGGAAAGATAACTAACTAATGTTGTTCATGAGCCAGTGTTGTACTATTTCTGCATCCTTTATGACGTCTATATATTTATTTTAGCTATCCTTGATGTGCTGATGATTTTCCTCTAGCATTTTATCCGAAAGGATTTAATTATCCTGTAGCATTTTATCCGAAAGGATTTAATTTTCCTGTAGCATTTTATCCGAAAGGGTTTAATTTTCCTGTAGCATTTTATCCAAAAGGATTAAATTTTCCTGTAGCATTTTATCCGAAAGGATTTAATTTTCCTGTAGCATTTTATCCAAAAGGGCTTAATTTTCCTGTAGCATTTTAACCAAAAAGATTTAATTTTCCTGTAGCATTTTATCCAAAAGGATTTAATTTTCCTGTAGCATTTTATCCGAAAGGATTTAATTTTCCTGTAGCATTTTATCAGAAAGGATTTAATTTTCCTCTTAATTGGTTATGTGATTGTTCATGTTTTGCACCCGTTGTATTTGTATTAAAAATATTCCACATCCAGGTCTGAACTCTTGAGCACCGTTGAAAAGCATTTAGCTTTTTAAAGAGCTGAATCGTTGGATTGTCGATCACTAATACATAAAAAAAACTACTTTAACCGTCAATCTAAAAGAGGAAGGTACGCATTTATACCTCGGTGAACTAGAGCGTGACGCGACTAAGTTACGTATCCGATCAGTAAAGTCTATCAGCTATACCAACGCAGGCACGCACATAAAGCTTGGCGCTAACGACCTTATAAACACACGACTTCCCACCCTTGAACACAAGCGATAGAGAATCAGTCTGTCATTGTCATCGATTTCCAATAATCTGTGGTTAGAGTCTTGTTTTGAAGCAGCGGCAACAAATTACAGGCATGAAGCGATTACAAACACGACCCCGATCAAGCTGGGAGATACAAACTCACTCAGTGGAACCGATGTGGACATTTCTAGCTATTCATTTCGTGTGGTCTACAAATGACAGCTTGTAAAGGAAGTTCGGGTTATGTTTGTTCTATTATTATCACGAATCTCCTGTTGCCGTTAATCGAAACGCGTAAATAGTTGATCTGTAAGTCTAGTCTCTTCGTGTATAAATTAATTGTTTCCGTTCTAATACTGAGCAATACTTTATATGTAAGTTGTTTACGTTTTAATACTCAGCAATAGTTTATATTTAACTTGTTTACGTTTTAATACTCAGCAATAGTTTATATTTAAGTTGTTTCCGTTCTTATACTGAACTTAAGTTTATATATAAGTTGTTTCCGTTCTAATACTGAGCATTAGTTTATATATAAGTTGTTTCCGTTCTAATACTGAGCAATAGTTTATATATATAAGTTGTTTCCGTTCTAATACTGAGCAATAGTTTATTTGTAAGTTTTTTCCGTTCTGATACTGAGCATTAGTTTATATATAAGCTGTTTCCGTTCTAATACTGAGCAATAGTTTATATATAAGTTGTTTCCGTTCTGATACTGAGCATTAGTTTATATATAAGTTGTTTTCGTTCTAATACTGAGCAATAGTTTATATATTAGTTTTTTCCGTTCTAATACTGAGCAATAGTTTATATATAAGTTGTTTCCCTTCTAATACTGAGTAATAGTTTATATATAAGTTGTTTCCCTTCTAATACTGAGCAATAGTTTATATATAAGTTGTTTCCCTTCTAATACTGAGCAATAGTTTATATATAAGTTGTTTCCCTTCTAATACTGAGCAATAGTTTATATATAAGTTGTTTCCCTTCTAATACTGAGTAATAGTTTATATATAAGTTGTTTCCCTTCTAATACTGAGCAATAGTTTATATATAAGTTGTTTCCCTTCTAATACTGAGCAATAGTTTATATATAAGTTGTTTCCCTTCTAATACTGAGCAATAGTTTATATATAAGTTGTTTCCCTTCTAATACTGAGCAATAGTTTATATATAAGTTGTTTCCCTTCTAATACTGAGCAATAGTTTATATATAAGTTGTTTCCCTTCTAATACTGAGTAATAGTTTATATATAAGTTGTTTCCCTTCTAATACTGAGCAATAGTTTATATATAAGTTGTTTCCCTTCTAATACTGAGCAATAGTTTATATATAAGTTGTTTCCCTTCTAATACTGAGCAATAGTTTATATATAAGTTGTTTCCCTTCTAATACTGAGCAATAGTTTATATATAAGTTGTTTCCCTTCTAATACTGAGCAATAGTTTATATATAAGTTGTTTCCGTTCTGATACTGAGCATTATTTTATATATAAGTTGTTTCTGTTCTAATACTGAGCAATAGTTTATATATATAAGTTGTTTCCGTTGTAATACTGAGCAATAGTTGATGTATGTGTTGACGTCGCTTGACTCTGACACGATAATCGTTTGACTCCCACTAATCACATCAGTTGTCATAGTGACTATCATCATCATAACAATCGTCACTCTCATACAATTCATTGCACTCATTATCACCAAGATCATTCATAGTTTCTGAATTGACACAGTACCACCCGAGATGCGAAGGTGCACCAGAGCAGAAATCGAATGAGATAAACTGGAGCACGACCCCCAGACACCAAATGTCTAGACATCAGTTACAGAGCACAAGACTCAAATCCAGACATAACTTTCTCAAATTAACAAAGCCGATACAGACAATCCATTAGAGTCGCCGTATCTAGAGATGGCACGAATTGCTTGCCCCCCCCCCCCCCCCACCTCTCGGTGAATCTGTCTCTCAGTCTCTGCAAGGCCTCCTCACTATTGGTCACTAAAACTGCATCATCCGAAAATAGCATCTCCCTAATGAGCACCATCCTCACCTTAGTCCTCACGCGCAGTCGGGACAGGTCAAACAGCCACCCATTGGACCTGGTGTGCAGATAAACACCGTCCACAGATGTGTCATAAGCGTAGGATAGGAGCATGGAGAAGAAGATCCCAAAGATGGTCGGCGCGAGCACACATCCCTCCTTCACTCCACTCTTGGTGAGAAAAGAGTTTTAAGGTGATCTGTCTTTTTGAACTAAATCCGCCATATCAGTGTGAAAAGAAATTATCATGCTGCGCAGTTTGTTTGTTTTTGTTTTTATTTGGGGGGTGGGGGTTGGGTGGGTGGGGGGGGGGGGGGGGGGCAGCCGATCTTCTCGAGGAGTTCGAATAGACCCTTCCTACTAACCAAGTCGAAGTCCTTGGTGAGGTCTAGAGACATCATAAAGAGCGACTGGTTCTTGTTCTCTGCACTTCTCCTGGATTTTTCGAAGCGAGAAAATAATATCCGTTGTTGAACTATCAACTGTAAACCCACACTGGGATTTTCGGTACACCTTGTCCGCGAGCAGTCTGAACCTGTTGAGTAGCGTAAGCTTTTCCTACAACACTCAGGAGCGAGATCCCTCTATAATTATTGCAGTCCCTACGATCACCTTTATTTTTGTAAATAGAAATAATGGTGGCGTCACGCATATCTTGGGGGACTGCACCTTCCTCCCAGCAGAGGCATAGAAGCTCAAACATAGTGCTGATTTCCAGCATTTTTTTTTTTTTTTTTTTTTTTTTTGCGTTCGCCTTATTTCTCTAATCCTCAAGGCGGTGTGCGTTGCACTGTGGTTTTTATTTTGCGCCTATCGGCCCAATGCATCCGACTTCAGCATGCATTTTATGTAAGGGTCTGCTTCCTCCTGCATTTTCTAAGGGTTTGCTTCCCCGGGGTACCGGCCGGTGCTGTGATGGGGATCGAACCCAGCACCTTCGGATTGTGAGCCGTGCCACTTATCCACTAGGCTAGGCCGTCCCCTGCATTTCCAGCATTTGATGGCTTCGAGTGGGATACCGTCTCCCCCTGGTGCTTTGCCATTTGAGAGGTAGTTGATAGCTTACCAAGCTCATCCAGAGTAGGTGGTCTGTCAAGTTCCTCTATAATGGGCAGGGCCTGTAGCCCGCACAAATCCTCATCAGTGACCACCGTTTGTCGAGAGTAGAGCTCTGAGTAGTGCTCCACCCATCTGGCCATCTGCGGGTCACGGTTCATGATTCTCGCACCTGTCAGAGATTTCAGAGGGGCAGCACCTTCCGCAGTAGAGTGCCATCTGTATGCCTCTATACGTGCCCTGGATATTTCCTGTCTCTGCATTTAGCTGAATTTCTTCACACAGTTTCTGCCAGTACTCATTCGCGCATTGTCTAGCGGTCCGTTGATTGATGCCTCAGGCCATCCTGAGGGCAGCAAGCGTCCTCTCATTTGAACTTTTTTATAATTGATGAAAACTTCTCGCTTGGCCTCAATTACTGGTTCCATTCTTGCGAGATGGGCATTGAACGAGCCGTGATTGGCCTGTTCCCTCTTGCCAAACGTAGCCAATGCTGTATTATAGATGCCACCTTTCATAACGTTCCACTTATCTGTGGTGTCACACTCAGATCCTCCCTGAAGAGCAAGATTGAGGTCAGATACAAACCTCTCCGCTATCAAAGGAATCACCATCGGCGTAGTGTTGATGCGGGAATTCCCCATCTGTTTGGAGCGATATATTTTGCGATACTGCAGGCATACCCTGCTACATACAAGAGCGTGGTCAGAGTCGCAGTCTGCACTGTGATAGCTTCTAGTGGGGAGGACCATGTTTTGAGCTCAATGTCTGGTGACAATTAAGTCGATTTGATGCCATCGATGTGACCTTGGATGTTTCCAGGATACTTTATGTTACAGCCTGCCCTTGTCTAGCAGCTCTAGCAACCTCTGGCCATTGTCATTTACCCTGCCAATACCATGATGTTCAAGGCAGGTGGGCCATGCCATGTGGTCCCCACCTACTCTAGCAATACTGTCGCCGCGAAGGATGAGTTCCTCTTCCCTGGAGCTGTTCTAGATAATGTCTTCCTCCAGCTGTCCATAGAATTGCTTCTTCGCTTCCTCCAGAGATGTCAGGGTTGAAGCATTGACGCTGAGGATATTAACAGGGCCTTTAGCGTTGATGAGGCGAATGGCGAGTAACCTCTCAGAGCTCTCTGAAGGAGGATCGACTGAGGCTATAAATGTGATTTTAATAGCAAAACCAACACCAAGCTGTAGAGATTCCTCATGTTCGCGTGGAGTGGTTTAAATGGGATAAATGTCTAGGTCAAGATTTTATTCATCCAAAACTGCTGTTTGAAATTAGAGACATGTTAGTAAAACCATTGGTTATATGTTATATTATGTTCTCAATCACTTGCGAAGAGGATTGTTCCAAGGTATTGGAAAGATGGAGGAGTGCCCCCCTTCCCCCCCCCCTTATTTATAAATGGCAAATAATCAGATGTAACAGATTATAGAGCGATGAGTCTATATGTATATGAGTACAAGCATCGTTTGCAAAATGTTAGAGTTCGATAATCAAAGAAAATATGGTAATGTATATAGACAAGTTTAATCTAATCAGAAATAGTCAGCGTGGATTTGCTAAAGGGAGGTCGGGCTTAACAAGTCTATTAGAATTCATGGAGGAAGGTTACCAAAATGATACATAAGGGGGAACCAGTGGAAGTTATTTATCTAGATTTTGCAGATGTCTTTTGCAGGGGGGGGGGGGGGAAGGGGCGGTGTGGGGGGAGGGGGGAGCTGTAATTCTTAAATATTGATGGTTTGCCAGCAGCTCAGCTGTGGCGGAGCATTTCACCTTATATATTCCTCCCATCTAATTGATATCCCGTTCTTATAAAGCAACAGTAGAGTTAAGTTCAGTTCAAGTGCCACCTCCGCATTGAAGGGCGGCTGCAATGGTTTTCCAGTGTACTCTATCTCTTGTCTCAATGATTTTCCAGTGTACTCTATCTCTTGTCTCAATGGTTTTCCAGTGTACTCTATCTCTTGTCTCAATGGTTTTCCAGTGTACTCTATCTCTTGTCTCAATGATTTTCCAGTGTACTCTATCTCTTGTCTCAATGGTTTTCCAGTGTACTCTATCTCTTGTCTCAATGGTTTTCCAGTGTACTCTATCTCTTGTCTCAATGGTTTTCCAGTGTACTCTATCTCTTGTCTCAATGGTTTTTTTCCAGTGTACTCTATCTCTTGTCTCAATGGTTTTTTTCCAGTGTACTCTATCTCTTGTCTCAGTGGTTTTCCAGTGAACTCTATCTGTTGTCTCAATGGTTTTCCAGTGTACTCTATCTCTTGTCTCAATGGTTTTCCAGTGTACTCTATCTCTTGTCGTAATGGTGCAATGTGAGAGGCTTTTTCCAATCCATCTCCTTATAGTATCCACCCACTTAAAACTGCCTCTTGAACGACTTTCTTCCACCCTACTCTCCAGTATGGTCTTCAACAAGGAGGTATGTTTTGTTATATGACCAAAATAACGTAGCTGTCTGACCCTGATTACGGTCCTTAATTATCTTTTCACATCCAGCTTTTTCAATACCCGAATATGTGTTCTCTTTCCATAAAATGCGACCCAATCTTCTTTATACCCACATTTCGAAGGCTTCAATACTCTTTTCCAACTTGTTATTTAGTGACAATGTTTCTGCGCCATAAAGTAGTGATATAACACCTGACAATTCTCATTTTCAAATTCTTATTTATCTGTTTGGATGTCAATTTGTGTCGCATGTTGCAGAATACCATCTTGGCCATACCTATTCTCTTTCTGGCTTTTTTTTCACAGCTGACATCTGACGTTATTATATGACCTAGATAAGAGAAACTATGTACCTGTTCCAGTAGTTGTTTTATTTGTTTCTGCATACATGGTTTCTTGTCCCTTTTCCCAGGTAGCATAGCCTTTGTTTTCTTTCTGTTTATGTTTGATCCAAACTCTTGACTTATTTTGTATATTGTTGTCACAAAAATACAACCAACTACAAGAACAAGAGGGCATAGCTACAAATTAACTAAAGGAAGGTCCAAATTAGATATCATGAAACATTTATGTAGTCAGAATGTGGTGACTGCTTGGAATGCATTGCTACAGGAAGTAGTGGAGGCGGGGACAATTAATGCATTTAAGAATAGACTGGATGCGCATAGCTTTTCGAGCAAGGAAATGTAAATTAAACTGGTTGTATACAGACTCTGAAGAGTCTTCTAAACCAGTATAAAGACGTTAAGTTAAGTTAAGTTATGTTAATTTTAGTTAAGTTTAAGTCTCAAGCTTCTGTAATTCTTGTTCACTTTTTGCCATCAAAACTGTATCATCCGCATATCTATGGTTATTCATTGTCACTCCTCCAATTACAAGCCCTGGCATCCCCTCTGTAGGTTTGAATATTTGTTCTGTGTAGATATTAAAAAGATAAGGGGATAATACACATCCCTGTCTCATTCCTATTGTTTCATCTTTACTTGGATAGCACAACTTTCTGATTTGAATGTATCAGTTTACTCCCAGTAAATATTATCTTGATCAGTTATGTCTTTGCCATTCCATCTAAAATTATCATCGAACAATGGAATTCTTCTTCTTCTTCTTCATCGTACGCAGTCAGACAGCAACCATTATTTTTTTCGAAAAAAGCAGCGGTCAACCTGAGGCTGTCGAAACTGCCATAGAGCTTGTCTAGGAACAATGGAATTCGTAAACCATCAATAGCGACAGGATATTGTTGAGATCTATGATTGGTTATGCAAGTCGTCATGGCACATGTTGATGGTGAAACAGTATCACAGATTTAGCTCGCTCGCTCTGTTGTCTCGCTCTCTCGTCTGCATGATTACATGTGAATGCCCTGGCAAAGGCCTTCCTTCTGACCCCATAACTATCAAATGTATTCAATAACACTGGCCTGACTCACCGAAGACCTTTGCTGAGATTCCGACCCGAAGTTCGTCCTTATCGATCCCGTCGACTGAGCCATTGTAATTTGACGGAGTACAAGAAAATGACTGTTATTTTCTTCTCATCTCTGTGGACCCTTATCCGACCCCAATTCTGATTCTGAGTAGCTTAACAAGCCAACTCTTTCTTAGCCTACTCAAAGCAAATTCACTCCTTGTGTTCGTATTAAATCCAAGCATTCATTACAAAATTAGCGGTTTTGTGTTTCGTGAAACCCTTCACATGATATCATTAAACATGACAAGAAGACAATATCATTACTGGATGAGAAAATACAACAAATATGGGAGATCTCCATCCATTTTGTTTTCCTATTAGGCCCTTCTTCAAGCGAGCGGTGGCCCTTCCAACATGCCGCACTATTGTAGTCTGGATGAGGAGAATAGAGATCGCAGTGAGAGGCAACCACAGTACCCAACAACATCCCGTATGTATGTGTGTGTATGTAAATGCCCGTATATATGTGTGTATGTATATGTCCGTATGTATGTATGTGCGTATGTGTGTGTAGGTGTGTGTATGTATATGCCCGTATGTATGTGTCTATGTATGAATATGTCCATATGTGTGTATGTGTGTGTATGTGTGTGTATTTGTATATGTCCGTATGTATGTATGTATATATGTATGTGTGTGTATGTAATGTCTGTATGTATGTGTGTATGTAATGCCCGCGTGTATGTGTGTGTATGTATGTGTGTGTATGTAGTGTCCATATGTATGTGTGTGTATGTATATGTCCGTATGTATGTATGTATGTATGTGTGTGTATGTATATGTCCATATGTATGTGTGTGTATGTATATGTTCGTATGTAAGTGTGTGTGTATGTATATGTCCGTATGTATGTATGTGTGTGTATGTATATGTCCGTATGTATGTGTGTGTATGTATATGTCCGTATGTATGTATGTGTGTGCATGTATATGTCCGTATGTATGTATGTGTGTGTATGTATATGTCCGTATGTATGTATGTATGTGTGTGCATGTATATGTCCGTATGTATGTATGTGTGTGCATGTATATGTCCGTATGTATGTATGTGTGTGCATGTGTATGTCCGTATGTATGTATGTGTGTGTATGTATATGTCCGTATGAAAGTGTGTGTGTATGTATATGTCCGTATGTATGTATGTGTGTGTATGTATATGTCCGTATGTATGTGTGTGTATGTATATGTCCGTATGTATGTATGTTTGTGCATGTATATGTCCGTATG
Source organism: Ariolimax columbianus (assembly GCA_036924085.1). Taxonomy (NCBI): domain Eukaryota; kingdom Metazoa; phylum Mollusca; class Gastropoda; order Stylommatophora; family Arionidae; genus Ariolimax; species Ariolimax columbianus. The sequence continues at coordinate 37,030,976 of JAVGWX010000016.1, read as the reverse complement.
TGTGTATGTATATGTCCGAATGTAAGTGTGTGTGTATGTATATGTCCGTAAGTAGCATATCTGGCCTTACTGACTCTAGTAGAAGTATGCGGCTGCTACAACAGGTGATAACCTGTCAGAGAGCCTGCCTGAAAGCTTGTACAATCAGGTGGTCACCTCGATGTGGTTCCCATAGCGTTTTGTTCTGAATGGTAATCGTGCCAGCCCCTACTTAGTAGCGTTTGAAAATACGCGCACGCACACACACACATACATACATACACACATACATACATACATACATACATACATACATACATACATACAAACATACATAATACACACACACACATGCGCACACACATACACACACATACTGTCAACAGAATACATTGAAGATATCCCTTCTTCACTAGACACAGGGCCGCTGGTTTCCACACGGGTCTCCAACTCAGTTTACGGGAAGTTATGTTAACTTCAGATGGCTGTAAAAGTAGATTACGCTTTAACAAGAAAATCCTAAACATGTAATATTCATTCTAGAATTTTCCTCAAAACAGCGAAAGGAAGGTTTTCATTGTAAACATGAAAATGTCGAAACGTTTAGCGAAAGGCCAATGTGTGTATATATTAGATTTGTGAAGGCTAGTCGGTTACATTCGTGCAAGGGTTGCCAATACACTATGTAAACTGTTTAGCAACTGCATTTAAGGATGTTATGTTATGTTATCTTCTGTTATTTTATCTTATAGTGTGTTGTGTTGCGTTATGTTAGGTTGTTGTTGTTGCTGTTTCCACGAATACCCACAATTAGTAGATTTTGTGGGCTCTGAAAAGGACGTTAAGTGGCGGCTTGCAGTAGCTTTCCTCACAACCCGAGAGTGCTGATGAATGTGGACCGGTCCCCTCCAAGCGGTTGTGCTATGCTTGGTTTCATCTGTGTGTCACTCACTACTACAGGTATCACTTCGATCCCTCACCTCGTTAGCCAGACTGCCATGAAAACAGCCCGTTTCCAGGGAGTGCTACTTAGGAAGCCGATGTGAGGGTCTTGGCCAGTATATTTTGCCTGACCCTGACTAACATATCTGATCAGTAAATTTTGCCTGACCAGACGTTAGTCTTCCTCCCCAGTGTGAAGGAAACGTTTCCTTGATTTCACTCGCCTCACAGAAATGTTTTTCCTTTTGACTTCGGAAGCAAACCATCTTCTGATTTCTGGTGGTATGATGCCAACGATTGGATAAACGTGTCCCTTCGGTGTTGGTTCAAGGCGTCCTGTTACAATGGGACATGCCTCATTTACTGCCACAACGACGTGTCTCGTGTGTGCTGATTCGTTACATACTGGCGCCGGGGATACGTAAAGAAGAGACATTAATGTAGATAAATTAACAGGAGATAACTCCAACGCAAATCCAGTCTGTGTGCCGTTGTAATGTGTGACACACAGCTTATGTATCATCGTCGTAACTGGGCGGTATCGTAGAGTCGTTACTATATACAATAACGCAATTATGTGTATGCCATGTTATATTTGTTGTTGTTCGTCCATCGTTTTCGCTAAGGACCTTTTTAATTTAAAAAAAAAACTAAACTTTAAGCGGAGGCTCGACTTCATTGCCTCGGGTTTTTTTCCCCATTTTAGCTCGGTCTTTCTCGGTAGATGGGGTACCCATCTGCCGAGAGCATCGCACAAAGCACGAACTCCGTAGCTCCAGCGATGAACACAGGGATCTCCGGAAAAAAATTGACATCATGGACCGACCGTCTGAACACGAGGCAAACGGCTTGACCACTTCGCCACAGAGGACCACTTTGTCAACATCCACTGTCCATATCAGTTCGAAGATGGCTAAATAAGTCAATTTGGGGCCCGGAATTGTCCGTCTCATTTAGTACAAGGAAATAGGATAACCTCTATCACCTTGGTTGAAGAAGGGTTGATGTGAGCCGACTTGCGGACCGATAGTCTCTATACAGCCTCATTGACTTTTTCTTGAGAACTCATGTATCTGAACACCCTCAGCAATAGTGCTGCACCAGTCTGTCGGTTTGATTGCGATTCTTTCCCAGTCATGGTGGTTAATACTGCACGGACCGGTGATTTCTAGCGTGTCCTTGCATCGTTTCGCTGACCACCGCTTCATCTCTGGGCATTTCGCAGTTCAGCATAGAGCAGCTCGTTTGGTAGACATTGATCTGACATGTGCACCCCATCACCAGACCATCTCAGCTGTGCTGCACATATCATGGTGTGTATACTGGACATTCATATCGCGCTAGCACGTCTGTTTTTGGCGCCATGCCCTGCCATTTAATCCTCAATAGTTTCCGCAGGCAATGCACATAGAAGTGGTTATTTCCTGACATAACGACTATAGAATATAAGTTACACATGCATATAAGATATATAAGATATATATATATATATATAAATATAGGGCTTGACAAAAGCAGTCGTCTGTGACAAGTACAAATTTTTGCTTGACGAGTAAAAAAAAATTCGGTTTTTAGTCGCTACTTCATAACGACTCTCACACGATCATTAATGATACCACGGTTTGAATGGATTGTACATAGCTAGTTTATGATGGTGAATCTAAATAGACCCCTACTGCCACATTTTAATCGTACTAAAGCAACCGATAAATATTACAGTGCTAAATCTACAAAGAATGTTCAAGGACACACACGCCCTGTCTCTGACAGCAGCGCATTATTTCTTAAGAAGAAACAATTTAATATTGTGTAAGTAATACAATATATTTTGGTTTGGTAGGCATTACTGTTTAGAAATGAAGGGGTGAATGGAGGAAATGAATGAGTGCCTAGTTTAAATTTACTAACATAAATTGCATGACTGTAGTCCGACCAGCTGACTGGTGAAATTTGTGACTGAAATTTGTCAAGCCCTGTATTATATATATATATATATATCTGTCTGTCTCTCTCTCTGTCTGTCTCTCTCTGTCTGTCTCTCTCTCTCTCTCTCTGTGTGCGTGTGCGTGTGTGTGAGTGCGTGCGTGCGTGCGTATGAGTGCCTGTGTGTGATATATACGACTTCTCGTTTGTGTGCGGTTTGAGAATTTGTCTTGACAGTTTGATAAGAGAGAACATACCTCTCTCTGATGGTGTCGCAATCTTGTTATTGCGTCGATGTGAGGCAGAGTGGTCTATTCTTGAAATGTCCGTTTTACAATTCCAACAGACCGGGTCCTAATCCAACCGTGTCTCTGTATTTTTTTTCTCGATCGCACCTCAGCGTAGGAAAAGTAATGGCAACCTATCTGCCAAGAAACTTACAACAGCCAGAATAGGTTGGCGATTGTAAAAAAGCGACGTTCTGCCAAGGATATGCTATGTACATGCATGTCAAAATATGACGTATGTTTTACAGGCATTATCGTTGTAAGTGTGTTTGGTCTTTCGCGGTGTCCTTAGAAGTAGTCCCCACCCGCGATGAGTCTGGTAGAATTTTTTGATTAGTCACTAACTTCCAAGGTTGAAGATGAACTTAGGTGAAGATGAAGAAGTAGAAGGAGCAGTAGAAGAAGAAGTGGAAGGAGCAGAAGAAGAAGAAGAAGAAGAGGAAGAAGAACAGGAAGAAAAAAAAGAAAAAAGCAGAAGAAGAAGAAGAAGAAGAAGTAGAAGGAGCAGAAGAAGAAGAAGAAGAAGAACAAGTGGAAGGAGCAGAAGAAGAAAAGGAAGAAGAAGAGGTAGAAAAAAGGAAGAACAAGGACCAGAAGAAGCAGAAGAAGAAGAAGAGGAAGAAGAAATAGAACAAGAAGTGGAAGGAGTAGAAGAAGAAGAAGAAGAAGAAGAAGAAGTGGAAGGAGTAGAAGAAGAAGAAGAAGAAGAAGAAGAAGAAGAAGACGAAGAAGTGGAAGGAGTAGAAGAAGAAGAAGAAGAAGAAGAAGAAGAAGAAGAAGTGGAAGGAGTAGAAAAAGAAGAAGAAGAAGAAGAAGTAGAAAAAGCAGAAGAAGAAGAAGTGGAAGGAGTAGAAGAAGAAGAAGAAGAAGAAGAAGAAGAAGAAGAAGAAGAAGAAGAAGAAGAAGAAGAAGTGGAAGGAGTAGAAAAAGAAGAAGAAGAAGAAGAAGTAGAAAAAGCAGAAGAAGAAGAAGTGGAAGGAGTAGAAGAAGAAGAAGAAGAAGAAGAAGAAGAAGAAGAAGAAGTGGAAGGAGTAGAAAAAGAAGAAGAAGAAGAAGAAGTAGAAAAAGCAGAAGAAGAAGAAGTGGAAGGAGTAGAAGAAGAAGAAGAAGAAGAAGAAGAAGAAGAAGAAGAAGAAGAAGAAGAAGAAGTGGAAGGAGTAGAAGAGGAAGAAGAAGAAGAAGAAGTGGAAGGAGTAGAAGAAGAAGAAGAAGAAGAAGAAGTGGAAGGAGTAGAAGAAGAAAAAGAGGAAGAAGAAGAAGAAGAAGAAGAAGAAGAAGTGCAAGGAGCAGAGGAAGAAGACGCACCCTACATGTTTTGCTGATATGATATAGTGTTGTATATTCTAGCATTCTGGGAACAAGAAGACGACACAAAGTTCTAGTACGTGGATGGCGACCATTTGCGCCAAGCCGGGCAAGAGATCGGCGAAGATCCAAAACGCGCAGCTCCTTTGTGAACCTCTCCTGGCTTGAAGAAAAGCATCAGTTGATCGAAGAAGAAGAAGAAGTAGAAGAAGAAGAAGAAGAAGAAGAAGTAGAAGAAGAAGAAGAAGAAGAAGAGCAGGCGGAGGAACGTCCTGGCAAGTTCTAATACAAAATTAGTATGTGTCATTTATCCATGCATCCACGTATCATTCCTTAGATCATTCGTACAATTAATTTAAAAAACTTGTCTTACGACATTTTTCACACTGTTGGGTGATCGATAGGTTTTGAAGGCTGAGGACTACAGGCCACTTCGCCACGTCGTGTGCTGGCTATATTTGTTATTTCACCCCCAACAGAAAAAACAACATATGCCATACCGGGGATTTGTACAATATTTTACCCAAACATCTATTCGGGTCCCCAACTCATCCACCTCTTAATTCGGATATGCATCGATAAATCCCCAGCACAGGATGTATTAGTGATTGAATTTCAGAACTAAGCCCAAGTTGTTAATGCCGACAATGAGTGGTGTTGATTTATTGGTACGCCATGAAACTGGTGTTAGGTAGGTGGCGGGCTGTATCAGCTTTCCTCATATCCAGAGCTGGCTGAGGAAGGTTGAACGGGGTCCTCCAAACTCTTGTGCTATGCTTGACTTCATCTGCGTGAAGTTCACTGATACGGAGATGACGTCATTCGCCCACCTTCTTGTGTAAGACTGTCATGAAAACTATCCAGGCAAACTGCGTGCAAGTGAGGTCGATGGGGGGGGGGGGGGGGGGGGAGAATTTAGGGGAGAACTCAGTATATTTCACCAGATCCTAAATAACATTGTCCCAACGGTATATTTCACCAGACCCCGACTAACATTGTCCGATCAGTATATTGCACCAGACCCCAACTAACATTGTCCGATCAGTATATTGCACCAGACCCCGACTAACATTGTCCGATCAGTATATTGCACCAGACCCCAACTAACATTGTCCGATCAGTATATTTCACCAGACCCTGAATAACATTATCCGATCAGTATATTTCACCAGACCGTGACTAACATTGTCCGATAAGTATGTTTTATCTGACCCTAACTCACATTGTCCGATCAGTATATTTCACCTGATCCTGAATAACATGGTTTCATCAGTATATTTAGCTTGGCCCTGACTAACATAGTACGATCAGTATGTTTTGCCTGACTAGACGTTAGTCTCTTCTCTACATCCATCTTGATGACAAAAGAATGGATTCACTTCACCATATGAAAATATACATACCAATCGATCCAACATTCCCACACCTATCCATGCATTCATGCACCAACCCGTCCATATATGTATCATATTTACTTTCCAATATATTAACTATGTTTAATTACCCTAATTCTCTAGGTTTGTCCGCCTATAGTTGACCAACAAACATGTTATAAATTATTGTGTATCCCTCTTACAATGTATTCACACAAATTATTAAAACTGCATTGTACTGACGTGACCAAGCAACGCGCAGTTTCAATGCGACATTTCAGACGTAATTGCAGTCAGCTTTGCTTCTTCCATCTGAACTTTAAATAATTAGAGAACACAACGTTCTTGGGACTTCAAAATGGAAACAGGGATAGGTATTTGAGCTATTATCAATGCAACATTGAAATTAAAATGTACGTCTTTGATTGCATCTTCAATGAAGTGTTTGGTTGTAACTTCAAGACAAAATCGAAATTATTATTATGGAGACATGCATTACGGGGACGATGGGGTGGGTGAGGGGCAGAAGAGAACGGCGGGGGATGTGAGATAGACGAGGGGGAGGAAAAGGAGAGATTGTTAAACCATCCCTGTTTATTTCATATTGAACAAACCAATCGTCGTTTCCCCTCGCGGGGTTGCGGCGTCCCCACTGGTGACTCTGGATAACTTTGTGCTGATCGCATGGCCTCATGTGCCGGCGACGCATCTTTCAAATGTCTGCCCTATCAAATGTCGATGGTACGTGACATGCCTACCATGTTTGTAACGGGTAACGGGGAATCAGGGTTCGATTCCGGATAGGGAGCATGAGAAACGGCTACCACATCCAAGGAAGGCAGCAGGCGCGCAACTTACCCACTCCCGGCACGGGGAGGTAGTGACGAAAAATAACAATACGGGACTCTTTCGAGGCCCCGTAATTGGAATGAGTACACTTTAAACCCTTTAACGAGGATCTATTGGAGGGCAAGTCTGGTGCCAGCAGCCGCGGTAATTCCAGCTCCAATAGCGTATATTAAAGTTGTTGCAGTTAAAAAGCTCGTAGTTGGATCTCAGGCGCAGGCGGGCGGTCCGGCTCGCGCCGGTTCACTGCCCGTTGTCTCCTGCCCTACCGTCTGCCGGCTCTCTCCCACGGGTGCTCTTCGCTGAGCGTCCTGGGTGGCCGGCGCGTTTACTTTGAAAAAATTAGAGTGTTCAAAGCAGGCCTCGGCTGCCTGAATAATGGTGCATGGAATAATGGAATAGGACCTCGGTTCTATTTTGTTGGTTTTCGGAACTGGAGGTAATGATTAACAGGGACAAACGGGGGCATTCGTATTGCGGCGTTAGAGGTGAAATTCTTGGATCGCCGCAAGACGAGCTACTGCGAAAGCATTTGTCAAGAATGTTTTCATTAATCAAGAACGAAAGTCAGAGGCGCGAAGACGATCAGATACCGTCGTAGTTCTGACCATAAACGATGCCGACTAGCGATCCGCAGGAGTTGCTTCGATGACTCTGCGGGCAGCTTCCTGGAAACCAAAGTGTTTGGGTTCCGGGGGAAGTATGGTTGCAAAGCTGAAACTTAAAGGAATTGACGGAAGGGCACCACCAGGAGTGGAGCCTGCGGCTTAATTTGACTCAACACGGCCAAACACTGAAATGATTGACATGCCGAGACCACTCTTCTGGAGTCTAATATGGAACTGGTGCTGGACTTAGACCCCCAGAAATCTGGCTCGGTTTTGTCTGCATCCAGTGTTTGATAAAGGAATTGACGGAAGAGCACTATCAGGAGTGGAGCCTGAGACCTAAGTTAACTTACCACGCCAATACTGCAGAATGACTATCAAAAAGTACACCTTAGTGGGGTCTAATAGAGAACATGTGCTGGAATTAGACCCTCGAAAATCTTTGGGGCTACCCTTTAAGAAACTTGATTGTCTCGCTAAGGGAATTGACGGAAGGGCACCACCAGGCGTGGAACCTGCGGCTTAATTTGACTGAACACGCCAATACTGTAGAACAACTGACAAATTGAGAGCACTGCCGTTTGGGTCTAATAATGAACGTACGCTGGTATTAGACTCACGGACGACAAGTCAGCTCAAATGAAAGAACGCTACGGAAATCGTGTTTAACTCCGCAGATTTCAAATACCTGGTCATTGACAAACAAAAGCCCTCAATAAATTCGTCTGACCAAATAGTGAACGGGTGCTGGAAATAGATCTGAAGACAGGTCAGTTTTACCCTACAAATGACAGGGCGCTGCTACGGAAAACCAGCTCAAATCGAGAGGAGCCGCAGACACTTTGGTTCACGTACCAGGCTGATAAGCCAAGGGCGCGAGGCTACCATGTGGGGGATTACGGCCGAACCCTTGAAAGCCGCAATCCCGCCCAAAATCTCAGCACCACTGCAATGGGAGGCTCCTACATGCTCGGGACCTGGGGCTTGCGCCCCAGCCCTATCAGGTAGAGCCACAGTAAGAGATCCTTGCCGCCCGCAAATCAAAGCGGGCGGAAAACTGCTTGATACTCACCCTATACGGCGATGGGGTGCGAAAAACACCAACCAAAGACTTAGAACCTGGTCGGGGTGTCGAAAACAGTAGAGCAGCCACCACACTGTGAACTGTCAAGACTCAACCACTGACCATGAGAGTTGTCCGCACACCAGGCGATCAACATCTCTGTGACATTACCAGGCTTGTCCTCTGGCTAAATGCACTCCGGTTACGATATCTACCTCTGTACGTTATCAGCCATAACTATCATGCTGGACGCAGAAGAGATGCAGACCAGCGGACATTGCACACCTGCCCCACTGTGTCAACACCCCAGGTGGCGGGGAATGCTAGGCGTACCATCCCTGCATAGAAGCCAAGAAAATAAAGGGAAAAAGAGATACCCCACTCACATGCAAATGCTACGTTTCTGGCAGGACGTGACGATCCTGGGATACAGACACACTGGACTGCCTCTCTTCCGGGTAAACCAGTCCATCTCATATATCACATACCATCATTGCACCCTATAGACACGAGTAGTGAAGACTCGATAGTCTGGTAAGACAACTTCCATAGGAGAGAAAACTCTGATCGTAAACAACTGCTGCCTTGCAGATAGGCTGGGGACAGCCAAAGGCTAAGGAGGGCATCCCTACAGAAACGCCTGTTGAAATCGGATGCACGGGGCCGCAAGCCTAACAAAACAGTGCAACGTAAATCACAGTATGATGGCAGCACAACCTATTCGAAAAACGTATGGCGCTCATCCTGAGGAGACCCGCCAGGCAGCGATAGCGCCGGGCCCCACGCCTCGAAGGGGCCCACCCTTGGCTACTGGTGGTCACCCACCCATGTGTCGTGGAGTCAAGGCACATGGCTATGGGGAAACGACTATTGGCCAAAACTTCAAGACCCTCAGAATATTACAGTGGAATGCGGAGGGAGTCATTAACAAAAAACTTTCCCTAACACATCACCTGCATGAAGGTAAGATTGACGTGGCATGTATCCAGGAAACGCACCTCAACAATAACCATAAATTCTCAATCAGAGGATACCAGACTTTCCGTCTAGATAGAGAAGGCCACAAAGGAGGGGTCCTGATACTGACCAGAAACAGCATACCGAGTAGCGCGGTACCTGTCAATCACACCGGACAAGCAGAAATTGTAGGAGTTGACATAATGGCTCAAGAGACGAAGCTCCGCATTTTCAATCTGTACGGACCACCAAACAGAGACCTATCGCTCTCGAGTATGGAGGTCAGAGACTCCAACTGCATAGTGGTTGGAGATTTCAACAGCCACTCGGAGAGATGGGGATACTCTGACACAGACAGCAGAGGTGACGAAGTGGAAGATTGGGAGATAGATGCAAATCTCTCCCTAATCAATAGGCCGGAGGATAGCCCTAGCTTCTATTCAAGAACATGGCATACCACCTCGACTCCAGATTTGGCCTTCTCCACACAGGACATACACTATAAAATAGACCGCCAGGTGCTAAACCAACTGGCAGGTAGCGACCACAGGCCGATCAGGCTAACCATTGACATGGAAGTAGGCCCACAGGAAACAAAACCGCTCCCACGTTGGAATTACAAACGAGCCGACTGGGACAGATTTGCAATCCTGACAGATGGGCTGTGTGAAACCATCAACACACGAAACACCAAAATGAAGCCCATGGTAGAGAGCCTAAGCAAGGCAATAATGCAAGCCGCCACTGAAACCATCCCAAGAGGAGCTAGGAAAAACTATAAGCCCTACTGGAATGATGAGTTACAGAAAGTGGAAGATGCAGTAACAAATGCTAGAAACATGGCAGAACGAGAAAAATCCGTGGAGGCAAACATCGCCCTCAAAGCCGCCGCGGCGAAGTACAAACACACTCTCAAGCAAACAGCAAGAGAAAGTTGGAAAAATAAAACGGAAAGTTTAAACCTGGACAAAGAAGGGAACAAGCTATGGAAGCTAGTCAGAGCCATGAACGACGAAACCCCGTCAAATAAACAAATTACTATCAAGCAAGGCGAGAACTTGATCACAGGTAAGAAAGCCGCAAACGCCTTTGTCGATCACTATGCCAGAGCAAACCACATCGAGGTCCCTGCAGATAAGCATACAGACATTAGCGAAGAGCTAAAGGGGCACGAAAACAAAAATACGGCTCCTGAAGAGCACATGATGGCCAAACTAACAATGCGCGAAATGGAAGAGGCTATGAGAACACTAAAGAGAAGGAAATCTCCCGGAAAAGACGGGATAACAAACGAAATGCTGATGGGGCTGGGCCAAACAGCGAAGGAAAAACTACTGTCAGTCCTGAACCAAAGCTGGAAAAGGGGTATTGTACCCCAGGCATGGAAAGATGCAATACTGGTACCAGTACCAAAAACAGGAAAGGACAAAACAGATCCGAATGGATACAGGCCCATAAGCCTACTGAGCTGTGTCGGCAAGCTGATGGAACGGATGATAAACACCAGACTGATGTGGCATCTGGAAGAAAAACGAATACTAATTCCACAGCAAGCCGGCTTTAGACAGCACAGATCCACTGAGGACCAGGTCATCCTCATAGCCCAGGAGATAGAAGATGCCTACCAGGCACAGAAACACACAGTAGCTGTTTGGGTGGATCTGGAAAAGGCATTTGACAAAGTCTGGAAGGATGGACTTAGAGTCAAGCTAAGAAGAAGTGATGTTTGTGGGAAGATGTACAAGTGGATCAACCACTACCTCAAACAAAGAACGGCCAGAGTCCAAGTACAAGGGCAGATGAGCAAAAAGGTGACACTCGAGCAGGGAGTACCCCAAGGGGGAGTACTGTCACCCACACTCTTCCTGGTATATATAAACGATATTACAGAGAATATACCAAGAAGAGTCCATAGCTCAATGTTTGCAGACGATCTGGCTATGCGGACCTCTGAAAAGAATCTCACCATAGCAAGAAATCGGATGCAAACGGCCCTAACATCGCTGGAAGAGTGGGCGAACTCATGGCTGGTCAAAATAAACGAGGAGAAAACCACGTGCACAATATTCTCGCTCTCATTAAAACCCCAAAGTACCAAACTAAGCCTAAATGGCAAAATCCTGCAGCCAAACGACAACCCAACCTATCTGGGAGTCACATTTGATCGGCGCATGACATGGAAAAGTCAGATTGAGAGAAACCGAATGAAAGCCAGAGAAAGAATGGCGATCATGAGGAAACTTGCTGGCACAAGCTGGGGAGCAGACGAAGGCATACTAAAGAAACTGTACACTGGAAGAGTGAGACCAGTTCTCGAGTATGGCATCGCGGCTTGGACAACAGCAGCGAAGGCGAACTTCGATAAAGTTAACAAACTTCAAAACCAAGCTATGAGAATCATAACTGGTGGCATGAAGTCAACGCCAATTGTAGAACTTGAAAAGATTACAAAACTGCAATCCATGACCGACAGAAGAGACTGCAGAGCCCAGCTGCAGTCAGAGAAACTCCGAAGACTGACGGACCATCCAATGTACCAGAGGCTAAACAATTTGGGAACTGGAAAACTAAAGCGGAGAAACTTTGCAGAAATAGCCAAAGCAAAGATGCACGAAGATCCCATAAACGCACTAACAACACCAAAACCCATCACTACTGTACGAAAACCTACTTGGAGGCAGGATATATTTCCAGAGGTGGTAGAAAATATACCAGGTATTGCAAACAAAAACTGCCAGACCGAAAAAGAAAGGAGAGATACTACCCTAAGCTTCATAACGAAAAGCTACCCAAGCATGGACTGGACCCATGCATACACCGACGGCTCTGTAACAAACACTACACAGAACGGAGGGGCAGGAGCATTCCTGAACCTACCAAATGGCAGAAAAATAACACTGTCATTCGCTACTGGTAAGTACACGAGCAATTTCAGAGCAGAGGCAGAGGCACTGAGGGCGGCAGTGGAAGAAATGGTAACACACAGTGAAAATGAGAGCCATATAGTCCTGCTGACAGATGCTCTCGAAGTAGTCACAGCGCTAAAAAGCCAGAAAAACACTGAGCTTAATGACTTAAGAGCAGCACTCTGCAAACTGTGCCAACAGTCCGCACCAAAAAGGGTAGTGGTACAGTGGGTTCCGTCACACTGCAACATCCAAGGCAACGAGGAGGCAGACAGACTGGCAAAAGAAGGTGCAAGGCTACCACAAATAGATACCAGTATGACGTACGAAGAGTCAAAACGGCTTATCAAAGCCAGGTACATGTCCAAATGGGAAACCGAACATACTGGTTACACCAAAAACGATGCCTATTACCAGTTGAACCGAAGAGAGCAGGTCGTTGTCTTCAGACTTCGCACTGGCCACAACAGACTGAGGTACCACCTCTTCAACAAATTGAAGATAGGGTGTACCGACGAATGCCCGTGCGGTACTGGTAAAATGACCACTGAACATCTGCTGCAGAACTGCCCGACATACGAGGATCAGAGAGAGCAGATGTGGCCATTGCCAGTGGAACTGCAAGACAAGCTCTATGGTAGTGGCGAGAGTCTCAGGATGACCGCCGCTTTTTTCGAGAAAATAATGGTTACTGTCTGACTGTGTACGCAGAAGAAGAAGAAGATTTCATATTGAACAATTCGATTGTTAGGCAGATCACCTGTATGGGCATTGCTAGTTAATATAATACATGCCACTGACGCCGTATCAGTTAGAATGCTGACACTGTGCGACCAGCCCTTCAATAACTGGGAACCTGGTAATGTTTATGTCTGACATTTCTGGCACGTTTTTCATTATTTCTGACATTTTCAGCGATCTCTAGGCGCGCCTAACTGGTAATCAGATGTTTAGGGAGATCAAAGCAAGTTCGTGAAGATAATGGGATGAAGATGGAAGCAAAATAATGGGAATAGCTGGGAGAATCGAAAGACAAGTGTAGGCAGACGAAATATACATGTTACAACAATTACATGAAATGTGGGAGCAGAGAGAGCTATAGATACAAAACAAATATAAGTGCTGGGTCTTCTTGTTCTTCTTATCTCTGAAGTGAAATAAGTTTTTACAGATCTTGACTTAGTATACTAAAGTCTCTAACAACTTCATTTCCCAACATTAGTGTAGCTACTATGGAACACACCTTGACTCAGTATACTGAAGTCCATAACAACTTCATTCCCCGACTATAGTGTAACTAGTATGGGACAAACCTTGACTCAGTATACTGAAGTCCATAACAACTTCATTCTCCGACTATAGTGTAACTACTATGGGACAAACCTAAACTATATTCATATGTAGAACACAGCCGGATATCTGTCGGTGAAGATGAGCTCTGTGTGTGATAAAGTACGTTTGTTACGCGCTATGTTTCCCAGTCAGAGAGCATGGTTGATGTTACACAAGTATTGATACTTTCTGTCCTTCCATGTCCGGCAAGCTCACAGTTTTCGCCCCAACTCCATTGTTCAGAATTCCTACATTTTTGGGTCATATACACGTATTTCACATGCTCCGGGTCTAGGTTGGCGGTTAAATTGAGTTTCCTCAGTCAGTGCGGTTGTGTGTGTGTGTGTGTCTGTGTGGTTCGATTAAAGGTTTGCCTTTCTGAATTCTACTGGCGAGCTCACCTCTTTCCACCCAAACTGCAGTCCATTTTGTGATATCAATACATAATGGCCAGTGTATAGATGCGTCTGTGTATTTGTCTGTAATGAGTTCTACTTTGGCAGTTTTGCACTACAGTAGTTTTGCCAGTCCTTTATGTACTTGGAGAAGTGATGTGTATGTTTAAAGTCATTCACCCCACCCACCCTTGGCATGTTTTAATAATATTTTAATGATAAAAATCAGCCAATCTCAGTGCACTTGGACTCAACACATATAAATGGGGGCCCTGTCAGGTTGTAACATGATGTTAATTTTTTTTAATAGTACTAATTTAATGATAAGGTGAGTCTCCATCACTGTGGATTTTAACTATAAACAAGAGAGCTCTGACAGAATGGAACATGAATTATTTTTAAAATATTTAACTTTTAAAAGTTACCCTCGTAAGGTCCTGTGAGAGTAAACTTCATCTGTTCAGTGACGGGGTTCTGTTTGGTTGAACCATGAACAAATTTAATATTTGAACGTTTAAGTGAGGCCTGTCATTACGAGTTTCCTCAGTCGACAGACGGGGACTGACAAGGTGAAATAACTTTCTCTGACAACAGACTTTAGTCTCCAATGTGTAGGGTGGGGGGGGGGGGGGGGGCAGGAAGAACCACTGGCCCTGGTAGTGACTAGCGTCAGAAAGCCGCTACTCCAGGGAAATTCATCAGGAGAATACACTCCAAATTTAATGTGCCAGTCGGAGCGCTCATCCTGTACTTGATGCCGGAAGCGATGCTCTAGTAACCTAATTCTGGGTAAATCTGTCTTCAGGCATCACCTGGCTTGGAAGTCAAGTCTGGGTCTGGTCTAACTTTCTTATAGCCATTAACAGCCATCATATTCACTCTGAGAAAACTCGTTAGCGAAATTATGAGCGAGACTCAACAAGAAAGACGGACCTTGTAAGAAGTAAGATGTGGCGGTAGACAAGGCGATATAATGGGACAGTGACAGACTCTATTTATATTCATACATTGCTACCCTACGGTCGTTCATAACAGTCCCGAATTTTATGATTGGGAAAGGGGGGGGGGGGGGGTTATTAATTAAAATAAGGTGACGTCACGTAATCCATAATATTATTATAATTATTGCTGCAGGAATGATTAGCAACACATCAAGCCAATGTTAGTTCTGTCAGCAGATTGTATTCCTTACAGATGCAATGTTAGTTCTGTCAGCAGATTGTATTCCTTACAGATGCAATGTCAGTTCTGTCAGCAGATTGTATTCCTTACAGATGCAATGTCAGTTCTGTCAGCAGATTGTATTCCTTACAGATGCAATGTTAGTTCTGTCAGCAGATTGTATTCCTTACAGATGCAATGTCAGTTCTGTCAGCAGATTGTATTCCTTACAGATGCAATGTCAGTTCTGTCAGCAGATTGTATTCCTTACAGATGCAATGTTAGTTCTGTCAGCAGATTGTATTCCTTACAGATGCAATGTCAGTTCTGTCAGCAGATTGTATTCCTTACAGATGCAATGTTAGTTCTGTCAGCAGATTGTATTCCTTACAGATGCAATGTCAGTTCTGTCAGCAGATTGTATTCCTTACAGATGCAATGTTAGTTCTGTCAGCAGATTGTATTCCTTACAGATGCAATGTCAGTTCTGTCAGCAGATTGTATTCCTTACAGATGCAATGTCAGTTCTGTCAGCAGATTGTATTCCTTACAGATGCAATGTCAGTTCTGTCAGCAGATTGTATTCCTTACAGATGCAATGTCAGTTCTGTCAGCAGATTGTATTCCTTACAGATGCAATGTCAGTTCTGTCAGCAGATTGTATTCCTTACAGATGCAATGTCAGTTCTGTCAGCAGATTGTATTCCTTACAGATGCAATGTCAGTTCTGTCAGCAGATTGTATTCCTTACAGATGCAATGTCAGTTCTGTCAGCAGGTTGTATCCCTTACAGATGCAATGTCAGTTCTGTCAGCAGATTGTATTCCTTACAGATGCAATGTCAGTTCTGTCAGCAGATTGTATTCCTTACAGATGTAAGGTCAGTTCTGTCAGCAGATTGTATCCCTTACAGATGCAATGTCAGTTCTGTCAGCAGATTGTATCCCTTACAGATGCAATGTTAGTTCTGTCAGCAGATTGTATTCCTTACAGATGTAAGGTCAGTTCTGTCAGCAGATTGTATCCCTTACAGATGCAATGTCAGTTCTGTCAGCAGATTGTATTCCTTACAGATGCAATGTTAGTTCTGTCAGCAGATTGTATTCCTTACAGATGCAATGTCAGTTCTGTCAGCAGATTGTATTCCTTACAGATGCAATGTCAGTTCTGTCAGCAGATTGTATTCCTTACAGATGCAATGTCAGTTCTGTCAGCAGATTGTATTCCTTACAGATGCAATGTCAGTTCTGCAAAGCCCTCAATAATGATAAACTGCTAGAGCTTAAAAAAGCCTTGGGAGAACTACAAGCCGAAAGAAGGGTAGTGCTACCGTGGATACCATCACAATGTGGCATACCAAAAAACGAAACAGCAGACAGTTTGGCAAAGGAGAGAGCAACACAAGAACAGAACGAACTAACAATCCCCTTCCAAGACAAGAAAACACTTATCCAAGCAATAAGGAAAGTTGATCAAACGAAAGACAACTCTCACTGTCTTGTTCTGCCGAACAAGTGATCATGTTTTCCTTGAGAATGGGGCATAACAGATTGAATAGCCATTTTCATCGGCTAAACTTAGCTCCCTCGCCAATATGTGGGCAGGCAGCACAGACTTCCGAACATATCCTGTAAGACTGTTATATGCTTGGCCAATTGCGTACTGGGCATTGGCCCACGGAAACAAAAATCCACAAAAAGCTGTTTGGAAGCCCCGAAGAACTCTCCACTACGGCAACCTTAATCCAGAACAGGAATTCACGTGTAGACATAGCAAGAAAAAGCATGGCGAACGAGAAGAAGATGAAAAAGAAGAAGACGATTATTATTGTCCTCTTTTTTCAAGTAAAGTCAGTGTACATTATTATCGTCATGTTCGTATCTGCTATCCACTACCAATGTCAACTATAGCAGCCATTTATGTGGCCGGTTTCCTCACATTGTCATACTCACATGGTGGAAGGTTGGAACGTATCCGTCATGAATGTATACGATAGCGATAGGTCCTAGGTGCCCAATTTGTGAAGATACGATACATTTTTGTGGTTTTATTGGAATCCCACTGGCTATGATATGACAGGCTACTCCTGAGTCATCAACCCCTTTGGCAGGGAATGCGGAAAGTGGTGCAATAAAAAAGTTTAGCTTGAGGTTCAACAGTCGATAAGTGATAATATTTCGGATGATGATGCACCAACGAATCAGTCCTGCATATAAACAGCATATATCTACCACTAAAGAGAACAAGATTCACAACGTTAATAAACCGTACATTTTCACCATAGAGAGAACACGATTAACAGAGGTAATAAACATCAGATTTTCACCATAGAGAGAACACGATTAACAGAGCTAATAAACATCAGATTTTCACCCTGAGAGATAACAAGATTAACAGAGGTAATAAACATCAGATTTTCACCCTGAGAGATAACAAGATTAACAGAGCTAATAAACATCAGATTTTCACCATAGAGAGAACACGATTAACAGAGCTAATAAACATCAGATTTTCACCATGAAGAGAACACGATTAACAGAGCTAATAAACATCAGATTTTCACCATAGAGAGAACACGATTAACAGAGCTAATAAACATCAGATTTTCACCATGAAGAGAACACGATTAACAGAGCTAATAAACATCAGATTTTCACCATGAAGAGAACACGATTAACAGAGCTAATAAACATCAGATTTTCACCATAGAGAGAACACGATTAACAGAGCTAATAAACATCAGATTTTCACCATGAAGAGAACACGATTAACAGAGCTAATAAACATCAAATTTTCACCATGAAGAGAACACGATTAACAGAGCTAATAAACATCAGATTTTCACCATAGAGAGAACACGATTAACAGAGCTAATAAACATCAGATTTTCACCATGAAGAGAACAAGATTGACATAGTTGAAAAATTGTATACCTGAGCTAATCAAAAATGACAACCAGACAGATTCAGAGAGGAATAATACAGCTTTGGAATATATTCATCAGATATACTCAGCCACAGAAAGTGACAACATTTACGCTGACTTGGTCTAAATGGAGGGTAGGAGAAGAATTTACACAAAATAAAATAGTTGACAGTAAATCGACATTTGAGTCACTGGATAATAATGAAACATCATTGCAATAGATAATAAGGCACTAAGAACAGCTGCACTGGGAATAGCGGAAAATATCGACAGTACCAATATAATTTGATTGACAGATTTCCTATCAGTTATAACGGTTCTCATATACCATTAAAACTAGGAATTAAACATTGTATTTATGGACAAAATAACAACGGATGCAAACCGCGTAACTCTTGTGACTTACAACTATACCACTACCACTTACACACACGCATCCTTACACAACTCTAGCACGCGCTCTCAGGGTGAGGTCCTGGCATTGCACTTTGGTTGGGTTTGACCACTAACTATCATATGTACACACCGACGCACACATGCATCCAAGCACTGGTTTATACGTTCCGATATCGGCTAAAAGATTACGGTCTGCGGTGGAAAGGGGGGGGGGGGGGGGGGGTTGCCTATGCAAATAAAATACAGAGAGGCAAACCTTTAAAAAAATAAATCCTAAAAATGCAAACTCAGAAGCCACCACAGTGATCAAGCTTGTTTAAGCAGATTATCAAAGCCGTTCAGATGAACCCCTAGAACGTCTTTCATTGTGTGAATGGTTGAAGCGCTACCTGGATGAAGGCCTGCGACAGGTCCTATATGACAAGGAATAACCCCCCCCCCCCCCCCCCCCCCCCAATCCCTTTTTGTGACAATTATACGAAACGTGTTATGGTTTTTTTAATCCCCACTGGCTATTATATAACAGCCTATATCTGAGTCACCGTCCCCTTTGGCAGGGAATCCAGAAGGTGGTGCAATAGGAAAGTGGAGCAAGAGGTTAAACAGTTGATAAGTTCTAATACTCCGGATGATGATGCACCGGCGAATCAGTGCTGCGCGGTGAGAAATCAAGGATGGGCTTCTTTACTAGGGTGGGGTGCAAGGGGGAGGGGTGGTAAGGTTAAAGTGGTATGTAGAAGACAACAACTTCCTGTATCATATTGTAGATCAAGGCTGTGATTTCATCTCTGGTGTGTCTGTCTACCTCAGACATCTTTAACAGTGGCAGTCGTCGTGTTGGACTCTCAGGCGTTGCTTTTGGAAGGTATAGAGAGTACTTTCGCCAAGACATAGGAGGGAAATATTATGGCATATGGTACGAGGTGTTTTAGATAAGCTATCGGGATCACAAGGTTGGACAGAATACGAAACGAAAAATTCAGACAGAGAGTGAGCGGAACATCGTGCTTGGAAAACATGGGAACGCAGATAACACAATGGTTCGGACACTTGAGAAGAATGCAACTAAAACTACTAACTGCGCTGATCTATAACACTAGACAAAGGGATGCCAAGCAAAAAACGCTGAATGGACGGTGTAAGTGAGACACTGAAGACACATTGATCCCAATATGGGCGACACATTGGGTACAGGAAAGAAAACTACACCTTGCTACGCCGTTTACCGGAACAAGAATAAGTAGTTGATAATGATGACGATAATTAAACATTCAGTCGAGATCAAGATGCTGAGCAGCGCATGAGCTGCAGTGGTCAGCGACCCATAGCTGACTGCTAGCGTCAGGGCCAGCGAACCAATGCTGCCAAGACCCTTCTACGCCTCCACGCGGTGGTCCTGGATAACTGGCTGCAGCAGGGCAGACTAGTTAAGGAGAAGGGATTGAAGAGGGAATGCTAACTCAAAAAATGCTTGCTGAAGTCGGATGTGTTGGACCGAAAGGTGCAAATATCGCAGTCAATCTGTAAACTACGACACAACGCAATCCGTTCTTGGGACTACATTCTGCTTCTTAAGCCCTTTCAGGGTTTGGTAGCGGGAGATTGAGAACGAACGAAACCAAGTAAAGCCAAACATTCAGTCCAAAACATTTCAGAAACCAACTACAAATTTGACAGAATGAGAATGCAGTGGATTCCTGTCCACCCTCGATACAGGGAAACCAGGAGACAGATTCGGTAAACACAGTAGGAAGCACAGAACACAACTGAAGAAAATGAAACCAATTCATAGAAAAAGTCAACTATAGCAACCAAATAAAAGTGAATGCCATTAAAGAGTGTCAGGAAAGAGCTGAGGTACAGAATAATCAATACTCATGTATGACCAATTGCACTGTATGGGGGCTGAAACGTAGACTCTGGTAAAGATGGATGAAAAAAGCTTGGAAGCTTTTGAAATATGATGCTATCGTAAAATGGAAAGGGTGAGTTGAACAAAAAGGAGCTCCAATAACAATGTCCCCACATACTAACGTCTGGTGAGGCAAAACGTACTGATTATACATGTTAGTCGGTGTCAGGCAAAATATACTGATCAGACATGTTGGTGAAAGTCAGGCAAAATATACTGATTATACATGTTAGTCAGGGTCAGGCAAAATGTACTGATCAGACATGTTGGTGAAAGTCAGGCAAAATATACTGATTATACATGTTAGTCAGGGTCAGGCAAAATGTACTGATCAGACATGCTAGTCAGGGTCAGGCAAAATATACTGATCATACATGTTAGTCAGGGTCAGGCAAAATATGCTGATCATTGCATGATAGTCGGGGTTCAGGCAAAACATACTGATCATACATGTTAGTCAGGGTCAGGGCAAAATATTCTGATAAGACATGTTAGTCAGGGTCAGGGCAAAATATACTGATCAGACATGCTAGTCAGAGTCAGGGCAAAATATACTGGTCAGACATGCTAGTCAGGGTCAGGCAAAATACACTTGTCGAACATGTTAGTCAGAGTCAGGCAAAATATACCGATCAGACATGTTAGTCAGGGTCAGGCAAAATATACTGGCCAATGTCCCCACCTCGACTTCATCGGTCCTCTCTGCAAACGGACTTTCTCTTTGGTAGTCCGGCTAACGGGGTGGAAGGTCGACGTGACCCCTGTAGTAGTGAGCGACACTGAGATGAAGCCAAGCATGGCACAACCGCCTGGAGGACACAGGTCCACCTTTATCAGCACATTCGGAATTTGAGCAAAGCTGCTGCAACCCGTCACTTAACGCCATTTTCAATGCGCACAAAAGATTAACCTTACTCATTGTGGACATTCAGAACAACAACATCATCAAGTGCCCTCACTGAGGTAAACGCACAAAGACATATTGAAAATGATACAAAAATTAACACTGAGTTGGCTCAGACACAATATGGGACATCAAAGTCTTCTACATGAGATACTAGAGGGCAACTTAACTTAACTTAATGTCGTTATACTGGTTTAGAAGATTCTGCAGAGTCTGTATGCAACCAGTTTCATTTACATTACCTTACTAAAAGCTGTGCACATCCAATTTATTCTTAAATGCACTAATTGTCCCTGCCTCCACTACCTCCTGTGGAGATGCATTTCAAGCATTCACCACTCTCTGACTAAAAAAATATTACTAATATCTAATCTGGACCTCTCTTTAGTTAATGTGTAGCTATGTCCTCTTGTTCTTGTGGGTGGTTGTATTTTGAAAAAATCGTTATAGTCTAATTTATCTAATATTTCATCTTATAAACCTGTATTGTCACCTCAAATTCTTCTCTCTTCTAGACACAGTAGGCCGTTTTTTTTAGTCTTTCCTTATAACTGTAATTCTGGAATCCAACTTTCAGCTTTGTCGCTCTTTTTTTTTTATTCCTTCCGACATGTTTATATCCCTTCTACGATAAGGACTCCACACCTGTACACAGTACTCCAATTTAGGTCTAACTAATGCTTTATACAGTTTGACTATCACTT
Source organism: Ariolimax columbianus (assembly GCA_036924085.1). NCBI lineage: Eukaryota > Metazoa > Mollusca > Gastropoda > Stylommatophora > Arionidae > Ariolimax > Ariolimax columbianus. The sequence goes on along the minus strand of JAVGWX010000016.1, from coordinate 37,009,058 downwards.
CCTTGTTCCTATGTTTAATATTTATTTTTATCATACCTAAAATTGCATTTGCCTTTTTCACTGCTACATGAACTTGCTCACTCACCTTACCTGTATGATCTATTATAACTCTGAGGTCCCTTTTCTTATGTCTTTCTAATATTGATCTCGCCCATTCTGTAATTATATTCCATATTGGATCTACCCATGTGGAAAACTGTACATTTATCTACATTAAACTTTATTTGCCAGCTTACAGACCATTCTTGAATTTTATCTAAATCCGACCTCAGTATATCCACTTCTGCTTTAGATGAGACACTACTGCGAATTTTCCAGGGGAAAAAAGAAAGGGGATAATTATAGCTCACCTTTAAACTTCAGACACGCAGAGACATTAAAGTAAGAACCTATGCTGATATTAAGAGACCTGCAGAGGATATGGCCAAGTAGAGAGACATGCTCAGACAACCTTACAACCAGTCTTAGGACTGTTCAGCTAGAGGATATGGCCAAATGGAGAGACATGCTCAGACAACCTCATAACTAGCATCAGAACTGTTCAACCAGAGGATGATGAGCATCCGTAGAGAGACAAAAGGCACAGAGAACATCTACAATCTACAGCTGTTTTTGTTGTTAAAGCAATACGCCATGATTTCATCTCTCTTGTAGCGAGTTGCAGTGGTTCTTATTACATGATGATGCGTACTGGAGATGGATGGACTTCGGTCTTACTGGTTTGCAATCTAAGGGAAAGCTTCTGCGTATGCTTACCATTATGGGGAGCACAATATCGATCCCCACCTTGTTGACCAGACTGCTGCAACAAAATATGTTTCTAGGAACACTAAGAATGTTTGGCGGGGTCGTGGTTAATATGCTACACCTAACCCTGACTCCTCCACCACACCTTTGACAGGAAGGGATTAGTTGCCAACATGAACTGCCCAATGCAGACTGGAGTATAATCTTAACAGGAAATAAGACATTGGATACACGTGATATGTGCCCGTGTGGGAAAGACACCCAAGCCAATCAGTCCCAGTAAGGTTCAATCTAACAGAATTGAGGGATGGTGGCAAGGAAAGGGTTAACACATGCCGCCAAGTTCATAATACATGTGACTATTTAAAATAGAACGAATATCGTATAAAATAATAATAATAATAATAAGAAGAAGAAGAAGAAGAAGAAAAAAGAAGATGCAGGAAAAGAAGAAGATGAAGAAAAAGAAGAATAAGAAGTAGAAGAAGAAGAGACGGAAGAAGAAAGAAATGATGAAAAAGAAAAAAAAGTAGAAGAAAAAGAAGAATAAGAAGAGAAGTAGAAGAAGAAGAAAAAAAGATAAAGAAGACGAAGAAAAAGAATGAGTAGTGGAAGAAGAAGAAGAAGAATATAAAGGGAAAGAAGAAAAGGAAGAAGACAGAAGAAGACTCCGTTCAGTCGACATTGCTATCGTTGAGGGGAAGATCGGGTTCCATGAATAATCTAAAATAATTGCATATCAATATCGTGCCACGCCAGTGTTGTCAAAATTTGTATTGGAAAATCATTAAAAAACATTGGACATACAAACGTGAGTTTCTCATATCACATACGCCACATTTATATCGTTATAGAGGAGTATGACTTATATATGATTGTACGAGTATGTTTATATTTGGACAAACCAATTCAGATCACATAAGAAAGGCGCTGAACATCACAGATCCACGCATTTTTCTTACAAAAGCAACACATAAAAACAGGATGTCCACATGCACAAACATATACTCGACACATACCTAAAAACACACATATATACCCACACACAAGATCACAAATATGCCAACATATACACACATAATGAAATATATGCCCACATAGATATCCCCCAGAAAAAATACACAAACACATGTCAAATATACGCACAGTTACATAACTACATAACTACCCTGATTACACTGCTTCTCCCCCCCTAATAGGAGGGCGCCATGCAACACTTATCAGTGCATTCGCACCCACAATGACAAATCCTCAGGAAACAAAACATAAGTTTTATGAGGACCTAGAGGCGCTCATCGCTGCAGTCCCCAAATCTGACAAACTGGTCATCCTCGGTGATTTTAACGCTAGGGTTGGCACAGACCATACAGCCTGGGAGGGGGCCATTGGCAGACATGGTATCGGAAAATGCAATAGTAACGGACTGCTCCTTTTGAGGACATGTGCTGCAAATGAACTACTCATTACAAACACAGCTTTCCGACTTCCTGTCCGAAATAGAACCACATGGATGCACCCAAGGTCCCGCCACTGGCACCTCATTGACTACATTATCATCAGACGTAGGGATCGAGCGGATGCTATGGTAACGAAGAGCATGTGTGGTGCAGAATGTTGGACCGACCATCGACTTGTCATTGCCAAGCTAAACTTCAAGATCCTGCCCAAAATGCGCCCCCAGGGAAAGAAACCACCGAGAAGGCTAAATGTCTCTCAGTTGAAATACGACCACACGAGAGGAGGCTTCCAGGAAGAGCTTGAGGGCAGACTATCTGAGCTTCGTTTTGAAAAGAACGACATCGAAGGGAACTGGGCATCATTGAGAAACACACTCTACGATACAGCTGTTAAATACATTGGCCCACTCACGCACAAGCATAAGGACTGGTTTGATGAGAACGATCTGGAAATACAGGGCTTCTCGATGCAAAACATGAAGCGCACAGGGAATATCAAAGGGACACACCATCTCCAGCAGCAAAAGCTGCCTTCAATACTGCTCGCAAAGCTGTCCAGACCAGGCTTAGAGAGATGAAAGACTCCTGGCTCAGCAAAAGAGCTGACGAAATTGAGATGTTCGCCGAGCGTCATGACACCAAACGGTTTTACGAGGCACTGAAAGCTCTCTACGGCCCGCAGCTCTCTAGTAATACTCCAGTTCGCAGTGCGGATGGGGTACTGCTAACAGATAAGGTTCAGATTCTAGACAGATGGGCAGACCACATCTGCAAAATACTAAACCATCCATCGTCCATAAATGAAGAGGCCATCCGGCGAATGCCGCAGGTGGAACTGAACCTGGCGTTGGATGAAGTCATTACTGAGGAGGAAGTCGACAGGGTAATCAGTTCACTATCTATAGGAAAAGCTTCAGGAGCTGATGCAATACCAGCAGAGGTATATAAGACAGCTGGCCCATCTCTCACCAGAAGGATCACTGAACTCTTCTGTCACATGTGGGCTGAAGGAAAAATTCCGCAGGATCTAAAGGACGCCTCGATCGTTCACCTGTACAAAAGAAAAGGCAACCGTCAGGAATGCGACAATCATCGTGGAATATCGCTACTCTCCGTAGCAGGCAAGATCCTAGCTCGCTTACTGCTAAAAAGGCTCAACAAACACCTTGAACAAAGCCACCACCTCCCAGAAAGCCAATGTGGATTCAGAGCCGGAAGAGGAACAGTGGACATGATTTTTGCCGCTCGTCAAGTACAAGAGAAGTGTCGAGAACAAAATCAGGCCTTGTACACAACATTTATTGATTTGACAAAGGCATTTGATACAGTTAACAGAGGAGGGCTGTGGATGATAATGTCTAAGCTTGGCTGCCCCGACAAGTTCATAACAATGGTAAAACAGCTACACGAAGGCATTTGTGCTCGTATACTGGACAGCGGTGCAATCTCTATAACGTTTCTAGTATAAAACGGAGTAAAACAAGGATGTGTACTCGCCCCGATTTTGTTCAGCATGATGTTCGCGGCCACGATGACAGACGCCTTCAGATCATTGGAGCTTGGAATATCCATAAAGTACCGCACAGATGGCAAATTACTCAATTCCAGAAGAATGAAGGCCAAAACCAAAGTGGCTGGCGACATAATCAGGGAACTTGTATTTGCTGACGCTGCGCTCTAATGAGCAGCTCAGAACTGAACATGCAGGTTGGAATGGACCAGTTCTCTGCCGCATGCAACAATTTTGGCCTGACCATAAATGCCAAAAAAACAGAGGTCATGTACCAACCAGCACCAGGCATGCCGTACAATGCCGTAGACAAATTCACATATCTGGGCAGCACGCTGTCGAGATCTGTCAGCTTAGACGATGAGGTGGCAAGCAGAATAGCAAAGGCCAGCACAGCCTTTGGTAGAATGCGCTCGATGGTCTGGGCACGTCGTGGCATCAGCGTCAAGACCAAACTCAAAGTCTACCGTGCAACCATCATTCCAACCCTATTATACGCTTGCGAAAGCTGGACTGTATACTCTGGACATGCAAGGAGGTTAAACCACTTCCACACAGGTTGCCTGAGGCGAATATTCCACATCCGATGGCAAGATCGTGTCACTGACATCGAGTTTCTCTCGAGGGCTAACATGCCCAGCATCCATGCACTGCTAGAAAAAGCACGACTAGGATGGGCTGGACACCTCGTCCGTATGTCAGACGAGCGGCTCCCAAAGAAGCTTCTCTACGGCGAGCTGAGAGAGGGATGGCGCAAGAGAGAGCGCCCAAAGAAACGTTTTAAAGACGGTCTGAAGGACTCACTAAAAAGTTGCCAGATAGACATCGACACCTGGGAATGTCTTACGCAAAACAGATCTGACTGGAGAAGCGCAGTCAAATCGGGCGTAGCTGCCGGTGAAGATGATCGTGTTGTGAAAGCCCAGAGCAGACGCGAGACGCGGAAATCCCGAGCAGCGGGAACACCATCCCCTTCTACAAACCTCGTGTGCCCGATATGTAGCAGATGTTTTCGTGCTCGCATTGGCCTGTTCAGCCACATGCGCACCCACACCCAACAGAGAAATCTGTGACAAGGATGATGTCGGCGGTCCTCACCGACAACGATGGACAGCTATTATTACATAACTACACACGAAGAAAGGAAATTGCAATTTGAAATCATTTCTTGACATCGTTAGACCGAACAATTAAATACCTGACTATTAGCAAACCTTTCTGTACTACCTGGACTTTTAGCAAACCTTCCTGCACCACCTGTACCTTTAATAAATATTTCTGTACCACCTGGACTTTTAGCAAACCTTCCTGCACCATCTGGACTTTCAGTCAACCCTTCTATCCCACCTGGGCTTTTAGTATTTTCGTATTTTCTTGTCTCTTAGTAGACCATCCTTCTTCTCCTTTGTAGACACGGTTAAACGAGCAGAGAATAGCAACTTAACTTATTTCCCATGTCCAAGCACCACGTCATGCAGTATGCATCCAGTATTCAGCGACATGGATTGCCTTGTCATTTGCCTTTAGCATGTCGCATCTATTGCATGTTTCCTTGAGGTGCGGGCAGGTCATCAGGTGGTCAGGGTCCTGTATTGCGCACCAGCCACACGTGTCATCATCTGCTATCCCCATCGTTTCATATTCCTCTTGCAACGTGATACACCAGTTCGGAGTCTGTTCAGCGACTTTCATGTTGTGTACGGTAGATGATGTCCGGGAAAAGGTTCCTCCCAAAGTTCCATCTCTGAGGCCTGCATAAATTTGTGCCATCTCTCGATACGGCGACTTTCGGGGTTTGTCTGTGTGGACTGTGTTGATTTCAGGAAGCTATGTCTGGATTTGAATCTTGTGCTCTGTACCTGATGTTCAAACATTAGGTACCTTGGGTCGTGCTCCTGTTTTTCTCGATCGATTTCTGCTGCGACGCTTCTTCGAATTTCATGTGGTGATCTCAATTATTGGGTATATTTTATCAATGGGGGTGGGATTTAGGCACTCTAATACCATGCGCCCAGCCTCATTTATTGCTGTATCAACTTTAGAATCGCATCAAGCCACATACATGAACTGCTCACGCGATTCATTGGGTTTGTTTCATTTCCTTCAAGACCTTCTAGTTATGTCATGCCTGCATTTGTTTAATGTACTTTGTTTATTTTCTGTTGTTCGTATTTGTTCTTGATGATGGCTGTCAGGTAGAAACATTGATTAACATCTACAACTGTACTCTTTCTTTAGACACAAATTGACAGTCGCATTGGCAAACATGCTGCTATCTTTCCCTGTCCCCCAACCCGTATTTGAGAAAACCAGAAACTTCCAATAAAAGTTTAGTTTAGTCGAAGAATCGACGTCATCGCACACGGCTGAAACCATATGCTCTATTCTTCTCCATATTTTTGGGAAGAATCTCAGCACAATGCACAAACTCCGTAGCACCGTCGAGAATCCCATAATAGTTGGGTAGATTTTTAATGTAATTTTTAATGTTGCCCGGGCAGCGGCCGTTAAAAGCATTATCTTTCAGATTTTCAACTGCAGAGAGATTTTTAACGTGCGCCACACTGAACACAGGCGTTCGATATCTACTACCCAGATATCCAGGAACATACCAGAAAGTCCACGTGAAAAAATCCCGCTGACCACCGTGATTTGAACCCTTAACCTCCAGCACCGGAAGCCCACGTCTTACCTCGCGACCACTCAGTCCCACCCCCCCCCCCGCCCCCCGCCCCAAAAAAAACAAAACAACAACAACCCAATGGTTTACAATGCACCTATCGTCAACGCGCTCTTCTGCGAAGCGAAACTTGAGCAACCCACGTCAAACAAGAGTAAAGGCTCAAACACCTTCCGTCTACGGCGTCTGCCATCCATCCTTGGAATGAACTGGAGGGACAGAGTCATAGAGGCAGAGGTGCATTTTCGTACCGGTCAACCAAGCGTGCACATTCTCTTTAGGCAGCGAAAACTGCGATGGCTTCCTTATGTTCGTCTCATGAAAGATGGTCGCACGCCCAAAGATAAGAGTCTATGAACAGTTGGCGGATGGCAAGAGAATAGTAAGATGTGTGTAAGCGTGATATGAAGGCACGGGACATGGAGTCTGACATCCTGGGAACTTGAAGCTGCAGACCGAGCCAAGTGGAGGTGTACTCTGAAGAACGACTCCATTCTGGATGAAAAGAAACTCTTGGAACTTCTTCATCTTCTTCTTCTTCTTCTTCTTCGTACGCTGTCAGACGTCAACTTTTATTTGTTCGAAGAAAACAGTGGTCATTTTGAGGCTGTCGACACTGCCATAGAGCTTGTCTAGTGTTGGCCCTGTTGAAGGCCACATCTGCTTTCTCTGGTCCTCGTAGCAGATGTTCAGCGATCATTTTCCCTGTACCGCACGTGCATTCGTTAGTGCCACATATCTTCAGTTTATTGAATAGATGGTACTCAGTCTGTTGTGGCCTGTGCGGAGTCTGAAGACCCCGACCTGCTCTCTTCTGTTCAGCTGGTAGTAGGCATCATTTTTTGTGTAGCCAGTATGTTCTGTTTCCCCTTTGGTCATGTATCTGGCCCTAATAAACCTTTTGGACTCTTCATAAGTCACACTAGAATCTGGTTGTGGTAGTCTTGACCTTCTTTTGCCAGTCTGTCTGCCTCCTCGTTGCCTTGGATGTTATAGTGGGATGGAACCCACTGTACCACTACTCTTTTTTGGTGCGGACTGCTGGCATAATTGACAGAGTACTGCTCTTAAATCATTAAGTTCAGTATTTTTCTAGTTTTTTAGTGCTGTGACCCCGGCCAGGGCATCTGTAAACAGGACTTATCTGGCTTTCATTACTTTCGTCTGTCAGCATTGTTTTTACTGCAGCCTTCAGTGCCTCTGCCTCCGCTCTGAAATTGCTTGAGAATTTTCCAGTTGCCACTGCCAGTGTTATTTTTCTACCATTTGTTAGGCTCAGGAATACCCATCCCCCTCCATTCTGTGTTGTGTTTGTTACAGAACCGTCGGTGCATGCATGGCCCCAATCCATGCTTGGGTAGTTTTCCGCTGTGTACCTCAGGGTTATGTCTCTTATTTCTTTTTCAGTCTGGCTGTTCTTGTTTCCAATACCTGGTATATTTTCTACCACCTCCGGAATGATATGCTGCTTCCATGTGGGTTTGCGTACAGTAGGGATGGGCTTTGGTGTTGTTATATTGCAGATTTGTAATCTTTTCAAGTTCTACAATTGGCGTTGACTTCATGCCTCCTGTTTTAACTCTCATGGCTTGGTTTTGAAGTTTGCTAATTTTATCAAAGTTCGCCTTTGCTGCTGTTGCCCATGCCGCAATGTCATGCTCGAGAACTGGTCTCACTCTTCCATTGTACAGTTTCTTCAGTATTCTTTCGTCTGCTCCCCAGCTTGTGCCAGCAAGTTTCCTCATGATTGCCATTCTTTGTCTGGCTCTGATTCGGTTTCTCTCGATCTGACTTTTCCATGTCATGCGCCGATCAAATGTGACGCCCAAGTAGTTTGGTGTGTCGTTTGGCCGCATGTATTTGCCGTTAAGACTTATTTTGGTGTTCTGTGGTGTATTTGAAAGCGAAAATATGGTACATTTTGTTTTTTATTCATTTACTTTGACCAGCCATGATTTTGCCCACTCATCCAATGATGTTAGGGCCTGCTGCATCCGATTGTTTGCTACAGTGAGATTTTTTTCAGAGGTCCACATAGCCAGATCGTCTGCAAACATGGAGCTGTGGACTCTTCTTTGTATATTCTCTATGATTTTGTTTATATACACCAGGAAAAGTGTGGGTGACAGTACCCCACCCCCCTCCTTGGGGTACTCCTTGCTCCAGTGTCACCTTTTTGCTCATCTGCACTTGTACTTGAACTCTGGCTGTGTCCGATTTCAGCATGCATTTTATGTAAAGGTCTGCTTCCTCCTGCATTTTCTAAGGGTTTGCTTCCCCAGGGTAACGGCCGGTGCTGTGATGGGGATCGAACCCAGCACCTTCCGGTTGTGAGCCGTGCCACTTAACCACTAGGCCACACCGTCTCCTCCTGACTTCAAATAAACCTTCCTTCACTGCCTGACTTCAAATAAACATTCCTTGACTACCTGACTTGAAATAAACCTTCCTGCACTACCTGACTTCAAATAAACCTACCTGACTTGAAATAAACCTTCCCGATCTCCTTTAAATTAATAGCATTCTTGCTGCATCTTTAAATTTTTTTGCCCTTCCTGCATGAACCATAATAAACCTCCACTTTTGACGTTATGTCAACCACCCCACGTTCATTGGTCTATTAATAAACCTTCTTCAAACTTCCTCCTTTTAGCTGTTAGTGAACTGTCCTACATCCCTCTGGATGATAATGAACGTTCCCCATACTGCCTATTCAATTCGAAAGAAAGTATACACATTAGTCAGCCACATACGAGCAAGGACGTATATAATTAGATAACTAATGGTTGCAAGATCGTAGGATGGCAAAACGTAATAGAAATGATGTCTTGCTTAATTACCTTCTGTGCGTCTCAAAATCTCGCGGAAACTGGTATGTTGTATGGTGCCCTCTCTAGTGATTGCCCTGCAAATGTTTCTTTGGCCTGCCCGTCTTTTTAATATGCCTTGGTCTCCACATAATGAAAGTATGTAGCCGTTTATTCCAAGGAAACGTCTGATTTACGTTCAGCGTGTTTTCCTTATAATGGTGGAAACATATTCTGGTTTGGTCTTTAATCTTATTTGTTTGTTTGTCCTAAATTCTTTCCAGCCAGTTTTAAATAACTTTCTAAGACATTTATTTTCAAATGTATTTAGCCTGTTTTCTAGAGTTCTTGCCATTATCCAGCTTTCACATCCACATACCGATATTATGTTGGAGTTGAACAGCCTGAGTTTGATAATCTGCTCCGTGTTTTCGAACTCCAGATATCTGTTAATTGGTTAAAGACAAATGAGACCAAGGCGATTAGAGAGATGATTTCATTTGCTGTGTCTCTATCCTGCACTATGTTGCTGAGTAAACAGGTGAAACGCTCTATCTTCTGTAATATATTTCCAATAAGTTTCATATCAGTGGCTTTGCTTGTGAGATTCATGATTTTTTGTTGTCAAAGCATTTATCTGCAAGCATATCTGTTCGGGAAGTTGGCAGTCTGTCTATCTTTTTCTTTTCTCCCTCAACATTTGTACTCAGAAGAGCAAAATAATCTGCGAAGCCAATGCATTATAAGGTCTTAGCATCCGTCCATTTTATGTCTGTTTGTTGTTGGCTTAGTTAGGCATTACCCATTCTGTGGTTAAACTAAATAATAGTGGTGAAATAATGCGGCCTTGCTTGATTCTTGTTTCTGCGTGGGACCATGCAGATTTATCAGTTGAGTAATGCGCTTCAGTGCATAGTGGTTTTATGATATTAATATACTTGGATTGAAATTCAAAGTTGTTAAGAACTTTCCAAAATGATAGAAGGTTAAGACTGTCAAAAGACTTTTGGAAATCAATGAAGATGATGACAAATATATATTGTCGTTCCACAGATTCTTCTAAAGTTATCCTAAGTGTAAAGATTGGGTATAGGCATGATCGTTTTGGTCAAGCTTGACCACTTCCATCTGGGCTATCTAAAGAAACTGCTGAACAGAAAATGGCAAGATAGGATCACAGGTGTAGAAGTTCTTTCGCAGGTTGACATGGCAAGCATCCACACAGCTGTGCAAATTGCAGCTTAAATCGACTAGCCATGTTGTCCGCATGTCAGATGATCGCTCAATATTGGAATATTGGAAAGGAAGGAGCCTCTTATCCCATACTTCTTTGTCGTTTGATAGTAGTTGTTCGAGAGTTACATTATCTCATTTTGTATTTTTAGTACACTAGTTATTCTTTTGTCGCCAACTGCCGTGTGGTTCTTCAAATTTCTGAGGGCTTGTTGAATCTCAATTAGTGTAAACTCATTGCGTGATTTTAGGACAGTATATGTGATGGTTTCTTCATCAAAGTCATGGGTTATTGCTGGGGGTGGTCTATTGAACATCTCCGTCAAATGTTCTGCTCTCTCTCTCTCGGCAGTAAGAAGGTTGTCTTCCTTGTTTATGATGAAGATGTTCGCGCCAGGTGATTTGTTGCATTGTTTTTTTTTTTTCTGGTCTCATATAAACGTCTACTATTAACTGTGGATTTTGTTCGTATCTGCTGCTGAGGTTTAATTATTTATGATCATTATGAGTCTTATATTTTACTCCTTTGTTTAATATTGTATTTAAGTGAGTTCATAAGTCGGACAGACTAATTCCCATTGAGCAGTGAGGTGGGGGTAGGTCAAGTATGTGTACTATCCCCTCTTTTATTCATCATCTATACGGATACAATCACCAGAATAGCCAAACACCACGCATTGATTTTCGCAGAGGACCAGAACTTCAGAACTTCTTCGACCATAAACAAGAGAATTTACAACAACACCTCCCACGTCTCGGCTCAACATTCCTAGAGAATGACACGAGGAGCAGATGTGGTAAGACAGAAACTGACAATCAAACGTCAACAGACAAAGTGCAGTTTCCACACCGGCGGTAAAACCCTAAAACAGGTACGGGAATTTCCATAACTGGGATATGTTTTCACTAACGGCAGCGGACTGGACAGTGAGATAGAAAATACAATTTAAAAGGAAAACAACGTGCATTGCTAGCAAGCACCGATACTGAAACTTCCAAGTGTCACTATGTCCACTAAACAGACGCTGGTAAACACGTTGATCATCACTACGTTATGTTATCAGTGTCAAACTTGGGCCTAATAGATAGGCAGGAAGATCAGATCGGCACCTGTGAGATGCGATGTGTACGAGGTGCAGCAGGAAAGACAATTCGTGACAAAATTCACAACAGTACGTTGAGAAATAGGTGGGGAATACATCAGTTAGTTACTATATTGAAGCACAACATATAAAGTGATTTGGACATTTCACAAGGATGCAGTATGATCAACCTGCAGCGAGGTCATACTACGTGTACGTTTCAGGGCCACGAGCACAAGCTGGACCCCAAGGACGATGGATGGAGGGCAACAATCCAAAAGTTGAACATGTCGACAGCACAAGCCTTCCACCTAGCCTAGTTCAAACCAGAAGTCTACGTATACTTCCTTTCTGCGAAACAAGACCAGTAGGACACAAGAAGGAAAAGAAAATAAGTGAGTTCAGGTGGACTAACTTACTAGAATCATCACTTGAATCATCACTAGAATCATCATTTGAATCATCACTAGAATCATCACTAGAATCATCATTTGAATCATCACTTGAATCATCACTTGAATCATCACTTGAATCATCACTTGAATCAACACTTGATTCATCACTTGAATCATCACTTGAATCATCACTAGAATCATCACTTGAATCATCACTTGAATCATCACTAGAATCATCATTTGAATCATCACTTGAATCTTCACTTGAATCATCACTTGAATCATCACTTGAATCATCACTTGAATCATCATTTTGAATCATCACTTGAATCATCACTTAAATCATTACTTGAATCATCACTAGAATCATCACTTGAATCATCACTTGAATCATCACTTGAATCATCACTAGAATCATCACTTGAATCATCACTTGAATCATCACTTGAATCATCACTTGAATCATCATTTGAATCATCACTAGAATCCTGTTTTTCAATCAGATAAGGCTAGCTGGTGACAGGTAGCCAAAAGCTGCTTGAATCTGTCTATCCTTCCCCCTTCCCAAAGGTGTGATGCAGAATACAAAAAACAGCGCCAAAGCTGATAGTAACGAGGAAAGACTCAGAAAAACCGGCCTACAGTGTCTAGAAAAGAGAAGAATTCGAGGTGACAATACAGGTTTATAAGATGATCAATGAAAAGGATAAATTAGACTATAACACGTTTTTCAAAATACAACCATCAACAAGAACAACAGGGCATAGTTACAAATTAACTAAAGAGAGGTCCAGATTAGATATTAGGAAATCTTTTTTTTAGTCAGAGAGTGGTGAATGCTCGGAATGCATTGCCACAGGAGGTAGTGGATGCAGGAACTTCTTCTTCTTCTTCTTCTTCTTCTTCTTCTTTTTCTTCGTACGCTGTTTACAGCGATATTTACGTTGCACTGTTTTATTTTGTTAAGCCTGTGGCTCAGTGCATCCGATTTCAACAGGCGTTTCTGTAGGGTTGCCCTCCTTAGCCTTTGGCTGTCCCCAGCCTAACTGCAAGGCAGCAGTTGTTTGTGGTCAGAGTTGTCTCTCTTAGGAAGTTGTCTTGCAGGACTATCGAGTCTTCCCTACTCGTGTCTATAGGGTTTGGCAATGATATGATGGACTATGTACTAGTTTGTACTATCCCGGAAGAGAGGCAGTCCAGTGTGACTTTGTCACAGGATCGTCACGTCCTGCCAGAAACGTAGAATATGCATGTGAGTGAGGTATCTCTTTGCTCCCTTTATTTTCTCGGCTCATCTGCAGTGATGGTACGCCTAGCATTCCCCGCCACCCGGGAGGTTGTCACAATAGGGCAGGAGGTGCAATGTCCGCTGGACTGCATCTCTTCTGCGTCCATTGGGATGACTGATAGCAGACAGAGGCAAAGAGCGAGGCAGGAGTGCATTTTACCAGGTGCATTTCTGCGGCTCGACCGGGCCGGGCTGAGACGCAAGCCCCAGCCATGTCATAGCCTCCCATCACAGCGGTGCTGAGATTTAGGGCGGGATTCTAGCTTAGAGGCGTTCGGCCGTAGTCCCTCAGATGGTAGCTTATCAGCCAAGCACGTGGACCAAATGTCAGCGACCTGTGATTCCTCTCGAAATAGTGCATTTGACCAGGGGACAAGCCTGGTCATTGCACAGAGATGTTGTTCGCCTGGTGTGCGGACATCTCATGGTCAAGGGTTGAGTCTCAGCAGTTCGCAGTGAGGTAGCTGATCAACTGCTTAGGGCACCCCGACCGAGAACTAAGTCTTCTACAAATGGTTTCATACCTCATCGCCGTATGGGTTGAATATCGAGCAGCTTCCCGCCCTGCTTTGATCGGCGGACGGCAGAGACCTCATTCTGCGGCTCGACCGAGCGGGGCTGGAGCGGGAGCCCCAGGTCCCCACCATGTCAAAGCCTTCCTTTGTAATCGTGCTGAGCTTTTGGGCGGGATTTTGGCTTAGAGGCGTTCGGCCGTAATCCCTCACGGATGCAGGAACAATTAATGCTTTTAATAATAAATTGGTTGCGCATAGCTTTTAGAGCATGGTAATGTAAATGAAACTGGTTGTATACAGACTCTCCAGAGTCTTCTAAACCAGTATAAAGACGTTAAGTTATTTAAGATCATCTCTCATCTCGCAGCTACTCAGCCTCGCGAGCGGTTGTAGTTGTATGACTACCAGAAAGACACCGTCTATCTATCGCCAGTCATGTGGACCACATGACCGGCCCATCTATCGCCAGCCATGTGGACCACATGACCGACCCATCTATCGCCAACCATGTGGACCACATGACCGACCCATCTATCGCCAACCATGTGGACCACATGACCGGCCCATCTATCGCCAGCCATGTGGACCACATGACCGGCCCATCTATCACCAGCCATGTGGACCACATGACCAGGCCATCTATCGCCAGCCATGTGGACCACATGACCGACCCATCTATCGCCAACCATGTGGACCACATTACCAGTCCATCTATCGCCAGCCATGTGGACCACATGACCGGCCCATCTATCGCCAGCCATATGGATCACATGACCGGCCCATCTATCACCAGCCATGTGGACCACAAGACCAGCCCATCTATCGCCAGCCATGTGGACCACATGACCGACCAATCTGAATTTTTGCTTTCGACCACATTCCGGGACTCTGTGTGGTCGCTAATGTCAGTACTTCGGATGTGGTCTCTTTTGGAACTATTTAGGACTTTTCGCTCCATTGCTCTTTCGGCAATAACGGAGCTTCTCCGCGTCTGTTTTGCACTGACTTCAACCCTCACATCTATATACTATTACTGGTATAGCAATACCATTGTTTGAGCCCAGGCCTTGCTTGACGTCCGCTATCTGCTTGAGTATCAATGGATTAGCACTGTTCAGAAACACCCCCTGAATGAACCTAATAATGTCGATCTACTCATGACGAACTGACAACCAACATACATAGGGAAAGGTTGTTCTCATTGCAAACAGAGCTGAAACAATCGTTAATCAGATGGGAACCAATTAATGACAGAATGATTAACTATCCAATACCCAACACTATTTTTGTGTGTGCACTACTGTATACCTTCATCAAATATTGGATGTTGGGGTTGTCGTTCAATCCCAGGAGACTACTCCACGCGCTGCCGACTTGTGTACGTGTGAATGGGACGGCTGTTAATGTCAGCTGTTACCCGAGCTCAAACCTCAGAAAGGTTATACTGCATTGGTTTACATTGCTTTTGACTGGCTCTAGTTGAGTCAGTAGTGCTATTAGTTGTGTCAGTAGTTCTGATGATGACTGTGTCAGTAGTTCGTCCATAGTTCTCTTGACTGAGTCGGTAGCTCTCTGATTGTGTCAGTAGTTCGTCAGTAGTTCTCTTGATTGTGCCAGTAGTTTCCTTGCTGTGTCAGCAGTTAGAAGAGTTGTGTCAGTAGTTCTCTTGTGTCAGTAGTTTTCTTGACTGTGTCAGTAGGTCACTTGATGTGTCGGTAGCTCTCTTCTCGTCTCAGTAGTTTCCTTGCTGTGTCAGTAGTTTCCTTGTCGTGTCAGTAGTTTTACTGCTGTGCCAGCAGTTCTCTTGTAGTGTCAGTAGTATCCTTCTCGTGTCAGTAGTATCCTTGCTGTGTCAGTAGTTTTCCTGCTGTGTTAGTAGCTCTCTTGTTGTGTCAGTAGTTTCCTTCTCGTTTCAGTAGTTTCCTTACTGCGTCAGTAGTTCTCTTGGTGTGTCACTATACTTCTTGCTGCACCAGTAGCTTTATTGTTGTGTCAGTAGTTTCCTGGTTGTGTCAGTAGTTCTCTTGGTGTGTCACTATACTTCTTGCTGCACCAGTAGCTTTATTGTTGTGTCAGTAGTTTCCTGGTTGTGTCAGTAGTTCTCTTGGTGTGTCACTATACTTTTTGCTGCAAGAGTAGCGTTATTGTTGCGTCAATAGTTCCGTAGTTGTGTCAGTAGTTCCCTGGTTGTGTCAGTAGTTCCCTGGTTGTGTCAGTAGTTCTCTGGTTGTGTCAGTAGTTTCACTATTGTGTCAGTAGTTCTCTTGGTGTGTCAGTAGTTTCTTTCTCGTGTCATTAGTTTCCCTCTCGTGTCAGTAGTTTTCTTGTTGTGTCAGTAGTTTCCCTGCTTCACCTTGCCTCCTCGGTCTTGCTTTCTACGCTGTTTCCTTCGCTTTGTTTCCTATATCATGTTTCCTCTGTGCTATAACCTTCGTCATGTTTCATTCGCCATATTTTTTTCACTTTATCTACTAATGCGGACGCTCTTGTATTGTGCTTTGTGTTTTTCATGTGACTTCACCATTTTTAAACTTCCCACAGTTGGATGACTTAGCTTTTTTTTTATTAATCCGAACATTTACACGTTTTGGTTGTGAACCATGCCACGAAACGTCTGGTCAGGGTAGTTTACACCTCCCCCCCCCACCACCTCCCCCCACTCCACATCACCACCATCACATCCACCACACCTCCCCCCTTCCCAGGATGACAAGTTAGACACCTCGATCTACAAGTGTTCAGTTCAGACAAGGGGATTTGGACCAGTGCCATTCCTCTCCCTATTGTTTTCCCTAGCTGTAAGTCAGAACCTATTATCAGTTGAGTAGGCTGGAGCGTACAAGATCAGGCATCACAACATCCGAACTACCTCACTTTCCAACATCATCGCCGTCTTTATCATCATCGTATATCCACTTGTGTCGCGGGGAGGTGTAGTTTTCTGTCCTGTCCCATCTTTGTCGCCGATGTCGTTGTCATTCCGTGTTTCTTCAGTGTCTCACTGACACCATCTATCCATATTTTTCGTGGTCTGCCTCTTGCTTGTCAACCCCGATGTTTGGTATTGTAGATTCGAGCAGCTGGTAACTTTGGTTGCATTCTTGTCAGGTCTCATAACCATTTTATTCTCTGCCTTCCCATGTAATCCATGCACGGTGTTGTATCCATGTTCTGTCTGATTACTTCATTCTGTACTCTCTTCAGCCTTGTGACTCCAACAGCCTTGTGACCCCGACAGCCTTGTGACCCCGACAGCCTTGTGACCCCGACAGACTTGTGACTCTGACAGCCTTGTGACTCCGACAGCCTTGTGACCCCGACAGCCTTGTGACCCCGACAGACGTATGACCCCGACAGCCTTGTGACTCCGACAGCCTTGTGACACCGACAGACTTTCTCAAACACCTCATTTCACACCACCGTGGTTTTGTTTCTCTTGTGTCTTCGTGAGAGTCCATGTCTGACACTGGTAGCAGAGAGTTGATATAAAAATACTATTTATCAGCGGTCTCTTTGTCTTCATTGGGATGTGTTTGTGTCTTAGTAATGGTGGGAGCTGATAAGAAACAGCGTTAGCTTTCTGTATTATTGATTCCCCCTCTCTATCTAGCCCTTGGTGAACGTACTGCCCAAGTATTTGAACTCTCTGACTTGTTTAAATTCTGTTTTTATTTATATGTTTTCTCTATTCACTGATTTTAATTGTTTGAGTTTTTGTTGTACTAATCCTTTATATTATATCTATCGCAGACATCGTCAAGGGCATTCAGATGTTCTTGAAGGATTTGTTCATTGGGAGCAAAGAGACTCGGATCCTCTGCAAAAAGGTGTTCGTTCATTGTGGTGGTTCTTGGTTTTGCTTCAGTTGTTATTCGATCCATGTATACAATGAACAGAAGTGGTGATAGTACACATCTCTGTCTTACCCTGTCTTAACTGCAAACCCCTTTTTGAGTCCGCTTGGTGCTCTCATAGTACTTTGGCTGTTTTTATACATTGTTATTATATTTTGTAGTAATTGTACTTGCACTCCATAGTTTTCCGTGATCTCCCATATGATGTTTCTATCTATTCGGTCCAATGTTTTTCCTGGTCTGCAAAGACGATGTTCTGTTCCTGACTGTATTGAATAGTTTATTCCCAAATCTGTTCTCGAGTAAATAGGGCGTCTGTGCAACCTCTTCCTTTTCTGGAGCCAAACTGTGTGTCACTTAATTGTCTTTCGACTATTGGTCTTGTTCTGTTCTCAAGGATCCTCGCGTACATTTTACTTATATGGCTCAAGAGAGATATTCCCCTGCATGTTTCAGTCTCTTTTGTTTTATTTTTTCGTCCAAATGCATATAACTATTGATTTTTGCCAGTTCTCTTAAACTTCTTTTGTTGTCCGTGCTACATTCTGGACAGCTATCTTACTCCTGTGTCTCCGCAGGCTTGCACTGCCTCTTTTGTAATACCGTCTATTCCTGGTGCTTTGTTTCGTGGACTCTTTTTGATAGCTTGTCCTACTTCTTCTGCTATGATTTGTAGCTCTCCACTTTCGTTTTGTCTTGGTGTAACTATTTCCTTATCACCTATTTCTGCCGGATTGAAAAGTCCCTTAAAATATTCCTTACATCTCAGCTTGGTCATGTTTTCGTTCACTATAGGGTTACTATGTTTGTCGTTTATGATGGTTGAAGGGATCAAACATTCATCTCAGTCTCATTTTGTCAACAGTCTTATAGAATTGTCTTGGAGATTCTTCACATGTTTGTTAGCGTTTCGCCGTATTTTTGCCACGAACTCTCTTTTGACTTAATTATAATTCTTCTGTTCTCTCTTCCTGCTGTTTTGTATTGCGTATAATGTTCTTATACGTTTTATTATGTCAATATTTTATAGAGTTATTTTTTTTATTGTTAACATCTATTTTCACCTTTTCATCCACCACACTGTTTTCTTTTTTGCATTGTCTTGTGTTTTGAAGACTGCAGTTCTTCATTAGGCTATAGGTAATTGTATATTTTAAATACACGAATTCAGTTTCTATGTCATGCACTGCTTCTGGTATATTTTGGTATGCAATATTAATCTAGCAGCAAACTTCTTTCTTGACTTGTTTAATGTGTAGTGTCTTTATGTTTAAAACTCCTGAGTCGTTTATTCTGCGACGCATATATGCGTTATGTTGGTAGTGCACCCTAACAACTGACCGGTGATCTATGTCTATATATATATATGTTAGGTATAGACGAACTGCAAGACAGAATGGCAAACCAATAACAGACCAAGAAAACAAAAAAGTGAGATGGTGAAGAACTGCAAGACAGAATAGCAAACCAATAACAGACCAAGAAAACAAAAAAGTGAGATGGTGACGAACTGCAAGACAGAATGGCAAACCAATAACAGACCAAGAAAACAAAAAAGTGAGATGGTGACGAACTGTAAGACAGAATGGCAAACCAATAACAGACCAAGAAAACAAAAAAGTGAGATGGTGAGAATATGTTGAGGAACTATAAGATCATGGTGGGGGGAGGGGGGGGGGGGTGGCTGTATCAAGATAACGCATCACTAAATGACATGCCATTGACAGAAGAGAAATTACCTATAACTAGAGATGAATTTAATCAGGCTGATCTTAGTGTCACAGGCCTAGTTTCTCGCGTCTTTGGCGATCGTCATCGATTCGCCCTTGAGAACATACTTATCTCCAGCATGGGTTGCCTCCAACCACATAGCATTAATATATTCCATACCTTTTCTTAAAATCTCATTCTGGCCCTCATCTATTTGCTATTGCCTTATCCCCCCCCCCCCTCCTTTCCTCTTATCTCAATTCCCCCCCCCCCCTATTTTAACATGTTAATTACATTTACAACAAAGGAATATGGCCAAAAATTAACACAACTTGAATATTAATTCCTTTGCTAAAAATACACACTCAAAAATGCTTTAGATTGCGGTCAATTCCGAACGATAAGTTTAATAACACATGTATGTAAGCATCGTTTGAAGATTATTCTGATGAGAATTGATGAAAAGATAGAGCAGGTACTGAAATATAACGTTTTGGATTTCGCAAGGCCAGAGATACACGGGATGCCATCGGATCATTGTGGCTTCTCGTAGAACGAATGATCGATCAAGGACGTACACTATTTATCTATTTTATTGACTACGAGAAAGCCTTTCATCGAGTCCACTAGAGCAAACTAATTAAGAATCTGCAGCTATAGGTATAGAAAGACCACTCATTAAGTTAATCCAGAATCTGTAAGAAAATCAAGAGGCCATTATTTCAAAGAAGGTTTCACGGATCCAGTTTCTATACGACAGAGGGTACGGCAGGGCTGCTTACTTTCCTCGAGTCTCTATAACCCATATTCTAAGATAATGATGGCCAAGGATATGCGGAGTTGTAATAGGGGTGTCAAAGTTAATGGTACGAAAGTCAATGCCATCATTTTGCCGATGACCAAGCGATAGTGGGAGGATCCGTAGCAACGTTGCAAATGCTGCTTGAAAAAAGTAATAGCACAGCCAATACGTTTGGCATGAAAATAAATACACCGAAGACAAAGAGTTTGGATAGAAGTTTACATATGTGGGTCAAACCATAACAGAAGATGCCTGCAATGAGACATAAATTAAGACAAGGATTGCAGTGGCAAAATAGGGTTCAGAGAAAAACATAAATTGTTAACCTCAAAGTTTATCAGGATAGAACTGAGGAAAAGAATAATCGGCATTCATATATGGCCAATTGCACTGTATGGGACTGAAACATGGACTCTAGCTAAGATGGAAGAAAAAAGATTGGAAGAGTTTGAAATGTGGTGCTACCGTAGAATGGAAAGAGTGAGTTGGACAGACAGAAGATCCAATGACAATGTGCTCACTGATGTGGGTGTACAAAGACAAACATTGCATATGATACAAAAACGTCGGTTGAATTGTCTGGGTCACAATTTGAGACATAACAAGTCTACTGCAGAAGATACTAGAGGGAAAAATTCAAAGGAAGAGAAGATCCAGACGTCCAAGACTCACCTTTACATCTCAGACATGCAGGAACATTAAAGTACGAACTTCTGCTGCAATGAAGAGAACTGCAGAGAATATGGTCAAATAAATAGACATACTCAGATAACCTTACAACTAGTCTCCGCGACTGTTCAACCAGCGGACAGGGTCAAATAAATAGACATTCTCAGATAACCTTACAACTAGTCTCCGCGACTGTTCAACCAGCGGATAGGGTCAAATAAATAGACATACTCAGATAACCTTACAACTAGTCTCCGCGACTGTTCAACCAACGGATAGGGTCAAATAAATAGACATACTCAGATAACCTTACAACTAGTCTCCGCGACTGTTCAACCAGCGGATAGGGTCAAATAAATAGACATACTCAGATAACCTTACAACTAGTCTCTGGACTGTTCAACCAGCAGATAGGGTCAAATAAATATACATACTCAGATAACCTTACAACTAGTCTCCGGACTGTTCAACCAGCGGATAGGGTCAAATAAATAGACATACTCAGATAACCTTACAACTAGTCTCCGGACTGTTCAACCAGCGGATAGGGTCAAATAAATAGACATACTCAGATAACCTTACAACTAGTCTCCGGACTGTTCAACCAGCAGATAGGGTCAAATAAATAGACATACTCAGATAACCTTACAACTAGTCTCCGGACTGTTCAACCAGCGGATAGGGTCAAATAAATAGACATAGTCAGATAACCTTACAACTAGTCTCCGCGACTGTTCAACCAGCGGATAGGGTCAAATAAATAGACATACTCAGATAACCTTACAACTAGTCTCTGGACTGTTCAACCAGCGGATAGGGTCAAATAAATAGACATACTCAGATAACCTTACAACTAGTCTCCGGACTGTTCAACCAGCGGATAGGGTCAAATAAATAGACATACTCAGATAACCTTACAACTAGTCTCCGGACTGTTCAACCAGTGGATAGGGTCAAATAAATAGACATACTCAGATAACCTTACAACTAATCTGGAAAAGAAGCCGGATAATAATCTGAATTGCTGCATGTACACAAAAACAGGGAGCAAACATCAAGGAAATTCACAAACACTATGTACAAATGATCATTAACTATCTTGAAAGCAGAACCGCTAGAGTTTAATTCAAGGACATGCTAGCATAAAAAAGAGGGCATTAGAGCATTGGGTTCCCCAAATTGGAGTAATGGCACCTATATAGTGGGTTATGAGTGTGTCTGACCGACGGCACGGGCATCAGAAGCCTACGCAAGAGTTATTATTATTATTATTATTATTATTTTATAAATGATATAGCAGAGATTATTGCAAAAAGCTAAGGCAACTGTCTTTGCAGATGATTAAGCATTGTGGATCTCTGAGGACAGATGATTGAGCATTGTGGATCTCTGAGGACAGATGATTAAGCATTGTGGATATCTGAGGACAGATGATTGAGCATTGGGGATCTCTGAGGACAGATGATTAAGCATTGTGGATATCTGAGGACAGATGATTGAGCATTGGGGATCTCTGAGGACAGATGATTAAGCATTGTGGATCTCTGAGGACAGATGATTAAACATTGTGGATCTCTGAGGAAAACATCATAACAGCAAATATTCGGGAGTACAGCACAAGTGGGACATCTCATGGCCAATGAAGATAAACTAAGACAAAAAACACATATACAATCGTTTTCCTCTCAAACAAACCACAAAGCTCTAAATTAAGACTAGATGAAAAACAATTCAAACTGCTCAGGTATTGCGTACTTTTGCTCGGATTCTGACGTGAAATGCAGACATAGAAAAACCGGATGAGGTCAAGAGCCTCAGTCAAGAAAAGACCTGCTTTCACAACTTGACAAGCAGACGAAAGTATTTGTTCTTAATGTAGATATGTGAGACAACTTCTCGAACATGACCCAGCAGCATGGACAACTGCGACCAAATCAAACGTGAACATAATATATAATGTCCAAAACCAAGGAATGAGAATCACAGCAAAGGGCATAAGGACCACGCCAATTGGAAAACTAAAACAGATTACGAACCTGCAACCGATGGAGATGAGAAGGGACAACAACACGGAGATACCTTCAGAAGGCTGAAAGACCACCAAATGTAACAAAGAATAAATTTGTTTAGAAGAGAAGGGATAGCCAGACCGACTTTGTAGCATAACAAACGAAGGAGAGAACATATCCTATAAATGGCAAATCATGAATTAAACCTTGCACGTCAACATCGATATGTAGAGTAATACAGATGTTTTAGCATTAACTGCAACAGAAAATGGAGGCGGAGGAATCTTTCTTAGCGTATAAAACACTATAAAAAAAAAGCAAATGTTAATTTCGCACTGGGGCGACACAAGAGTGCGGGCCTGAAGGAACTAAGACTGATAATCTAAAGAACGATGTCCCCTGTTGAAGAGAGTTGTGATACAGTGCATTCCATCTCATTGCAACATTCTTGACATTGACATATAACTTATGAAGAGGTCAAGAGATTTACCAGGTGTAGATAGATGAACATTAGTTGCTCATTGCAAGTGATGATGACAACATTAACAGACGGTTTTGTCTTGATGTAACTTGCGCTTTGTTTAGATTATAGTGAGGAAGTAACTGCGCTTGTCATCGACCTCATTCGTTGGTCTCAAGCTACCTTGGGCCAGTGGCAAGACATACGTCAAGACTACTGGAGACAACCCAGGATGCAGGCACTCTGGTCCCACCTCCTGTGAGACCAGGGGTCACTTTAACACTTGTGGGATTCGATAGTCCATCGTTTCTGCTCATCGCTTTGGGAGGCGATCGCCTGACCTCTTGACCACATGCATGCCCTCTCGACCAAGTGTCTGACCTCTCGACCACATGATTGACCTCTCGACCACATGATTGACCTCTCGACCACATGCTTGACCTCTCGACCACATGCCTGACCTCTCGACCACATGCCTGACCTCCGGACCACATGCTTGACCTCTCGACCACATGCCTGACCTCTCGACCACATGCCTGATCTCTCGACCACATGCCTGACCTCTAGACCACATGCCTGACCTCTCGACCACTTGCCTGACCTCCGGACCACAGAGACCCACAAAAGACTATGCAGAGTCTGTAGACAACCAGTGTCACTTCCAGTTGTGTAGTTTTGTCACAGAGTGACCAGCGGATGATTGAGATGTTTATGCTCCCCGAAGTCACCCCCGCACAGTTTTGCTAGCGCTGAAGCGGTCTGGGCTGATGGATCTGGTGTTGTCATTTGCCAGCTCTGTCCTGATCAGAGGACCGCTACTGATCAGTGACGATAGTTACATTAGTTCAGCTCAGCTGCGTACCACTCCACCTGTCTCCACCCTTTGTTATTTACCTGGAAGTTCGCTGCCCCCTGAGATGTGTACTATTGAAGATGCTGGATGATTTTCATAGACTTCCCTCGTGATATCTGCACGAGAACGGGTTGCATGAACAAGCCGAGCACACAGGTCAAGAACCAAACGACGCATATTACCAGCTCAACTGAGGTGAGCAGGTAGTAATCTTCAGACTCCGCACAGTCTGTAACAGATCGAGATACCCATCTATTCAACAAGCTAAATATAGGACGTACAGACGAATATGTCTGCAGCACTGATAACATAAAATGACTGTGGAACATCTGCTACAACGGTGTCCAACATGCGGGGAACAAGGAAAGCATACACAGTAATCGCGAGCACCATTTCTGGACGTGCTCTCTCCGTGCAGATAATGCCAATTGTCTTAGGCTAACTTCTGCTTTCTATAGATACTCGTATATTCAAGTCGACCCCTGACGTTTTATACAAAAAAGACGCTGAGAAGTTCAGAGTTACTCAAACAGCTACAGAACAGCGTGTACTAAATATATCGATAAGGGATCAGATCCGAAATGAGGAAATTCCACAACAAACTATTTCGGGACGTCATAGAAACGGCAGTTTCGCGCAAATACAGATGGGCTGGGCACGTGGTACGTGTGCCTGACAGCAGCTGTACATGGCGAACGGCGTTTTTGTGGCATTATGGGATCAGTTTGCATAGAAAAAAATGGTGTTCGCATATAGAGGAACAGCCAGATTGAGAATGAGGACAGTGTGATAACCTTATATCTGAAGGTGAACACTGAAGAAGAAGAAGAAGAAGAGGAGGAAGAGAACTATGTGCTGGTATAGAACGATGCAGACAAAAAGGAAAGAGCCACACATTGTGTTAGTTTACTTGTAGCAAAGCAAAGTTCTTGAAGAAACAATACATCAACGAAAGACGTATTCGTCTACAACCAGTTAAAAATGGAAAAAAAATAACAATAATAATTCAAGTGGTACTTGCGTTTTAAATCACCCCAAACAAAAGGAAAATATATATTTTTAGCACCATTTTTTTGGGGTGGTTTGTTTTTGCGTTCGCCTTATTTACTATTCTCCAAGGTGGTGTGCGTTGCAATGTGTTTTTATTTTGCGCTTGCCGGCCCAGTGCATCCCACTTCGGTAACCATTTTATGTTAGGCTCTGCTTTCTCCTGCCTTTTATAGGCGTTTGCTTCCTCGGGGTAACGGCCGGTGCTGTGATTGGGGAACAAACCCTGTTGTGAGCCGTGTCACTTAACAACTAGCCTACGCCATCCCCTCACCGAATTTGAGGAAGTGACATCACATAAAAGCACCTTTTTATTTTAACTGTGGTGGGGTGTCTGCAAGAACAGGCGAGAATGTATGCTTCTGCTACCACTTTTCCTGCCTCTTTAGCATGTCCTGCCGTCTTAGCATGCCCTGCCGTCTTAGCATGTCCTCTCTTCCTAGCATGTCCTCTCGTCTTCGTATGTCTTGCCGTCTTAGCATGTCCTGCTGGTTTAGCATGTCATGTCCTATCGTCTTAGCATGTCCTGCCGTCTTAGCATGTCCTGCCGTCTTAGCATGCCCTACCGTCTTAGCATGTCCTGCCATCTTAACATGTCCTACCGTTTTAGCATGTCATGTCCTGCCGTTTTAGCATGTCATGTTCTGCCATTTTAGCATGTCCTGCCGTCTGAGCATGTCCTGCTGTCTTAGCATGTCCTGCCGTCTTAGCATGTCCTGCCGTCTTAGCATGTCTTGCCGTCTTAGCATGTCCTGCCGTCTTAGCATGTCTTGCCTTCTTAGCATGTCCTGCCGTCTTAGCATGTCCTGCCGTCTTAGCATGTCCTGCCGTCTTAGCATGTCCTGCCGTCTTAGCATGTCCTCTCGTCTTCGCATGTCTTGCCGTCTTAGCATGTCCTGCCGGTTTAACATGTCATGTCCTACCGTCTTAGCATGTCCTGCAGTCTTAGCATGTCCTGCCGTCTTAGCATGTCTTGTCATCTTAGCATGTCCTGCCGTCTTAGCATGTCCTGCCGTCTTAGCATGTCCTGCCGTCTTAGCATGCCCTGCCGTCTTAGCATGTCCTGCCATCTTAACATGTCCTACCGTTTTAGCATGTCATGTTCTGCCGTTTTAGCATGTCATGTCCTGCCATTTTAGCATGTCCTGCCGTCTGAGCATGTCCTGCCGTCTTAGCATGTCCTGCCGTCTTAGCATGTTCTGCCGTCTTAGCATATCCTGCTGTCTTAGCATGTCCTGCCGTCTTAGCATGTCCTGCCGTCTTAGCATGTCCTGCCGTCTTAGCATGTTCTGCCGTCTTAGCATATCCTGCTGTCTTAGCATGATCTGCCGTCTTAGCATATCCTGCTGTCTTAGCATGTCCTGCCATTTTAGCATGTCCTGCCGTCTGAGCATGTCCTGCCGTCTTAGCATGTCCTGCTGTCTTAGCATGTTCTGCCGTCTTAGCATATCCTGCTGTCTTAGCATGTCCTGCCGTCTTAGCATGTCCTGCCGTCTTAGCCTGCTCTGCCGTCTTAGCATGTCTTGCCATCTTAGCATGTCCTGTCGTCTTAGCATGTCCTGCTGTCTTAGCATGCCCTGTCATCTTAGCATGTCCTGCCGTCTTAGCATGCCCTGCCGTCTTAGCATGTCCTGCTGTCTTAGCATGTCCTGCTGTCTTAGCATGCTCTGCCGTCTTAGCATGTCCTGCCATCTTAGCCTCTCCTGCCGTCTTAACATGTCCTACCGTTTTAGCATGTCATGTCCTGCCGTTTTAGCATGTCATGTCCTGCCATTTTAGCATGTCCTGCCGTCTGAGCATGTCCTGCTGTCTTAGCATGTCCTGCCATCTTAGCATGTCCTGCCGTCTTAGCATGTCTTGCCGTCTTAGCATGTCCTGCCGTCTTAGCATGTCCTGCCGTATAAGCATGTCTTGCCGTCTGAGCATGTCCTGCTGTCTTAGCATGTCCTGCCGTCTTAGCATGTCTTACCGTCTTAGCATGTCCTGCCGTCTTAGCATGTCCTGCCGTCTTAGCATGTCTTACCGTCTTAGCATGTCCTGCCGTCTTAGCATGTCCTGCCGTCTTAGCATGTCTTACCGTCTTAGCATATCCTGCTGTCTTAGCATGTCCTGCCATCTTAGCATGTCCTGCCGTCTTAGCATGTCCTGCCGTCTTAGCATGTCCTGCCGTCTTAGCCTGCTCTGCCGTCTTAGCATGTCTTGCCATCTTAGCATGTCCTGTCGTCTTAGCATGTCCTGCTGTCTTAGCATGCCCTGTCATCTTAGCATGTCCTGCCGTCTTAGCATGCTCTGCCGTCTTAGCATGTCCTGCCATCTTAGCATGTCCTGTCGTCTTAGCATGTCCTGCTGTCTTAGCATGTCCTGCCATCTTAGCATGTCCTGCCGTCTTAGCATGCCCTGCCGTCTTAGCATGTCCTGCCGTCTTAGCATGTCTTACCGTCTTAGCATGTCCTGCCGTCTTAGCATGTCCTGCCGTCTTAGCATGTCTTACCGTCTTAGCATGTCCTGCCGTCTTAGCATGTCCTGCCGTCTTAGCATGTACTGCCGTCTTAGCATGTCCTGCCGTCTTAGCCTGCTCTGCCGTCTTAGCATGTTCTGCCGTCTTAGCATATCCTGCTGTCTTAGTATGTCCTGCCATCTTAGCATGTCCTGCCGTCTTAGCATGTCCTGCCGTCTTAGCCTGCTCTGCCGTCTTAGCATGTCTTGCCATCTTAGCATGTCCTGTCGTCTTAGCATGTCCTGCTGTCTTAGCATGCCCTGTCATCTTAGCATGTCCTGCCGTCTTAGCATGCTCTGCCGTCTTAGCATGTCCAGCCATCTTAGCATGTCCTGTCGTCTTAGCATGTCCTGCTGTCTTAGCATGTCCTGCCATCTTAGCATGTCCTGCCGTCTTAGCATGCCCTGCCGTCTTAGCATGTCCTGCTGTCTTAGCATGCTCTGCCGTCTTAGCATGTCCTGCCATCTTAGCCTCTCCTGCCGTCTTAACATGTCCTACCGTTTTAGCATGTCATGCCCTGCCGTTGTAGCATGTCATGTCCTGCCATTTTAGCATGTCCTGCCGTCTGAGCATGTCCTGCTGTCTTAGCATGTCCTGCCGTCTTAGCATATCCTGCCGTCTTAGCATGTCTTGCCGTCTTAGCATGTCCTGCCGTCTTAGCATGTCTTGCCGTCTTAGCATGTCCTGCTGTCTTAGCATGTCCTGCTGTCTTAGCATGTCCTGCCGTCTTAGCATGTCCTGCCGTCTTAGCATGTCTTACCGTCTTAGCATGTCCTGCCGTCTTAGCATGTCCTGCCGTCTTAGCATGTCTTAGCATGTCCTGCCGTCTTAGCATGTCCTGCCGTCTTAGCATGTCTTGGCATGTCTTACCGTCTTAGCATGTCCTGCCGTCTTAGCATGTCCTGCCGTCTTAGCATGTCCTGCCGTCTTAGCATGTCTTAGCATGTCCTGCCATCTTAGCATGTCCTGCCGTCTTAGCATGTCCTGCCGTCTTAGCATGTCCTGCCGTCTTAGCCTGCTCTGCCGTCTAAGCATGTCTTTCCATCTTAGCATGTCCTGTCGTCTTAGCATGTCCTGCTGTCTTAGCATGTCCTGCCGTCTTAGCATGCTCTGCCGTCTTAGCATGTCCTACCATCTTAGCATGTCCTGTCGTCTTAGCATGTCCTGCTGTCTTAGCATGTCCTGCCATCTTAGCATGTCCTGCCGTCTTAGCATGCCCTGCCGTCTTAGCATGTACTGCTGTCTTAGCATGTCCTGCTGTCTTAGCATGTCCTTCTGTCTTAGCATGCTCTGCCGTCTTAGCATGTCCTGCCATCTTAACATGTCCTACCGTTTTAGCATGTCATGTTCTGCCGTTTTAGCATGTCATGTCCTGCCGTCTTAGCATGTCCTGCCGTCTTAGCATGTTCTGCCGTCTTAGCATATCCTGCTGTCTTAGCATGATCTGCCGTCTTAGCATATCCTGCTGTCTTAGCATGTCCTGCCATTTTAGCATGTCCTGCCGTCTGAGCATGTCCTGCCGTCTTAGCATGTCCTGCTGTCTTAGCATGTTCTGCCGTCTTAGCATATCCTGCTGTCTTAGCATGTCCTGCCGTCTTAGCATGTCCTGCCGTCTTAGCCTGCTCTGCCGTCTTAGCATGTCTTGCCATCTTAGCATGTCCTGTCGTCTTAGCATGTCCTGCTGTCTTAGCATGCCCTGTCATCTTAGCATGTCCTGCCGTCTTAGCATGCCCTGCCGTCTTAGCATGTCCTGCTGTCTTAGCATGTCCTGCTGTCTTAGCATGCTCTGCCGTCTTAGCATGTCCTGCCATCTTAGCCTCTCCTGCCGTCTTAACATGTCCTACCGTTTTAGCATGTCATGTCCTGCCGTTTTAGCATGTCATGTCCTGCCATTTTAGCATGTCCTGCCGTCTGAGCATGTCCTGCTGTCTTAGCATGTCCTGCCATCTTAGCATGTCCTGCCGTCTTAGCATGTCTTGCCGTCTTAGCATGTCCTGCCGTCTTAGCATGTCCTGCCGTATAAGCATGTCTTGCCGTCTGAGCATGTCCTGCTGTCTTAGCATGTCCTGCCGTCTTAGCATGTCTTACCGTCTTAGCATGTCCTGCCGTCTTAGCATGTCCTGCCGTCTTAGCATGTCTTACCGTCTTAGCATGTCCTGCCGTCTTAGCATGTCCTGCCGTCTTAGCATGTCTTACCGTCTTAGCATATCCTGCTGTCTTAGCATGTCCTGCCATCTTAGCATGTCCTGCCGTCTTAGCATGTCCTGCCGTCTTAGCATGTCCTGCCGTCTTAGCCTGCTCTGCCGTCTTAGCATGTCTTGCCATCTTAGCATGTCCTGTCGTCTTAGCATGTCCTGCTGTCTTAGCATGCCCTGTCATCTTAGCATGTCCTGCCGTCTTAGCATGCTCTGCCGTCTTAGCATGTCCTGCCATCTTAGCATGTCCTGTCGTCTTAGCATGTCCTGCTGTCTTAGCATGTCCTGCCATCTTAGCATGTCCTGCCGTCTTAGCATGCCCTGCCGTCTTAGCATGTCCTGCCGTCTTAGCATGTCTTACCGTCTTAGCATGTCCTGCCGTCTTAGCATGTCCTGCCGTCTTAGCATGTCTTACCGTCTTAGCATGTCCTGCCGTCTTAGCATGTCCTGCCGTCTTAGCATGTACTGCCGTCTTAGCATGTCCTGCCGTCTTAGCCTGCTCTGCCGTCTTAGCATGTTCTGCCGTCTTAGCATATCCTGCTGTCTTAGTATGTCCTGCCATCTTAGCATGTCCTGCCGTCTTAGCATGTCCTGCCGTCTTAGCCTGCTCTGCCGTCTTAGCATGTCTTGCCATCTTAGCATGTCCTGTCGTCTTAGCATGTCCTGCTGTCTTAGCATGCCCTGTCATCTTAGCATGTCCTGCCGTCTTAGCATGCTCTGCCGTCTTAGCATGTCCAGCCATCTTAGCATGTCCTGTCGTCTTAGCATGTCCTGCTGTCTTAGCATGTCCTGCCATCTTAGCATGTCCTGCCGTCTTAGCATGCCCTGCCGTCTTAGCATGTCCTGCTGTCTTAGCATGCTCTGCCGTCTTAGCATGTCCTGCCATCTTAGCCTCTCCTGCCGTCTTAACATGTCCTACCGTTTTAGCATGTCATGCCCTGCCGTTGTAGCATGTCATGTCCTGCCATTTTAGCATGTCCTGCCGTCTGAGCATGTCCTGCTGTCTTAGCATGTCCTGCCGTCTTAGCATATCCTGCCGTCTTAGCATGTCTTGCCGTCTTAGCATGTCCTGCCGTCTTAGCATGTCTTGCCGTCTTAGCATGTCCTGCTGTCTTAGCATGTCCTGCTGTCTTAGCATGTCCTGCCGTCTTAGCATGTCCTGCCGTCTTAGCATGTCTTACCGTCTTAGCATGTCCTGCCGTCTTAGCATGTCCTGCCGTCTTAGCATGTCTTAGCATGTCCTGCCGTCTTAGCATGTCCTGCCGTCTTAGCATGTCTTGGCATGTCTTACCGTCTTAGCATGTCCTGCCGTCTTAGCATGTCCTGCCGTCTTAGCATGTCCTGCCGTCTTAGCATGTCTTAGCATGTCCTGCCATCTTAGCATGTCCTGCCGTCTTAGCATGTCCTGCCGTCTTAGCATGTCCTGCCGTCTTAGCCTGCTCTGCCGTCTAAGCATGTCTTTCCATCTTAGCATGTCCTGTCGTCTTAGCATGTCCTGCTGTCTTAGCATGTCCTGCCGTCTTAGCATGCTCTGCCGTCTTAGCATGTCCTACCATCTTAGCATGTCCTGTCGTCTTAGCATGTCCTGCTGTCTTAGCATGTCCTGCCATCTTAGCATGTCCTGCCGTCTTAGCATGCCCTGCCGTCTTAGCATGTACTGCTGTCTTAGCATGTCCTGCTGTCTTAGCATGTCCTTCTGTCTTAGCATGCTCTGCCGTCTTAGCATGTCCTGCCATCTTAACATGTCCTACCGTTTTAGCATGTCATGTTCTGCCGTTTTAGCATGTCATGTCCTGCCATTTTAGCATGTCCTGCCGTCTGAGCATGTCCTGCCGTCTTAGCATGTCCTGCCGTCTTAGCATGTTCTGCCGTCTTAGCATATCCTGCTGTCTTAGCATGTCCTGCCGTCTTAGCATGTCCTGCCGTCTTAGCATGTCCTGCCGTCTTAGCATGTTCTGCCGTCTTAGCATATCCTGCTGTCTTAGCATGATCTGCCGTCTTAGCATATCCTGCTGTCTTAGCATGTCCTGCCATTTTAGCATGTCCTGCCGTCTGAGCATGTCCTGCCGTCTTAGCATGTCCTGCTGTCTTAGCATGTTCTGCCGTCTTAGCATATCCTGCTGTCTTAGCATGTCCTGCCGTCTTAGCATGTCCTGCCGTCTTAGCCTGCTCTGCCGTCTTAGCATGTCTTGCCATCTTAGCATGTCCTGTCGTCTTAGCATGTCCTGCTGTCTTAGCATGCCCTGTCATCTTAGCATGTCCTGCCGTCTTAGCATGCCCTGCCGTCTTAGCATGTCCTGCTGTCTTAGCATGTCCTGCTGTCTTAGCATGCTCTGCCGTCTTAGCATGTCCTGCCATCTTAGCCTCTCCTGCCGTCTTAACATGTCCTACCGTTTTAGCATGTCATGTCCTGCCGTTTTAGCATGTCATGTCCTGCCATTTTAGCATGTCCTGCCGTCTGAGCATGTCCTGCTGTCTTAGCATGTCCTGCCATCTTAGCATGTCCTGCCGTCTTAGCATGTCTTGCCGTCTTAGCATGTCCTGCCGTCTTAGCATGTCCTGCCGTATAAGCATGTCTTGCCGTCTGAGCATGTCCTGCTGTCTTAGCATGTCCTGCCGTCTTAGCATGTCTTACCGTCTTAGCATGTCCTGCCGTCTTAGCATGTCCTGCCGTCTTAGCATGTCTTACCGTCTTAGCATGTCCTGCCGTCTTAGCATGTCCTGCCGTCTTAGCATGTCTTACCGTCTTAGCATATCCTGCTGTCTTAGCATGTCCTGCCATCTTAGCATGTCCTGCCGTCTTAGCATGTCCTGCCGTCTTAGCATGTCCTGCCGTCTTAGCCTGCTCTGCCGTCTTAGCATGTCTTGCCATCTTAGCATGTCCTGTCGTCTTAGCATGTCCTGCTGTCTTAGCATGCCCTGTCATCTTAGCATGTCCTGCCGTCTTAGCATGCTCTGCCGTCTTAGCATGTCCTGCCATCTTAGCATGTCCTGTCGTCTTAGCATGTCCTGCTGTCTTAGCATGTCCTGCCATCTTAGCATGTCCTGCCGTCTTAGCATGCCCTGCCGTCTTAGCATGTCCTGCCGTCTTAGCATGTCTTACCGTCTTAGCATGTCCTGCCGTCTTAGCATGTCCTGCCGTCTTAGCATGTCTTACCGTCTTAGCATGTCCTGCCGTCTTAGCATGTCCTGCCGTCTTAGCATGTACTGCCGTCTTAGCATGTCCTGCCGTCTTAGCCTGCTCTGCCGTCTTAGCATGTTCTGCCGTCTTAGCATATCCTGCTGTCTTAGTATGTCCTGCCATCTTAGCATGTCCTGCCGTCTTAGCATGTCCTGCCGTCTTAGCCTGCTCTGCCGTCTTAGCATGTCTTGCCATCTTAGCATGTCCTGTCGTCTTAGCATGTCCTGCTGTCTTAGCATGCCCTATCATCTTAGCATGTCCTGCCGTCTTAGCATGCTCTGCCGTCTTAGCATGTCCAGCCATCTTAGCATGTCCTGTCGTCTTAGCATGTCCTGCTGTCTTAGCATGTCCTGCCATCTTAGCATGTCCTGCCGTCTTAGCATGCCCTGCCGTCTTAGCATGTCCTGCTGTCTTAGCATGCTCTGCCGTCTTAGCATGTCCTGCCATCTTAGCCTCTCCTGCCGTCTTAACATGTCCTACCGTTTTAGCATGTCATGCCCTGCCGTTGTAGCATGTCATGTCCTGCCATTTTAGCATGTCCTGCCGTCTGAGCATGTCCTGCTGTCTTAGCATGTCCTGCCGTCTTAGCATATCCTGCCGTCTTAGCATGTCTTGCCGTCTTAGCATGTCCTGCCGTCTTAGCATGTCTTGCCGTCTTAGCATGTCCTGCTGTCTTAGCATGTCCTGCTGTCTTAGCATGTCCTGCCGTCTTAGCATGTCCTGCCGTCTTAGCATGTCTTACCGTCTTAGCATGTCCTGCCGTCTTAGCATGTCCTGCCGTCTTAGCATGTCTTAGCATGTCCTGCCGTCTTAGCATGTCCTGCCGTCTTAGCATGTCTTGGCATGTCTTACCGTCTTAGCATGTCCTGCCGTCTTAGCATGTCCTGCCGTCTTAGCATGTCCTGCCGTCTTAGCATGTCTTAGCATGTCCTGCCATCTTAGCATGTCCTGCCGTCTTAGCATGTCTTAGCATGTCCTGCCATCTTAGCATGTCCTGCCGTCTTAGCATGTCCTGCCGTCTTAGCATGTCCTGCCGTCTTAGCCTGCTCTGCCGTCTAAGCATGTCTTTCCATCTTAGCATGTCCTGTCGTCTTAGCATGTCCTGCTGTCTTAGCATGTCCTGCCGTCTTAGCATGCTCTGCCGTCTTAGCATGTCCTACCATCTTAGCATGTCCTGTCGTCTTAGCATGTCCTGCTGTCTTAGCATGTCCTGCCATCTTAGCATGTCCTGCCGTCTTAGCATGCCCTGCCGTCTTAGCATGTACTGCTGTCTTAGCATGTCCTGCTGTCTTAGCATGTCCTTCTGTCTTAGCATGCTCTGCCGTCTTAGCATGTCCTGCCGTCTTAGCGATGCTTGTCTGGAATCTGTCAACGTTGGTCCATGGTAAGGAGAGCAGCACCAGTTTCTACAGCAGCATGTCATTATCTATACTGTCAACGATATAATAACAACAATGCTATCTAATTGTAAACCTAACCATAGCCCTAAACCTAACCCTAACTATAATCCTAAACCTAATCATAACCCTAACCATAGCCCTAACCATAAACCTGATCGTAACCCTAACCATATCCTTTCGCAAAACAGAATATGACCATCTTTTCTACATGTATGTCTTCAGTTATTTATTTAAAATAAAATGATGTCGACCTGTCCATACCTTAACCCGAAATGGAATGTCCCGTGACGTACGATGGGAACCCATGAGACTCTGTTTGGTGCGAATTAAGACGTAAGTACCATCCAAGTCATTCAATCTGGAACACACCGAACATAATGAGGGACACAACGAGGAACACAATAAGGGACACAATGGAATTCAATGAGTGTCTTCTATCGTTATTAATAACGTTAATGAGCAGGATGATCTGGCTGTAATGGACGATATTAATGGCGGTACAGGGAATCAAATACCACATTAATATTGCTCAGGAAGGCCCCATGACACTCCATTACATCGGAACAGTAATGGAGAAGAGCTTATAGATGTAAGCACTGAGCTTTGTTTAATAACAAGAAACACCGTCTTCCAACGTCGGCTAAGCCATGTAAAATGATAGTACAGATGGGTCGCTGTGGTAAGGCAGTCGCCTCTCTAAGCGATGAACGGAAACGACGTGGCTATGAGACCTGCAGGTTTCAAGCTACCCGTAATCTCAAGGGAGGTGAGACCAGAGTGCCAGCATTCTGAATTACCTCCAGTCATTTGGACATGTCTTGCTACTGACTTAAAGTACCTAAGGACCAGAGAGTGAGGTTGATGACCAGCGCAGTTTCTTCCTCACTAGAATCCACATACAGCACACGTTACATTACCAAGACAAAAACCGCCTAATGATGTTGCCATCTCATCGCTTGCGATGGGCAACTAACCAGCAGAGGAAACAGAACAGATTGATCACATACTAACGAGTCAACGAAAACAAAGACTAAGTAGCAATCCTCAACATTTGTGTAGATACTTATCTCCGACCACTGACAAGAAAACAAGCAATATCAAAGATGGAAAGTCAGAAATAAGAAAAGCCCATAATCGTTATAAAACTAAAAAATAACAAATGGAAGCCATTGAAAAATAAATATACTACGACATGAATACAGTTTTAGAGTCACTAAAATAGAGAACTTGGGGTCATAAACAGTCAATGGGCCGGCCATCTTTAAAACGGCCAAGAGGGAGGCAATAAAAAAAATGTGGGACCAACAAATCTTAAGACAAGACAAGGCGAGAAAACACACAGCTTAGTAGAATGATGAAGCCAAAGAATCAACACAGACTAAAAAATAAACTATTCCGCTTACGTCCAAGACGCAGGAAGATCACGTGTCAAATTGGACCATAAAATACTAAACGAGGGATTAAAATAGATGAAAGATGATAAATTGAATCCTGCTTCAGTGATGAATAATAAATGGGCAGAGGACATAAGATGAATACAACACTATGGACTAGCAACAACGAACGCGACAGACTTGACCCAACAAGGCAACTTGTACTACCCTTAGCGGCATTAAAGTAAAAGTAATTAAAGTAAGTAAGTTTCCAACGTAATAATATGTTCATTTAGCCAATGTTGCCGGTAGCCTCTTAACTAGCCTCTCGTTTCCCATTTGGGCTACTCCCGGTTGGGAACGCGTGTTCAAGAACAAAGGCGTACAACTCAAATCGATAACAGAGAGCTCTTTGTACGGGCTTGGCGGGTGCAATGGCGGTGCTCAACTTTCTGATCCGGGGTAGTCACTCAGCACTATCAGGAGTGTACGGGCCTAGCAGAGCTCAACTATCTGATCCGGGGTAGTCAGTCAGCACTATCAGGAGTGTACCGGCCTAGCAGAGCTCAACTTTCTGATCTGGGGTAGTCAGTCAGCACTATCAGGAGTGTACGGGCCTAGCAGAGCTCAACTTTCTGATCCGGGGCAGTCAGTCAGCACTATCAGGAGTGTACGGGCCTAGTAGAGCTCAACTTTCTAATCTGGGGTAGTCAGTCGGCACTATCAGGAGCCCATCTGATGGTGTCGTCTTTCTAGTTTGAATCCGAACAGAAGGTAACCACTGTAATTTCTCTACTTGCAATAAGATTGTGCTGAAGCTCTGGCGTGGTTTCTATTGCATTTTGCCAGTTCCAAGTACAACCTTCATGTATCGACTTTTATGACATGCACAGCGAGTTCCAGTCGTCTGTCTCCTCCTGTATGGAGTCAAGGTAGGCACACATACTGATCGGACAATGTCAGTCAGGGTCAGGTAAAATATACTGATCGGACAATGTCAGTCAGGGTCAGGTAAAACATACTGATCGGACAATGTCAGTCAGGGTCAGGTAAAACATACTGATCGGACAATGTCAGTCAGGGTCAGGTAAAACATACTGATCGGACAATGTCAGCCAGGGTCAGGTAAAACATACTGATCGGACAATGTCAGTCAGGGTCAGGTAAAACATACTGATCGGACAATGTCAGTCAGGATCAGGTAAAACATACTGATCAGACAATGTTAGTCAAGGTCAGGTAAAACATACTGATCGGACAATGTTAGTCAGGGTCAGGTAAAACATACTGATCAGACAATGTTAGTCAGGGTCAGGTAAAATATACTGATCGGACAATGTCAGGATCAGGTAAAACATACTGATCAGACAATGTTAGTCAAGGTCAGGTAAAACATACTGATCGGACAATGTTAGTCAAGGTCAGTGAAAACATAGTGATCGGACAATGTTAGTCAAGGTCGGGTAAAACGTACTAATTGGACAATGTTATTCAAGGTCAGTGAAAACATCATGGATTCATGCAAAGATGCTGATTTCTCCGATACTTTTGATCGCTGATCCTGACGCTAGCAGCCAGCGTTGGTTCGCTGACCCTGACGCTAGCAGCCAGCTTTGGTTCGCTGACCCTGACGCTAGCAGCCAGCTTTGGTTCGCTGACCCTGACGCTAGCATCCAGCTTTGGTTCGCTGACCCTGACGCTAGCAGCCAGCTTTGGTTCGCTGACCCTGACGCTAGCATCCGGCTTTGGTTCGCTGACCCTGACGCTAGCAGCCAGCTTTGGTTCGCTGACTCTGACGCTAACAGCCAGCTTTGGTTCGCCGACCGCTATATCTCATGCACTGCACGGCATCTCGTGTTTAGTCTAGAGTTCTGAGTGAAAACTATTCTGATGATAATATTGATAACATGTTTTCTTAATAAAGATTGTGACCACTACTTTCTAACACAAAACCTACCTGCGTGGATGAGGTGTGAGCATGACAGCATCAGAAGCCATAGAAAAACGCATCTCAAACAAGCTGGCCCCATTTTGTCCACAGTCTGTGCAGTCAAAACAGCAGCAACAGTTGTTGTCACATATTCGTATAGTACTAACTATCGTGGTGTTTCAATTCAGCCTGAACTATATACATAATTCACACAATTGATGTCAAGTCTAGGGAACTCCTGTCCATAGAATGTCACACAATGAGTTTGCATTAAATGCGTGTTTCTACAAGTCATATGTTAATCACAACAGTGTCTTTACACTGATACCCGATTTTGTTGTTTGTGTTCTACAAAATTAGGACCTCTGGATTCGCGTAAGAAAGTCTCCTTCAACTATAGATAGAGTACTTTTGGTTATATCATTACGCTAAGATGATGAAATAATCGGCATCCTGGTCTCAACTATTGAGCAGCGTTCAATCACCACAATGAGACAAGAAAAAGTTATAAACTCTGTGAAAAATAGGAGTGTAAACACTGACAGCTGGGAAAGTAAGTGTGTGTGTATGCGTGCGCAGTTGTCTGTGCGTGCGAGCGTCTTGTGTGCGCATGAGTAGCTGTGTGTATTCGCATGTCTGTGTATTTGTGTGTGTTAAAACTTATCGTCGTCTCCCCCCCCCCCCCCCCTTTCCCGTGTGTGTTGATTCTAAAAGTGAAGCTGCTCCTTCCAATGTGATACACTGTCTAATGTTATTGGCCACTGATTCTCATGATATTGGTCAATCAACCATAAACATGGCCCCAGTATGAAATATCCTTTAAATGGACCACTCCCTTGATCTCACTACCAGCACGATACCACAAACAGCTCAAAGTAGTTTTCATAGTGGCTAAATAGCTTAAAGTATTTTTCATAGTGGCTAAACAGCTTAAAGTATTTTTCATAGTGGCTAAACAGCTTAAAGTATTTTTCATAGTGGCTTAACAGCTCAAACTATTTTGTATTTACTTTATATATATATATATGTGTGTGTGTGTGTGTGTGTGTGTATATATATATTATATGCTGAATAGGGAAGGACTTACACTGAGGAAGGCACCGTTCTACATAGCTAGATAGGCTGTCATCTGGAATATTCAAGGGAGGAGGAGATATAGAAAAAAATACACGGAGTAGAAAATAGTTACACAGAGAGGCAGAAAGAGTTGCCTGGGAAAAGTTATATTTTCAGTGATGTGATTAATGGTATATGCATCAAGAGGATCGTTCCTTTACACATATGTATGTGTGTGTGTGTGTGTATTGTATGTGTATTTTATGTGTGTATATGTGTATGTATGTTGTGTGTATGTCACTTTGTGACGGGGATAACAAAGCAAACTCCAACTGAAAACGTCTAAGCTTCCACCAATGTATGCCTGCGTTGAATAGATGGAATAACATGGTGCGATAGAGTCACTGTTATAGAACTGTGGGAAAGATCCATTTGAATGCTAGTGAGTTTAGACTTGAGAAGAAGGGGTTTGCGATGGATAGGACACACTTTACGGAAAACAGCAGAGATCATTACAAGACAGCCACAGTTCTGGCATCCACAGAGCAAGAGAAGTAGCGGTAGATCTAAATACTTTTGGAGGAGGAAAGTTTAAATAAATATCCAAACGGCATGAAAGACGCGAGCAGAACTGGAAAAGATGACGCATGACAGGACGTCTTGTCGAGTATTTGTTGAAGACATATGTTCCGTACGGAGTTGTAGGGTTTTCAGTGATTAATTGTACTATGCCTCAGATTATTTGCATGTGGTAGGGTGATCAGTTCCCTGCCTCGTCTTCCCTAACAGTTTGCTAGGTCGTTATATTTACAGCTGGAGCGACCGCCGGAAACTGTAAGTAGCACGGATTCAACTCGGTATCTTTACTGCGAGAAGCGATCGCTGTATACTACTCTGCTACCTACGCGCTTATCTGAGATAGAACAGAAATAACCGACGGGTGGGGGGGGGGGGGGGCGGCTTCATAAACTAAAACCTTAAGAGTGGGATAGAAATTAGCAAAACCATGTCTTTGTATTTAACTTGTCAATATGGTCACTAAGACGGTGCAGATAAACAACATGACGTTATATTTGCAGTGAAGAGATGGGCGCCCCACTATTGATGTGCACCAAAGATGGCCGCCCCACTATTGATGTGCACCAAAGATGGCCGAACCACTATTGATATGCAACAAAGAGAGGCAGCGTTCTTTTATCCGTTTTTTTTTAAAGTTTCAAAATGGCGTGAGTTCTGTGACAGACTGTTCACAACCGGGTCAGCTCTGGTGACCCCAGAGCCGTTTTGGAACTTCCTACACCACTCATTAACTTGCTGGAGTGAAAAGCATGCATCACCGTATTGGACTTTCACTCGTCGATCAATTTCTATAGGATTCACCCCTTCGCTGCTCACAAAACGGATAACAGAGCGCTGTTCCTCTTTGGTGCATGTCATTAGTGGGGCGGCCATCTTTGGTGCATTTCATTAGTGGGGGCGGACATCTTTGGTGTATGTTAATAGTGGATCGACCATCTTTGGTACATGTCAATATTGGAGCGGCCATCTTTGATGCATGTCAATAGTGGGGCGGCCATCTTTGGTGTATGTCAATAGTGGGGCGGCCATCTTTGGTGCATGTCAATAGTGGGACGGCCATCTTTGGTGCATGTTAATAGTGAGGCGACCATCGTTGGTGTATATCAATAGGGGGGCGACCATCTTTTAACTGCAATTATGACGTCATGTTGTTCGTAATGGCATTCGCAGGATACGCTTGACACCCTTAGTAACCATATTAATGTTACAATGCAAAGGCAAGGTTTTTTTCATTTATATTCCACTTTTGAGATTTGCATTTGAAGCCGCCTCGTATCATATGTAAATCTACCCGCAGACTATCACAACAGAAATGCCATCAATATTAAAATTAACACAAACTTTGTAATCCTTAGATTTCTGCAGGAAAAGTGAATCTATTACTCCCCTTTGG
The DNA here is from genome assembly GCA_036924085.1 of Ariolimax columbianus. Lineage (NCBI taxonomy): Eukaryota > Metazoa > Mollusca > Gastropoda > Stylommatophora > Arionidae > Ariolimax > Ariolimax columbianus. The sequence goes on along the minus strand of JAVGWX010000016.1, from coordinate 36,968,336 downwards.
TTTTGGCCAATTCTAGCACATTCTGAACACGAAATCGTCCACTTCCTCTCTTCGTTATGCTCACTGCTAAATTATATTAAAAAATAAGAGCACTATTCTGCCTCTTTCCTCCACCCCACCCCAATCACACGCTCCAAGTGAGAAGATTGGACAGGTTCCAAATTCTGATCATCTTCTTCCCAAGGAACGTGTGTAGAAGACTTGTCTTTTTTCACATGCTGTGATCTCAAAGTTTATTTCGTTTTTATTTTTGAAGTGCATATGTTTTTAAGTGTCGGTGAGTAGTGCAGAAGACGTTCTACTTTTTTTTATACGGGTATTGGAGTGTTATATATTGTACATTATATAACAGAGCTTGCATAACAGAGTTTCATCTCGCTAGACGTGAATGATGTGGTCGATAAACGTCACTGAAGCCTCTTACTGCATAGATTTACATAGGTTTATGTTTTCAATGTTTCAAACTGCCCCCAGTACTAAGTAAACAGATGCACTTCTACGCACATTGAAGGCTGGGTTTTGTCTATAAATTGAACTATACACAGAACGCATCTTAGGTACCACAGACAGATGGGACTGTGCGTATTTTCTTACTCACGTGTAGGCATGGATTAGCAAAAAGCCAATTGTGTTTATTTTGAATAAATTATGGAATGAAGCGGTTTTTGTTACATGGCAAATTTATGTTGCAACTTGTATTAAGCAGTTTATGTAGCTATTTATATATAACAATTTATGTTGTAAAAGAAACAAAGCAATTTCATATGTAAATAGTATGCAACAATTTCAGTTGTCTGTGGTATAAAACAATTTCAGTTGTATATAGTTACAGAAATTCCAGTTGTGTGTTGTATAAGAGTAGTATTACGTTATTTCACTTCTATAATCTATTGCACAAAGCAATTATGAAGTAATTTGACAAATCATAGTGAATTTATTATGGAAAAACTATTTACACTGAAATCACACGACACTACAAACAAATATATCCAGGACTGGGATGGACAATCAAAATGTAGTGGCTGTACCTATTCAGGACTCCATGTCAACATCTGGAGTAACATAAATAATGACAATCGTCCAAGTTTACAACCTAAGTTTTGTTTAAACCATCCCTCGTCATCCCAGAACTTTAGGAAAGTATCTACACACTATTCACAAAGGTCACAAGTTTACTCAGGTTTAAAATCCTTACAGCTGAGAAATCCAATAACTGGGAACATCCCGCCACAAACGTTCGCAAGGGTATTGCTCCATCCACTGCGGACGTTTCTCGTAGAAGCCGACAGCGCGCGTCTGTGGGACTAACCAGGCGTGAGTTGCTTCCACGGCACGAGCAGGGACATGAGTGCAAGTAGGGCTGAGCGTGTGGCGTGCATGGATTATCCTTCCGCACTCTCTGCGCGTCCTTAGATTCCGTGCCTGTGCGGTGGTGTATCGTGTAACGTTGTCGCGGTAGCTATGCAAGTGGTGCGGCTTAGCTAGCCAAAGTGGCTTATGGTTTTGCAATTTCATTCATATGGTGTACATATTTGGGTGGTCGACGATGCAGCAGTAAATTAGCTGACAGCAGCCAGCGACTCGTAGCCGGCTGCTTGCATCAAGGTCAGTGACCCATAACTGCCCAAGACTTCTGCCATCAACTAACCGTCCTGGAAACAGACTGCAACCATGCAGTCTAACTAAGAGAGTGGGGGTCGAAGAGGGAAAGCAAACTCGGTCCCAAAAACGCCGTGCTGAAATCGAATGTGTCGGTCCAAAAGGCGCAGATATCGAAGCATAGCTATAAACTGCGATACGACCTCAAAAACTGTTTTTGTCCGGGATTAACGTTGAAGGAAAAGAAAGAAGTATACTTATTTAACGTATAGAGCAATCTCATGTCTATGGTATACACATAATGTTGCTGCTGTCACAGTATCATCAGATTGGTTTGAGGTGCACATGACAATAAGACAAGGATGTATTCTCTCCAGTCTACCTATTTAACATTTACGTTCAGTGGAGCTTTACAGAGGATGAGAATATCGAAAGTTTTCATCTATTTACAATCGTTAGATACAAGATCCTAGAGTTAAGATACACAAACGACACAGTGCTACTCTCAAGCAGTATAGAGGGATTAGAGTGGCTAATTGCAGCCGTAACGAGATACAGCGAAGACCAACACATCTTTGTAAACATAAACAAAGCAAAGATAACGACCACCGACAAACCCAGAAGTCAACATAAATTCAAATTCGTGAATATGGGGGAAAAATTGATCAGGAACCTTAAGTATCTGGCCTCCAGAATTGAAAACAATGGCTACTGCTCAAACGAAATCGTGAAAAGATTGGCAATAGCACTGCTGAGACTACACAACCTGGGGACACTGTGGTTGAACACCAGAGGCTACACAACCTGGGGACACTATGGCAGAATACCAGAGGCTACACATCCTGAGGACACTATGGCAGAATACCAAAGGCTACACATCCTGAGGACACTATGGCAGAATACCAAAGGCTACATAACCTGGGAGACACTATGCCAGAATACCAGAGGCTACACAACCTGTGCACACTATGGCAGAATACCAGAGGCTACACAACCTGGGGGACACTATGGCAGAATACCAGAGGCTACACAACCTGGGGGACACTATGGCAGAATATCAGAGGCTACACAACATGGGGACACTATGGCAGAATACCAGAGGCTACACAACGTGGGGGACACTATGACAGAATACCAGAGGCTACACAACCTGGGGGACACTATAGCAGAATACCAGAGGCTACACAACCTGGGGGACACTATGGCAGAATATCAGAGGCTACACAACATGGGGACACTATGGCAGAATACCAGAGGCTACACAACGTGGGGGACACTATGACAGAATACCAGAGGCTACACAACCTGGGAACACTATGGCAGAATACCAGAGGCTACACAGCCTGTGGGACACTATAGCAGAATACCAGAGGCTACACAACATGGGGACACTTTAGCTGAATACCAGAGACTACACAACCTGGGGGACACTATGGAAAAATACCAGAGTCTACACAACCTGGGGAAAATATGGCAGAATACCAGAGGATACATACAACCTGGGGAACACAATGGCAGAATGCCAGAGTCTACACAACCTGAGGAAAATATGGTAGAATACCAGAGGCTACACAAGCTGGGGAAACTATGGCAGAATACCAAAGGCTACACAACTTGGGAACACTATGGCAGAATACCAGAGCTACACAACCTGGGAACACTTTGACAGAATACCAGAGGCTACACAACCTGGGGGACTCTATGGCAGAATACCAGAGTCTACAAACCCTGGGGACACTATGGCAGAATACCAGAGGCTACACAACCTGGGGACACTATGGCATAATACTAGAGGCTACACAACCTGGGGTCACTATGGCAGAATACCAGAGGCTACACAACCTGGGGACACTATTGCAGAATACCAGAGGCTATACAACCTGAGGGACACTATGGCAGAATACCAGAGGCTACACAACCTGGGGGACACTATGGCAGAATACCAGAGGATTCACAACCTGGGGGACACTATGGCAGAATACCGGTGGCTACACAACCTGGGGGACACTATGGCAGAATACCAGAGGCTACACAACCTGGGGGACACTATGGCAGAATACCAGAGGCTACACAACCTGGGAACACTATGGCAGAATACCAGAGGCTACACAACCTGAGGTAACTATGACAGAATACCAGAGGCTACACAACCTGGGGGACACTATGGCAGAATACCAGAGGCTACACAATCTGTGGACACTATGGCAGAGTACCAAAGGCTACACAACCTGGGGGACACTGTAGCAGAATACTAGAGACTACACAACCTGGGGACACTTTGGTAGAATACAAAATGCTACACAACCTGGGGGACACTATGGAAGAATACCAGAGGCTGCACAACCTGGGGAAAATATGGCAGAATACCAGAGGCTACACAACCTGTGGACACTATGGCAGAATACCAGAGGCTACACAACCTGGGGAAACTATGGCAGAATACCAGAGGCTACACATCCTGAGGACACTATGGCAGAATACCAAAGGCTACACATCCTGAGGACACTATGGCAGAATACCAAAGGCTACATAACCTGGGAGACACTATGCCAGAATACCAGAGGCTACACAACCTGTGCACACTATGGCAGAATTCCAGAGGCTACACAACCTGGGGGACACTATGGCAGAATACCAGAGGCTACACAACCTGGGGGACACTATGGCAGAATATCAGAGGCTACACAACATGGGGACACTATGGCAGAATACCAGAGGCTACACAACGTGGGGGACACTATGACAGAATACCAGAGGCTACACAACCTGGGGGACACTATAGCAGAATACCAGAGGCTACACAACCTGGGGGACACTATGGCAGAATATCAGAGGCTACACAATATGGGGACACTATGGCAGAATACCAGAGGCTACACAACGTGGGGGACACTATGACAGAATACCAGAGGCTACATAACCTGGGAACACTATGGCAGAATACCAGAGGCTACACAGCCTGTGGAACACCATAGCAGAATACCAGAGGCTACACAACATGGGGACACTTTAGCTGAATACCAGAGTCTACACAACCTGGGGAAAATATGGCAGAATACCAGAGGATACATACAACCTGGGGAACACAATGGCAGAATGCCAGAGTCTACACAACCTGAGGAAAATATGGTAGAATACCAGAGGCTACACAAGCTGGGGAAACTATGGCAGAATACCAAAGGCTACACAACCTGGGAACACTATGGCAGAATACCAGAGCTACACAACCTGGGGACACTTTGACAGAATACCAGAGGCTACAAAACCTGGGGGACTCTATGGCAGAATACCAGAGTCTACACACCCTGTGGACACTTTGGCAGAATACCAGAGGCTACACAACCTGGGGACACTATGTCATAATACTAGAGGCTACACAACCTGGGGACACTATGGCAGAATACCAGAGGCTACACAACCTGGGGACACTATTGCAGAATACCAGAGGCTATACAACCTGAGGGACACTATGGCAGAATACCAGAGGCTACACAACCTGGGGGACACTATGGCAGAATACCAGAGGATTCACAACCTGGGGGACACTATGGCAGAATACCAGAGGCTACAAAACCTGGGGGACTCTATGGCAGAATACCAGAGTCTACACATCCTGGGGACACTTTGGCAGAATACCAGAGGCTACACAACCTGGGGACACTATGTCATAATACTAGAGGCTACACAACCTGGGGACACTATGGCAGAATACCAGAGGATTCACAACCTGGGGGACACTATGGCAGAATACCAGAGGCTACACAACTTGGGGGACACTATGGCAGAATACCAGAGGCTACACAACCTGGGGGACACTATGGCAGAATACCAGAGGCTACACAACCTGGGAACACTATGGCAGAATACCAGAGGCTACACAACCTGGGGTAACTATGACAGAATACCAGAGGCTACACAACCTGGGGGACACTATGGCAGAATACCAGAGGCTACACAATCTGTGGACACTATGGCAGAGTACCAAAGGCTACACAACCTGGGGGACACTGTAGCAGAATACTAGAGACTACACAACCTGGGGACACTTTGGTAGAATACAAAATGCTACACAACCTGTGGGACACTATGGAAGAATACCAGAGGCTGCACAACCTGGGGAAAATATGGCAGAATACCAGAGGCTACACAACCTGTGGACACTATGGCAGAATACCAGAGGCTACACAACCTGGGGAAACTATGGCAGAATACCAGAGGCTACACAACCTGAGGGACACTATGGCAGAATACCAAAGGCTACACGACCTGGGGGGCACTATCGCAGAATACCAGAGGCTACACAACCTGAGTAAAGTGTGACAGAAGACCAGCAATACAAGTTCAGTTCAGTTCAGTTCATCCCGTAACCCATCAGGTCGTTGGGGCACGCATGAAGACATGAAAATCCCACGCCAGCTCTCTCTGTCTGTCGTCGCCTGACCTATCTCACCGTGACGAACGCCTGACCACTCAGCGATGTTGTCCACCCATCTCTTCCTTGGACGTCCTCGCCCTCTCTGTCCCGGTACGGATCCAAAGAGTATCGTTGGGAATTCCGTTGGACCTCGCGACGTGCCCGCACCAGGCCATCTTTCGTCTATTGATAGTTGCGAACAGATCTTCAAAAGGACCAATTGCGTCTTCAACTCTCTGACGGATGTCTACGTTCGTGACACGATCCTGATATATAACATTTAGGAGTTTTCTATAGCACCGAATTTCCATTGCACGTATTCCGCCCTGGATATCTGCTGTAATGGTCCAGGTCTCGCAGGCATACAGAAATATTGACAGCACCAAAGAGCGCAGTAGTCTGACTTTTATGCCGAGGGCGAGGCGCTTGTCTCGCCAAATAGGTTGCAGCCTAGTCAGCGCCGCTGTTGTTTGTGCTATTCAGCTTCGAAACCTCTTCGCTGATCAACGATCCAAGATATTTGAAACGTTTCACCACCTCAAGTACCTGCCCATTTGTCTCTATGACATATTGAAACCCTGCAACGTTATTGGTCATGAGCTTTGTTTTATCAGCATTTATTTCCATACCAAAACTCAGGGCCGTTCTATCCAATCTACCAATCAACTCCTGGAGTTCCCTCTCTGTGCCTGCCAATACATCAATATCATCAGCAAAGCGGAAGTTTGTGATAAGCCTGTCACTTATTTTAACCGTGCCAACATGTCCTTTTAAGGTCGTCTCCATTATTCTCTCTAAGAAGATATTGAAGAGTGTGGGGGAGAGTATACAACCCTGTCTCACACCCACCGTCGTACGGAACCAATCGCCTAGCGTTCCCTCTACTGAAACAGCGCTGGTTGCCTGCTGATAAAGGTTTGCAATTACCCTCACAATAGCACTGTTGAACTTATAATGCCTCATTGTTGACCATAGCGCCGCATGCCACACTCTGTCAAACGCCTTTCTAAAGTCAATGAAGGCATGGAAGAGTGGTTGATGATACTCTGAGTACTTCTCATTCAGTAGACGAAGATTAAATATCTGCTCGATGGTACTCCCGCTCGAAAGCCCGCTTGTTCCTCGGCAATGATACTCTCCGCCTGAGGATTCAGTCTGTTAAGTAATATCCTCAAGAGAACTTTACTTGGATGACTTATCAGACTGATTGTTCGATAATTCTGACACACATTTATTTTTCCCGATTTAGGCAGTGGTATAATGACTGATTTTTTCCAAAAGGTGGGCCACACTCCTGTCTGCCAAATTCTATTGCAGGTGTATGTCAGGGTAGTGATTGTCGCTTCACCTCCCACTTGCAGGAGATCTGCTGGAATATTATCCACACCGACAGCCTTCCCTCTCTTCGGCATTTTTACGGCTTCATATACCTCTTCCCTTGTTATCGTTTGATTTTCCTCTATCAGACTCACTTCAGGAGACATTGCCATTCTTGGGTCACCTCGATCTTCATGCTTATATAGCTCAGAACAGTACTCTGTCCAGCGCTCACGAATGTCTTGAGCTTCTGTGAGACATTTCCCACTCTTGTCCTGAATCGTCCAATTTCCACTTTGAACAGGTCTTACTAAGTCCTTGACTAATTTATATGCTCCCTTGGCATCATTTCGTCCCAGATTTCGTTCGATAACTGCGCAATGAGCCGTTATCCAATCCACCTTGGCCTGTTTCATCTTGGTCTTTATGGATCTATTTATCTCTCTATATCGCTGAATCCCATCTAGTGTATTCTTCGCTCCCTTCAATCGTCGTCTCTTGTCACATAAGTCCAGTATTTCACTCGTGATCCATGCTTTCTTTTTAACCCTGCACCTACCTAGAATCTCAGATGCCGTGTTGATGAAAGGCGAATTCAAGGCTTCAGTCATCGTCTCAACATCTGCCTCCTCGTTTAGAACCAAGAGAGGAGCGAAACGTCCCCCCAACACCGCTCCAAAGGTCTCCACTACATCCGGGCACTTCAACTTCTCCAAGTCAAATCTCAGTCGAGTTATCTCTCTTTTCAGAACTTTCTTTAGTCGGAGATGCAATACAAGAAGAGTTCATATTTGATAGTCTGCGTTTCTCCCGTGGCAGCATACGACTGGGAAACATGGACAGTTGTCAAACCTCAAAGAAGAGAATCGGCTCCTTCAAGCGAAATGATACAGAAAGGTCTTCATAATACTTTGGACCAAAAAAACAAAAACAAAAAAGAATGCAGACATTCGACAAAAGTTGGGCATAGAGGAGAATTGGTTCATAGATTTCACCATGAACAAAAAATGTAAATGGTTTGGTTACATCAAAATACACAGCTGTCTTGAGATAACGTGGCAATGGAAGGTATGACATCAGGTATTGGCATTGGACAGATGTGACATTTTGAAGTCGATCAGCGACCGATTTTTGGATGAAGACACTGCAGTCGATGAACCAGCAATACACGGATTACAGGATTTTGAAATCATTACACGGGTCCAGCAGAGAGGAGCGCCAGAGAGGACGGAGCAAGATCATGTGTAACCAGGGAGTTGCAGAAAGCATTAGAATTTACACTTTTAACCATTTACTGAAAGGGACTGAGCACCTATGGGTCTGCTTGTAGTGCTATGATGTTGATTATTTATAGAGCAGAACAGAATGGGCAAGCAACATGTGCTACTACATGGTGGCTTAAAAAGGAAACCTTATTTTTGCTATAGATATGCGAAACACTGCGCCATGTCAGTTGGCAGTTGATTTAAGACTAAGAGTTTTCTGATAGTGGAATCTGGGTGTAGACGAGCTCCAAATTGGCATGACGGTGATGATTATGGTGCTATGATGACGATGATAGTGATGGTGGTGATGATAATGCCAATGATTGGGATGATGGTGATGATGGTGGCGAGGAAGTATGTTGATGATGGTGATTACGGTGGTGATGATGATGATGAGGGTGATGATGGTGATGTGATGACGACGGTGATGATGATGATTTGGCGATGGTGATGTGCTGATGATGCTGATGATGATAATGATTGTTTTGGTGATGGTGGTGATGGTGGTGCTAATGATGGTGATGGGGATGATGATGGTGATGATGATGGTGATGATGATGATGGTGATGATGATGATGGGGGTGATGATGGTGATGATGATGCTGATGGAGATGCTGATGGTGGTGGTACTGATGGTGATGGTGGTGCTAATGATGGTGATGGGGATGATGGGGGTGGTGATGATGGTGAAGATGTTGGCGGTGATGATGATGGTGGTGGTGGTGATGGTAAACAAAAGATGTTGATGGTGATGATGATCATGGTGATGATGATGGTGGTCAAGATAATGATGATGGTGATGCCATGATGATGATGGTGGTCATGGTGATGTTGGTGGTGGTTATGGTGATGATGGTGGTGGTTATGGTGAGGATGGTGGTGGTTATGGTGATGATGGTGGTGGTCATGGTGATGATGGTGGTGGTCAGGGTGATGATGATGGTGGTCATGGTGATGTTGGTGGTGGTTATGGTGATGATGGTGGTGGTCATGGTGATGATGGTGGTGGTTATGGTGATTGTGGTGGTTGTTATGGTGGTGGTTTTGGTGAAGATGGTGGTCGTCAGGGTGATGATGGTGGTGGTTATGGTGATGATGGTGGTAGTTATGGTGATGATGGTGGTGGTCATGGTGATAACGGTGATGCTCATGGTGATGGTGGTCATGGTGATGATGGTGATGTCCATAATGATGATGGTCGGGGTCATGGTGATGATGGTGGTGCTCATGGTGATGATGGTGATGGTGGTCATGGTGATTATAGTGATGGTGGTCATGGTGATGATGATTGTGTCATGGTGATGATGGTGATGGAGATGATGATGATGGTGATGGTCTTGGTGATGAGGGTGATGGTCATGGTGATGATGGTCATGGTGATGATGGTCATGGTGATGATGGTCATGGCCATAGTGATGATGGTGATGGTGGTCATGGTGATGGTGGTGGTGATGGTGATGAGGGTGATGGCCATGGTGATGATGGTGATGGTCATGGTGATGATGATAATCATGATGGTCATGGTGATGATGGTTGTGGTCATGGTGATGATGATGGTGGTCATGGTAATGATGATAATGCTGATGGCCATGGTGATGATGGTGATGGCCATGGTGATAATGCTGATGGCCATGGTGATGATGGTGATGGTGGTCATGGTGATGGTGTTGGTCGTGGTCATGGTGATGATGGTGGTGCTCATTGTGATGAAGATGGTCATGGGGATGATGGTGATGGCCATGGTGATGGTGATGGTGATCATGGTGATGATGATGATGATGATGATGGTCATGGTGATGATGCTGGTGGTCATGGTGATGATGGTGGTGGTCATAATGATGATGGTGATGACGGTAATGATGATGATGATAATATTGATTATACAGCCCCTTTAGCTGTGATCTGGTAGCTCTTAACATTTCAATGCCTTCCGTGCAGCACATGTCTTCCTCAGTTGTTGTGGTGAAGTGTAGTGTGGCGTGCATGTTGGAGTGCGGTGGCAGCAGCCGGTATCTCAGATAGTTAGCCTTGGACACAGAGTCAGGAGATGCTTAAGGGATATGGCCTGTTCTCAGCTTGAAGATCAAATTCTGGGCTCTTCGGTTCAGTTTCTTGACTGGGTCGTGTGGATCTGAAATATGTTGGGCATATCTTGTATGTAACCCCTTGATTTAGTCTTTCTTGTCTGTAGTTGTTTCCCAGGATCTGCTAACAGGTCTGTAGTATGGTACAAGGTAGTGGATGTGGTAACGTCACCCCGCCTTCTGGTCAGCTCATCAACATTCTAATGTCCTGGGATCCCGGCATGACTAGGTCTCCACTGGAGCACGACTTCAACTCCACTCAATTAATTTATGGATGTCATTAACATCTGGAGACGTGTTTTCTTGAAGCCCAAATTTTGAGTCTGAGAATATAACAATTTCCTTTTCGATTCAGAGCTTTTTATTTTGCAATTATTTGTGCTTCGTAGTTGGAATAGGTATCTCCGCAAAGGGCCGTAGATGAAGGCGTGGGCTTCTCTATGCAGGTTATGGTATTAAATTACAGCGCCATATCCAGATCCATCTGTGTACTTGTATGAGAGATATTTTGTGAATATGAGTCTATAGTTTCCAAGGCGACAGTTTTTAGCATGGCATAGAAGTCGCTTAAAGATTACCGCCTCGCTAGTTGCATGCACGAAAGATGAGAAAAGGTCCGAATTCCGTTTTCTGAGCAGCGAAGATGTATTACAATTAATCGCCAAATGAAGCTCGCTTCATTTGCAGCACCCTCGTAACAATACAATGGCTATAGCATAAGAAGAACGAACTGACTTAAGTGCACAAGGAAGTATACGTGAGAGATGGATAACATCATCATCATGAAGCATGTCATTTGCAGAACATCACTCTCAGAACAGCCAATCTGTAAGACAATCGATCACTGGTCAGCTCTTCCGTCTCTGCCAATGTTAGCCCTAGAGTCTCTGTAATGACCCTTGTCCATCTTCTCCTCGGTATGCCTATGACTCTTTTGCCAGTACCCTACCCTCCAGTATTGTTATTTCTAGACTAATGTGACTTTTGATGTAACCAAAGTATGTTAATCTTATAGACATAATGGTGTTTACTAGCCAGTTTTGTACTATATCAAGTTCCGGTAGGATTTCTACCCTTTTCTTTTACTCTGTCCATGGTATTTTGAGCACCCTCCTGTAGCATAATTGCTCGAAGGATTCAACCTTCTTCTATAGTGTTTATGTGGTCTCCTCCATATGTTGCCATCGGGAAGATGCAAGTCCGCAGGATCTTTATGTGGTCTCCTCCATATGTTGCCATCGGGAAGATGCAAGTCCGCAGGATCTTTATGTGGTCTCCTTCATACGTTGCCATCGGGAAGATGCAAGTTCGCACGATCTTTATGTGGTCTCCTCCACGTGTTGCCACCGGGAAGAAGCAAGTCCGCAGGATCTTTATTTTCTCATTTTGTTAGTGTTCTGCCATACGTTTTCCGTTTTAATTAATCTCTGTAGTGCAATGGGCATTTTGCTCCTTGTTTCTTGTTGGCGATCTCCATTGCTGCTTATAGTCGAGCCGAGATATTCAACACTCGTGACGTTCTGAACTTTTTGCTTACCTGGGATAACTGTAGGTCTGGCTTTTGTTTTGTCACTAGAGTGAAGACTATCTGCAGCAACATCTGACTGCGCTCAACTCTGAATGTGAAAGATACAGAATGAGAATTAGCACATCCAAAACAGAAACTTTGCAGATAAGCAGATCGCCTGGTAACATGAACGTTATGGTAAATGGGACAAAGATCAAACAAGTGTAGGCGTTCAAGTACTTGGGCAGTGTTTTCACCCAGGATAGAGGTTTAGATAGAGAGATTGAGTTCAAGTACTTGGGCAGTGTTTTCACCCAGGATGGAGGTTTAGATAGAGAGATTGAGATCAGGTGCCAAAAAGCAAATGCGATTGCATACCAGCTGTCACCATTATTGAAACACCCTAACATAAACATGTCATACCAGCTGTCACCATTATTGAAACACCCTAACATAAACATGTCATACCAGCTGTCACCATTATTGAAACACGCTAACATAAACATGTCCACAAAAAAAATGCAAATCAACAGTATATTCATGCCAACTTTCTGTTACAAGTGCCAAACTTGGACTTTAACAAAACTCTAGAGAGAAAGATCACGAGATATGAGATGAGAGGCCTCTGGACAACAATCAACGTAACCAGGAGAGAAAGAATGCCCAATGAGGATGTGAGAAGAATAGTTAAAGCAAGACCCTGCTCTGAATATATTGATGGAGTAAGAATCAATTCTTTCGGCCACAAAATGAGAATGCATCCTGACCAACTACCCCTGTACGCCTATAACGCACTATGTTCGGGTTTTCGCAACCGTGGCAGACCGAGAACTAGATGGATAGGAAATGTTGCGGATATTCTAAATCGCCATTGGATGACGACCACTTCAGCAACCCTGGACAGAAAACTACGGCTCCCCACGGCACCTCATGGCACAAGTGGATAAGACAAGACAAAACAAGACTAGTGCTAATTATTTTAGTCTTGCCGGTGTTAATGAAAACATGTTGCTTCTTGCTCTGTCGTTTGATCATCTATTCCAGTCCCACAGCGCACCTCGAGACGACCAATGTATCATCTGGATATCTTACTTCTGGTATTGAATTCCCGCCGACTGACACAGGTCCATATTTTCATACTCTATGTCATTGCTGACATTTCTCATGATGTTTTCTGCATAAATATTTAACAGATTAGAGGAGAGTATGCATACTTGTCGCACTCCCTGGGGCACCTCAAACCAGTCCAGTTATTCTGACCGTTGCTTGTTGTTCCCTATACAATGATGCGATCAGTCAAATTAGATGCGTCGTGAATCCCATGTTTGACATCATTTTTATAACATTTCGTACCCCTCACAATCGAAAGTCTGTGTATAGTCTGTGAAGCAGTTGTGCAAGTTGACAGTGAATTCCTCGCACTTTTCAATAATATTTCTTATGCTATACCTTCTGCATGCCTCTGTCCTGTTGAAAACTTACCTATGCCATATGTGATTTCGTTTAATATAATAACCTTTTTATGATGTAGACGGATTACATTATGATCACTAATTAGTGCGGTAATAATCGATTCAGATCACCGATCACAGATGGTTATATCTATACAAAATAAATCCTCCAACTCAGGCTTACAACACCACACTTGGTTAAAGAGAGGTAACTGCGGCTCTGCACGAGTATTAACTGCACGTATGGAAGGCAACAGAAAGTCGTAATCAATCTTTTACTGATATTTCAGCTGTGTGCTATCAAGTAATTTGATCCTTTCAGGGTGTATAGTATAAATCCACTGCAGTTAAAAGCACATCCCTCGCGTATTCGAGGAGTTGGGCTCCATACCGATGTCGTAGAACTAAAATCTTCGGATTGCAAGACTTTAATTCTCCATTTATATATATAGTAATAATAATAATTCGTCCATCGTCGTTGATGAGAACCACCAACATCATCACGTGTCACAATGCAACCTTGAGTATGTGTGTACGCTCATGACTGATCAAGCCAATTTGAGCCTTGAAAAGTATGTGACACGACTGGCAAATGTAGTCAGCAGTGGTCTCTCTTATTTTCTCTGCTCTTGACGACCTGATTGCACGTATATCCTGGGCTGCCTGGATACAGAGACCCTCGCTGAGTTCAACGCCGTCTGTGGCCGGGCTATTCCATGTTGAGCGATGTTGAGCCAGGTTCTCCCAGGTGTTAATGTCTATTTGATAGCACTTAAGGGACTCCTTCAGACTGTCCTTGAAGCGCTTTTGTTGGACGTCTTTCTGATCGTTCTCCTTCACTCAGTTCGCTATACAGGAGTGTCTTTTGACATCTTTCGTTTGACAATCGGGCAAAGTGGCCAGCCCATCTCAATTAGGATTTTGCAGAAGTTCAGGAATACTTTGCATGTTGGCTCTGGACAGCACTTCAGTATCTGTGATATGGTCATGTCAGCGTATATGCAATATGCGTCACAGACAGTTCATGTGAAAATGATTTAGCCTCCTGGCGTCTCCACCGTAGACAGTTCAGCTGTCACGCGCGAAAAGCAGTGTGGGTACAATGGTAGCACGGTAGACCTTCAGATTAGTCATTATGCTGATTCCTCGACGTGCACATACCATTGAGCGAGAGATTCGGTCAAAATCTGTGCTGTTCTTTGCTATTCTATTAGCCAGCTCATCAGCAATAGGCACTTATCTCGATAGCGTGCTTCTGAGGTAGACACATTTTTCAACTGCTTGTAATTTCTGTCCCTTCACTGTAACTACTGGCTGTTTATGGTATGTGCCTGGTGCCGGTTGATACATGATCTCGGTTTTCATTTTGCTAATTGTCAAGCCAAAGTTGTCACAAGCAGCAGTGAAGTTGTCCATGCCCTTCTGCATATTCCGATCTGAGCTACTGTTCGGAGCACAGTCATCCGCAAACAAGAGTTTGCATATCGTGTCGTGCATCACCTTGGTCTTCGCCTTCAGTCTGCGTAGATTGAATAGATCATCATCCATGCGGTACTTTCCTAACAGTAAGCCAGGTTTCCATTTTAAGCGTGTCGATGAGAGGAACGAACCCGGAATCTTTGTATTGAGAAGAGAGCGTTCCGCCCACTCTACTACTCAGACGCTCATTTACGTGCATAACTGAGGCAATGATGGGTTTATTTTTGTTAATGTTAAACACTGCAATTTTGTCGTAACCTCTTCAAGCGCATTTAGCACTTTCCACTTCAGCTGGAATTGTGTGCTGGTTTTAATGGCAGTTATAATAGTAGTGTCAGACATGCTTACCGCTCATGCTATTCTTAGGGTTACATAGACTGTCGTTCCAAACGTGTAATGTTTTACACTTTACGTCTGTATAAAACATTGCAACATCTCTTTACTCGTGTATATGTCATTAAATTATTCTATATTTTAATCATCTCGCCAATTGTGATCCTTCCTTGACGGGGTGCAACTAGAGAATGTCAACGAGTACATCTATCGTGGGTGCCTCCTCAATTTGGGGAATAACTTGGAACCTGAAAAGACGATCCTGGACGTTGCCAAGACCTGAACCTACGGACCTCTATCTTCAATTCCACTGTTTCCCCTGCTATGAGCTACGGTGCTGAGACATGGACACTAACAAATTCACTTAGGGACAAACTGAGAGTGACCCAGGTCTTTCTGGAGAGACGATTGGTAGGGATCACTCTCCTGAACCAACGTAAACACAAACTTCCCAATTCTGACATACTGCGAATTGTTGTTGGTAAAGGATCCTGTAATCTATGCAGACAAGGCAATACATAGATGGGCATGGCACATGTTACGGCGAAATGATAGTCGATGGAGCACGGCGACAGTAATATGGTACCGCCGAGGTAAAACGAGACGGCGGGGACACCTCCAATGCGTTGGTAAGACTCACTTGCTGTACACAACAACATCCTAGACTCCTCTGGAGAATGGCTTTCGTGGCCCATGACAGGGTTCGCTGGAGACGAAGTTGAAGCCTGCTGCTTCGCTGGGGAACGGGTCATCAAGATAAAGATATTTGAATCACAGGAAACCAAGAAAATGAAAATATAAAGCAAAACATATAGATCGAACATGTTATTCAGAGTGCAGAGAAATATACCGGCCAAGACTCCCACTTCACTTCTACGTAGGTTTTCCTAGAAGCGAGCTATTTTCATGGCACACCGGCTAATGAGGTGGGGGATCGACGTGATCCCCGTGATTGTGAGCGTCACACAGATGAAACCAATCATAGCACAACCCACTTGGAGGACCCCGGTCTACTTTCATCAGCACACTCTGGATGTCAGAAAAGCTACTGCAGTCCGTCACTTAACTCACTTCTCATGGCGCACAGAACAGCAGTGTTACTCGATGTGGGCATTCAACAACAACACACACTACCAGATCATCTTCTTCAGTAGAGAGGAGGATTTACAACAACACACACTACCAGATCATCTTCTTGAGTAGAGAGGAGGATTTACAACAACACCTCACATGGCTCGACTCAGCCTGGCTGGAGTATGACAGGAAGATCAACAGAAACTATGACAATTTACCGTCAACCGACACAGCGTAGTTGCCATACCGGGGGCAAACCCCTAAAGCAGGCATGGGTTGTGTACGTGTCTGGGAACGGTCTTCTTTGACGACGACAGACTGGACAGCGAGATAGAAAATGGAATTAAAAAGACAAACAAGGTGCACTACCAACTAGCACCAATTCTGAAACATCCAATTGTCTACACAAGACGCTGGTAAACACGTTGTTATGTTATAAGTGTCAAACTTGCACCATGTTAGATCGGCACGAAAGTCAGACCGAGGCCTGTGAGATGAGCTGTGGACGTAGTGCAGCAGGAAATACAATTCGCAACACAATTCGCAACAGCACGCAGAGGAATATGGTGGGGACTACATTGTTTAATTACTATATTGAAGCAGAGAAAATAGTGTTTTGGACATTTGACAAAGATGCCGTATGATCAACCTGCAGCGAGGTCCTACTATATGGAGGATTAAAGGTCACGGGCAAGATATCGACCCTGACGACAATGGATAGAGGGAATCTACAAAATAGTCTTAAAGTTCCACATGTCGGCAGCACAAGACTCCCGCGTAGTGAAAATCATATGCTTTAACTTGCTCGACTTACAGGTTTATTACTAATTCATGAAATGTAGTGATATATTGATGTATCGATGGCATTATGATTACCTAACTGACAACAGTCATTGAATGTTGGCTCAACATTTTAGAGCAGAAACATATCAATGCAATCGTTCAGGGACCAATCGTAGAGAAAAACAAAATGACGTACGTTACAGCGTCAAGACCTTCGTCAGGGACAAATAACACGCAGAAATAACTGTAACAGTTCCAGCCGGAGCATGAGTGTTTATGGCAGGGGTGATGTGGTCAGCGACTCTGAGAACAAAGGTACCTGAATATGTGCTAAGGTCACTCTCCGTCTCCACACTCTGCCAAGGTCACTCACCGTCTCGACATTAAGCCGACAAAGGAAAACGGGGGGGTTGGGAGAAAGAATGTGTCTAGTACAGGTAAGGGCTAGGAGCTGACCACTTTGATGTTCCGATTTGGGTAGTATGAGGTTAGTGACAGACAGAGGCCAGTAGAGCTTGCTGTGACATTTTGAGTGACAGGAATTCAGAGTAATTCGTTCCAATAACAACTAAATGGAGGTAGATCCAAACTAGAAGATGGCTTGAGTAGACATCCCACAGAGGCCATTGGACAACTCTGATACTGCTTGAGACTATATACTACTAGACACAGTTTAACTCAAGCAGACTGGCCATGGAGAGAGAGAGAGAGAGAGAGAGAGAGAGAGAGAGAGAGAGAGAGAGAAAGAGAGAGAGAGATAAATTTAGCCAGGAGTCTGTTTAGCTCGCCGATTTTATAGAAGAGCGATTGATAGGCTGTTTTCGAATGTTAGTGAGATATAATGCCTTTGAGTCTTGGCCAGTCGATCTATAAAGTGTGTGTGAGGCGCCCTGTGTCTAGAAGAGATCTGAATGTGTGTTGTACGTGCAGAACACCTTGTGAACGAATTATGTTCTGAAGGGTTACGCGAGTGTACAGACCGACTAGGAGAAATCTGGATGTGTGTGTGGTGTGTGAGGGACACCGAGGGAACGATGAATGTTCTAGATTCTGTGTATACGCAGATCGATTGAGTGTGTGATCACATGTGAGTATACGTTGAATAGATTGAATGTATTATGTCAAGATCACCCGCCTAAGGGGATCTGAGTGAATGTACAGAATACGATCGTGAAGTCGAGTTTTTTAGAGTGTGTTGAGGATGCAGATAAGGGGAGGAGAGTGTGCGGCTAGAACTGGGTTGGGGTAGTTCGAAGTAATATTCAATACGCTTTTGCTTATAACCTCTGCGCATCTATTTAGTTAGATGTATTTCTTGTGTTTTTTGTAATCTCATTGCACTACCTTTAATAGTTGTATGAATAGGATGTAATAAATATGCCACCTGCTGTGAGCTATGTTATTTGCTGTGTGTGGTCATGAATGATGTGGATGCATGTGGTAACAGGTAACATTCTAGATAGAAAAACTCTAGTGAAAACCTGGTCCTTGCTGCACAATTAACAGATTCCAACAACAAACAAGACATGATGTAAAGGAAGGTGGCTTAAGTAAGCAGCCATACCTGAAAGTGTTCAGGAACGTTTGTCACGGCATGCCAATTAGTACAATGGGTGGACGAAACCAGAAGTGGATCCCATCTATCACATATTATCCCATCTATCCCATATTAGCCCATCTATCCCATATATCTATCTATATATCTATCTATCTATCTATCTATCTATCTATCTATCTATCTATCTATCTATCTATCTATCTATCTATCTATCTCATCTATCCCATATTAACCCATCTATCCCTCTATCGATCTATCTATCTATATATTTATCTATCTATCTATATATTTATCTATCTATCTATATATCCCATATTAACCCATCTATCCCATCGATTTATCTATCTATCTATCTCATCTATCCCATCTATCGATATATCTCTACATCTGTATATCTATGTACATATATTTATATATATATATTATATATATATATATATATATATATATATATATATATATATATATATATATATATATATATATGTATTTCTTCAGTCCATTTATGTTGTTAGACGTCATGGTGAGATATGACCTCCTTTGTTTCATACGTTTTGGCAGGTGAAAATCAGCTCGTGACTTGCCACGTCAATCTGTTACCAACCGTTTGATTGGTATACCCTTTTGTGGAACTGGGGGTGATGGCAGCGTATATTAGAGCAAGCTAGACCCCCAGTCTGTCAGGTGCCATCTAAGCAGCTCCGCTAACCACATAACCAAAATCTGATGTTATAGCCACACAGTCCCCATTTTGCGACACATTCTCTGTGCGGCGAGAATTCCTAAAATAATTTGAGTAGATTTTTAACTTGAATTTTGACCGAGCAACAGCCGCTTAATCTACTCTTTTCGATTTCCAAATGCCCTGGGATTTGTAACGTTAGCGCCACTGCACACGGGTGTCTGATCTCACTACTTAGACATCAGGGGACATTTAACCAGATTCTCCACGTGAAAAAAGTCCTCATCTTCATCATGATTTGAACACACGACCTCCAAGCACATGAGGCGAACACCTTAACTGGAGACCATTACATAAAAACGTATACAGAAAAAAGGGGAAGTGGATTAATTTTAAAAAAATAAGAGAAGGAAATCAAGGAAGAGAAAAGGGTGCAAGAGAAAAAAGGCCTTCACAAATGTATGGAATGTACTTAATCAATGCGGTTTAATACATCCAATAAGGACAAATAATTTTCAAGCTCAAACTAGTGTTGATAATTGGAAGAGCAGAAGACGATGCTAGTCTACCTTGCCCTGGCGTCTAGGACTATTTAAGTGACTGGCGACAGGAGATCCGGTGTTATTGAATATTTAATTTCGGAAGCAGCACACGAAGAGTTCAAGGCCAGTCTCACCAATGTATCTCAATTTGCATAGGTTGAAAAAAATAGTGCAGATAAGGTAAACTGACTTGCATCTGACCCCCGACTCCCTCCCCCCACCCCCTCCCTTTCATCCAAAATCCTGAATCCGAAAGGAACGCAGACCGTGTCTGGATACCACTGGGACACGTTACGCAACTACGTTAGCTTTGGCAAAACAATATGTCACTGTGGTCCATTAAGTGAGTTTACGAGTAGGATTTTAATCAACAGGTCATGCACGTTTATATCTCGTCTGTTTGCCACCAGAAAAGGCTCAGGAAACACCACACTTATGAAAGGATCTGCATAAAGGATAAACAGATGACGGAACAAGATCTCGCGGACAGAAAAGATGGGAAGATGAAAAGTAAGAACAAGTTTAACATGGCCAGATGGAGGACATTGACTAGGGGGCAAGGCGTTGGTACAAGAGACAGGGAAAAATCACTCGGCAGTTGATAATCGAAAAGTATGCTTATAGACCGTTGTCCGGGTAAAAACAAAAATTCTGTTAAAAATCTAACTAATCGATTACTGGATCCTCGCCGGTGCAAAGGAGTCCGTGCATTGTGCTGAGATTCTCCAAAAATGTGGAGAAGACAAGAGCACTTATGGGTTAAACCGCGTGCAATGACGTTTGATTCTTCGACTAAACTAAACTAAGCTACGTGGTAGAGACTCTTACGGAACAAAAACCGTCAGCGACTCGTGTGTCCTATGGAGGAAATCTCGACTTCCTGGCACAGGCGACTGAGAGTGAGTCACAGCAAGATTGAGGGTGAGATGAAGTGTAAAGGAGATAGTAGGTTTATAGTAGAATGTGGCGAGAGACCACAAAAGCAGATAAAGACAGCAATGTCAAGAATGTTTACTGATGAAGAAGATATACTATAAGTGAATCGATTTAATGTATGGAAAATATTGAAATAGCCAATGAAGTTCGAGAGGTCTGCCTCAGACATGCAAGTTTTACTTATGTCCTTCACATGGGTATCTTTTTGTTTTTGGCCTGTTGCGGTCTCTGTACCATCACATATATGTGTTTTCTCCTGGTACGGTTACTGTTCCAAACCTATATGTGTTTTTGTTCTGGTGCTGTCACTGAGCCATTACCAATATGTGTTTTTGTTCTGGTGCTGTCACTGAGACATTTTCTATATTTGTTTTTGTTCCGGTGCTGTCACTGGGAAATTGTCTATATGTGTTTTTGTTCCGGTGCTGTCACTGGGAAATTGTCTATATGTGTTTTTGTTCCGGTGCTGTCACTGGGAAATTGTCTATATGTGTTTTTGTTCAGGTGCTGTGGCTGAGACATTGTCTATATGTATTTTTATCGAGAGTTCCATCAGTGAATGTTCCGATGCAGTTGGCTTCATTTTTTTCTTTGTCTCTTCATACATCATTTTCGAATATTTGAGAGGAAGCTCCTCTACACTTTTCTGGAGTCTATCGATATTCAGTGTCTTCGATATCAACTTAACCTAGCTTAACTTAACATCTTTATTCTGGTTTATACAACTCTGCAGTCTGTATAAAACCAATTTCCTGGAGGGTGTGCGTGTCTATCTTAAGAAATTCAAACACTAGGAGTAGTTCCATTGTCTCCAACTATTGGTACTGCTGAGAGCTGTAGAGTACATTCCTTGCACGAGATCTCGTTCTTTTTTTTGGGTTTTAGAGCTGATAATACTTACGAGGCATCAGTTAGAAATACTATGTATTCTTAGTGAATATCTTCATATTGGAATACTCTCGCAGAAGTTAAAGGAGTTTGTTCCCGTTGTTAGCTTTTAATCTGCGGTTGGGATCAAAATGCTGAGCAGCGCAGGAGCTGCAGTGGTCAGCGACCCATAGCTGACTGCTAGCGTCAGGGCCAGCGAACCAGAACTGCCAAGACCCTTCTAAACCTCCACGCGGTGATCCTGGATAACAGGCTGCAACAGGACAGACTGGCTAAGGAGAAGGGATAGAAGAGGGAATGCTAACCCGGTACTAAAAAAATGCTTGCTTAAGTCGGATGTGTTGGACCAAAAGGTGCAAATATCGCGGTCAAGCTGTAAACTACGACACAACGCATTCCGTTCTCTGGTCTACATTCTGCTACTTAAGCCCTTTCATGGTTTATTAGTGGGAGATTGAGAACGAACGAAGAAGAAGAAGAAGAAGAAGAAGAAGAAGAAGAAGCTGCGGTTGTTTTGTTTGTTTGTGATCGCTGTTCCTTAGTCTGTAATCGACTTCTTCCCCTCCATTGGTTGTGGCTTTGTTAGCTGAGACATCTGTATATACTCATATCCATGTTTCTGGCGTGTAGACTTTTCAAAGATTTACGTTTACATCCTCGGGAAGGCATACTTTGTTATCTATTCCGAAAAAAGTATTAACCTAGTTTATGCAGTTCTGGGGACTGTAGTGACAAGCAGCCTTTATTCCCCATCTCTATACATTCTGCTGTTAGATCTCAGCAATGAGAATAAACACCGAAGTGATGGTAGTTATTATTGCTGACTATGACCAGATGGAAAGCAGTGGCTTAGCAATGGATTGTGCATGCACAAGAGCGCGGGGTTTCCGGGAAGCAAAGGTAGTCAACTTTTTGTACATTTTAGAATATGATTAAACCAAGCTCAAATCTACACGCGGGAAATCAAACCGAATGTCCCACATATGTGATTTGATAACCGACCAGCGCGCGGCATGCCATGACAACAATTTGTCACCGGAAGTAATCTAAACAGACATGACGTCACAACCGACACGTAACAACATTTAAGATTTTCTGTTGACATATTCTATTGCTCTGTAAGGAATCTGATTAGTTTATTGTTACAGTGTATCAAATTCATCATGATTAGTAAGTGTTGTCTCTGTAACAGAGGTTGACGGTAAGGAATCCCCACCTGTCTCTGTCTCGCGCCAGGCTGGTGCATGCGGTCAAACTGTGTCCAGACCATATCCTGATGTTGTCTGTCCATATGTACCTCTGTTGCCCTTTGGCTCTCTTGAACTCTACTTTGCCCTCTAAAATAACCATTAGCAGGCTGTTATGATGCTTGACAGGACCAAAATGTTTGATTTGCCTTATTTGTATTTCCTTCAGAAGTGTCTTGTCCACCTGGAGTTGTTCCAGAACCTCATTATTGGTTTTTATATCTTCCCAAGAAACTCGTCCAAGTCTTCTGAATACAAACATTTCAAAAGGCTTCAATACGCTTCTCGATTTTCTTTGTCAGAGTCAAGGTTTCTACTCCATAGAATATAACTGAATGCACATTGCATTTTAGAGTTCTCATTTATAAGATCTGAGATATCTGCTTTGACAGAAGTGTATCTCTCTAAGATCTGAGATATCTGCTTTGACAGAAGTGTATCTCTCATGCTGTTAAATGTATTTTTAGCCATTGCAATTCTTTGAATGATCTACCTTTCATATTTGTCATCAACTGAAATGAGTTGGCCAAGATATACATGGCTTGACACTTGTTCCAGAAATTCTCCATCTATGTGGATGAAAGGTTTTGAACTTGCTTTCTTTTGGTGAACATCATAACTTTAGTCTTTTTGATGTCGATTTCCACCCATAATGCTGACTTTCACTTGATATCTTGTCTATTAAGTTCTGCAGATGTACTGGATCCTCTACTATTAACATTATATCATCAGCATATATTATTGATGCTACATCCTCCTATATTCAATACAGGCATATCATCTATGTGTTTGAAAATCTGTTCTGTGTATACATTAAACAAGCAAACGGAGAGGACACATCCCTTTCTAACGCCTTTTTAATAGTTATACTAGATGACGCCTCCTCTCTTGTTCTCAAACAAACTGATTCATCCCAATGCACAGTTTGTGATAAGTTTGATATCCTTACCATCCAGTTTGATATCCTTACCATTCAGATTGATATCCTTACCATACAGATTGATATACTCCAGACATCTTATCAACTGTTCATGCTTCACATTATCAAACACTTTAGCATAATCAATGAAGCAAGCATATACGTCCATTTACATCTCCATGTATTTTTCTACAATCATTCTCATACAGAAAATCCCTACTTTTGTTCAGCTGTTCAGCTTAAAACCAAACTGCTCCGCACTGACCTCTTGGTTAATCTTTCCTTTAATTCTTTACTGTATGATTTTAAGAAGTGTTTTGGGGACATGGCTCATCAAACATAGTCCGGAAATCCGCGCAACCTACTGCCCTGGTCTTCTTAGACAACATTATGAACTCAGAAATTGTTAGGTCTTGTGGTACTGCATATATGTCGTTGCAAAGATTTGTTACTCCATCAACACCAGATTTGTGCAGTGCTTCTATCGTTTCTATGGTAATGCCATCTGGTCCACCCGCTTTCCTTTTCTTCAATATTCTTACAGCTCTTTCAACTTAATCCCGCTTAACTTTTACTTCAGGTTTACATCGTCTTTCATCGTGAAAGAGAGCATCAACATATTCCGCCCATCTTTTATGTTGTTTATTTTGTATCAAACATATTTCCTGCTTTGTCCTTTATACTAAACCCACCTTTTCTGGCTTTTTATTTCCTCAAAAATGTCTCTAGTGTTGTGTTTTGCGCTCATAGCTTTTCTAACTTGTATATTTGTCCTCCAATACATTTCTCTTCAATTTGTCTGCACATTGATCTAATTTTATTATCAATCATGTTTTAATTATTTGAGTATTTTGCTTGTTTCCGGTGTTCCATAAGTTTCAGAATGTCCTCAGTCATCCATACTTGTTTTGCATGTTCTTTCTTATTTGGTCGGATGCAGTTTGCTTTCCGAATGCTGTTTTTTAAGCATTCGCAATATACATCGGATTTTTCTTTTTAATTTGCACTATTATTCTGTTCTGTGCCGTCAATTAGGAGACTTTCATATATGTTCTTGGTTTCCACTTTATATCGTTCTTGTAAGTCACATTGTTTTAAAGCTGATTAGTTTGGCTGATTTATTTTGACATTACCATTTTTTGTGGCCTTATTTTAAATTTTACAGCTATAGGATTATGATCTGAATTAATATCTGTTTCTGGATATGTTGTTACTTTTTTAACACTTCCTAAATCTGTCTCTGATCATAGCAAAGTATCTGATTTCTTTTTTTATCACTTGGACTTGTCCATGTGTATAGCTTCCTCTTGTGTTGTTGAAAGAAAGTATTGCATACAATAATGGGATTATCCTCACATAATTATGTTAGTCTATCGCCTCTTTCATTCATTTTTACAATACCAAATCCTCCCACCATGTTTGCCTTGTCCAATTTTAGCGCTTATATCACGGACCACTATAAGTACATCCGTTGTTTTTACTTGTTTTTACTTGTTTTTGTCCTTTTTGCAGTTCTTCATAATACTCAACGATGTCCTAATTGCAATAATCTTGCGTGGGAGCGTAAATTTGCACTATGGACAAATCAAAAGGTCCTGCGCTTGTTGTTAACAGTATCACTCTGTGTTTGTATGTCCAGTATCCTTTAATTCTATTTTTTAACTAATTCTTTATTAAGAAACTAATGCCATGTTGGTGTTGTTCTCCGCCTGAGTAAATAAATATATGGTTCTCCTTTTCTAAAAGGCCTGTATCCATCCATCTGGTTTCAGCCACCCCAATTATATCCAGTTTTATGCTTTCAAACTCCTGTATTAGGTCATCCAGCTTTCCTGCCAGGTATAATGTTCTTACATTCAAAGTTCCAATACGGAGATTTTCCATCCTGGTTTTCAGACGGACATTATCAATATAGGGCCCTTCATTAACTGATTTTAGGCCGCACACGACAAATTGGTCTGACTCGTTCATCAGATCCATGCTACTGTTTACAACAGAGTTCTGTACCGCGTGTACTATTTCTGAATGATTCATTACGTTTTTTGGTAATATATATCTACGTGCCCAATACGCCTCGCGTGTGCCACACACTTTACTGTTTCGCGTTGTAAACCGTTCCTTTTTTATATTTTCCGCCTTACTCGCTGTCCCGGTCTTCTTGTACTTGGGATGAACATCTTCTAACCGTGAATCTCTCCATAGTTCACTCATATAGTTTAGCCAGTCAGCCATTTCCCAACCATGGATCTCTCCACAGTTCACACATGTAGTTTAGTCAGTCAGCCATCTCCCAACCGTGAATCTCTCCATAATTCCCTCAGGTAGTTTAGCCAGTCAGCCATCTCCCAACCATGTATCTCTCCACAGTTCAAACATGTAGTTTAGCCAGTCAGCCATCTCCCAACCGTGGATCTCTCCATAGTTCACACATGTAGTTTAGCCAGTCAGCCATCTCCCAACCGTGGATCTCTCCATAGTTCACACATGTAGTTTAGCCAGTCAGCCATCTCCCAGACATGGATCTCTCAATAGTTCACACATGTAGTTTAGCCAGTCAGCCATCTCCCAGACATGGATCTCTCCACAGTTCACTCATGTAGTTTAGCCAGTTAGCCATCTCTCAACCGTGGATCTCTCCATAATTCACTCAGGTATTTTAGCCAGTCAGCCATCTCCCAACCGTTGATCTCTCCATAGTTCCCACATGTAGTTTAGCCAGTCAGCCATCTCCCAACCGTGGTTCTCTCCATAGCTCCAACATATAGTTTAGCCAGTCAGCCATCTCCCAACCGTGGTTCTCTCCATAGCTCTCACATATAGTTTAGCCAGTCAGCCATCTCCCAACCGTGGATCTCTCCATAGCTCTCACATATAGTTTAGCCAGTCAGCCATCTCCCAACCGTGGTTCTCTCCCTAGCTCCAACATGTAGTTTAGCCAGTCAGCCATCTCCCAACAGTGGATCTCTCCATAGCTCTCGCATATAGTTTAGCCAGTCAGCCATCTCCCAACCGTGGTTCTCTCCATAGCTCCAACATGTAGTTTAGCCAGTCAGCCATCTCCCAACAGTGGATCTCTCCATAGCTCCCACATGTTATTTAGCCAGTCAGCCAAGATTCAAATTAAATCAGCGCAGAAATTACAAACAGTTGCCAGTTTGCCTTATCTGGGATACAACATGACTCAAGATGGAGACTGTTCTTGTTTTTGAATGCCCATAATGAGTAAGTTTACTCTTTTGTGCGCCCTGAAAATTGGCGGGTTGTAACAGCTGTCTTCCTCACATTCCGAGCATGCTGATGAAAGTTGACCGTGGTCCTCCAGGCTTCATCTGCGTTGCGTTCACTACTACGGGGATCACATCGATCTACATCTCGCCAGTCAGGCTGCCTTGAAAACAGCCTGTTTCCATAGAACATGGAAGAGAAATTGTGCTCTTGTTCAGTATGTTGGGCCTGGCCCTGGCGGAACGTCCTGGTCAGTATGCTGTGCCTGGCCCTGACGTCCTGGTCAGTATGCTGTGCCAGGCCCTGGCGGAACGTCCCGGTCAGTATGATGTGCCTGGCCCTGACGTCCTGGTCAGTATGCTGTGCCTGGCCCTGACGGAACGTCCTGGTCAGTATGATGTGCCTGGCCATGGCGGAACGTCCTGGTCAGTATGCTGGGCCTGGCCCTGACGGAACGTCCTGGTCAGTATGCTGTGCCTGGCCCTGACGGAACGTCCTGGTCAGTATGATGTGCCTGGCCCTGACGTCCTGGTCAGTATGCTGTGCCTGGCCCTGGCGGAACGTCCTGGTCAGTATGCTGTGCCTGGCCCTGACGGAACGTCCTGGTCAGTATGATGTGCCTGACCCTGACGTCCTTGTCAGTATGCTGTGCCAGACCCTGACGTCTTGGTCAGTATGCTGTGCCAGACCCTGACGTCCTGGTCAGTATTATGTGCCTGCCCTGACGTCCTGGTCAGTATGATGTGCCTGACCCTGGCGGAACGTCTTGGTCTGTATGATGTGCCTGACCCTGACGTCCTTGTCAGTATGCTGTGCCAGACCCTGACGTCCTGGTCAGTATTATGTGCCTGCCCTGACGTCCTGGTCAGTATGATGTGCCTGACCCTGGCGGAACGTCTTGGTCAGTATGCTGTGCCTGGCCCTGACGTCCTGGTCAGTATTATGTGCCTGGCCCTGACGTCCTGGTCAGTATGATGTGCCTGGCCCTGACCTCCTGGTCAGTATGCTGTGCCAGACCCTGACGTCCTGGTCAGTATGATGTGCCTGGCCCTGACGTCCTGGTCAGTATGATGTTGATGTGCCTGGCCCTGGCGGAACGTCCTGGTCAGTATGCTGTGCCTGGCCCTGACGTCCTGGTCAGTATGCTGTGCCTGACCCTGACGTCCTGATCAGTATGATGTGCCTGGCCCTGACGTCCTGGTCAGTATGATGTGCCTGGCCCTGACGTCCTGGCCAGTATGATGTGCCTGGCCCTGACGTCCTGGTCAGTATGCTGTGCCTGGCCCTGACGGAACGTCCTGGTCAGTATGATGTGCCTGGCCCTGACGTCCTGGTCAGTATGCTGTGCCTGGCCCTGGCGGAACGTCCTGGTCAGTATGCTGTGCCTGGCCCTGACGGAACGTCCTGATCAGTATGCTGTGCCTGGCCCTGGCGGAACGTCCTGGTCAGTATGATGTGCCTGGCCCTGACGTCCTGGTCAGTATGATGTGCCCGACCCTGGCGGAACGTCCTGGTCTGTATGATGTGCCTGACCCTGACGTCCTTGTCAGTATGCTGTGCCAGACCCTGACGTCTTGGTCAGTATGCTGTGCCAGACCCTGACGTCCTGGTAAGTATTATGTGCCTGGCCCTGACGTCCTAGTCAGTATGATGTGCCTGGCCCTGACCTCCTGGTCAGTATGCTGTGCCAGACCCTGACGTCCTGGTCAGTATGATGTGCCTGGCCCTGACATCCTGGTCAGTATGATGTTGATGTGCCTGGCCCTGGCGGAACGTCCTGGTCAGTATGCTGTGCCTGGCCCTGACGTCCTGGTCAGTATGCTGTGCCTGACCCTGACGTCCTGATCAGTATGCTGTGCCTGGCCCTGACGTCCTGGTCAATATGATGTGCCTGGCCCTGACGTCCTGGCCAGTATGATATGCCTGGCCCTGACGTCCTGGTCAGTATGCCGTGCCTGGCCCTGGCGGAACGTCCTGGTCAGTATGCAGTGCCTGGCCCCGGCGGAAAGTCCTGGTCAGTATGCTGTGCCTGGCCCCGGCGGAAAGTCCTGGTCAGTATGCTGTGCCTGGCCCGGCGGAAAGTCTTGGTCAGTATGCCGTGCCTGGCCCTTACGTCCTGGTCAGTATGCTGTGCCTGGCCCCGGCGGAACGTCCTGGTCAGTATGATGTGCCTGGCCCTGACGTCCTGGTCAGTATGCTGTACCTGGATCTGACGTCCTGGTCAGTATGATGTGCCTGGCTAGACTAGCGTCTTAGTTCCCCCAAGACAGTGTTACATTTAAGGAAATCTGTACTCGCATTGCTCTAGCCGCATGTGCCTTTACCCAACTAACGAACATCTGGAAATCAAAATCTCTGAGCGAGCACACAAACTCAGTTCGTTTAACTCCAACGTATTACCAATACTGACCTATAGATGTGAATGCTGGAAAATAACAAAAGCATTTGAAAAGAGACCAAATGCGTTTGAGAACAAGTGTCTTAGAAACTGTTCAACATTAGCTTGGAGAAACGCATAGCCAATAAAACAATTAGAGACGTCACAAATCAACAATGTGTTGCAACACTCATTAGGATAAAAACGGTGGACATACATCGGGCATGTTCTTAGAATGAACAGCAACAAACTTCACCTGCAAGCATTAATGTGGTCACCATCTGACAGCAGGAAAAGAGGAAAACTGAAAGAAACTCTCAGCAGAAGAATCGCCAAATTAAGTCTAAATGGCAAATTCCTGCAGCCAAACGACAATCCAACCTATCTGGGAGTCACATTTGATCGGCGCATGCCATGGAAAAGTCAGATTTAGAGAAACCGAATGAGAGCCAGAGAAAGAATGGCAATTATGAGGAAACTTGCTGGCACAAGCTGGGAAGCAGACGAAGGCATACTAAAGAAACTGTACACTGGAAGAGTGAGACCAGTTCTCGAGTATGGCATTGCGGCATGGACAACAGCAGCAAAGGCGAACGCCGATAAAGTTAGCAAACTTCAAAACCAAGCCATGAGAGTTATAACAGGAGGCATGAAGTCAACGCCAATTGTAGAACTCGAAAAGATTACAAAACTGCAATCCATGACCGAT